>OX439038.1:1016143-1616143 GCA_949317995.1 Acholoe squamosa | reverse complement strand
GTTTCTAATGCAGGAACCAGTCTGGTTCCATAAGGCCGCTATAGCTTTATGTCATTGTCAATATTGTGTCCCTGTTGACATTGCACTAAGCCTCTGGATTGCACTCCACCAGTAAATAATTCCACATGATGACCTCATAATCGAGGTCAAGGGATCATAACATTCAAAATTTCAATGCAGCATGTGATTTCAAGAAATATGAGGTGATAAGGCCGTTTTATTCTAATAACTTGGATTACGGATCCGGCGGCGAGATTTTTGGCAATTTTTTTTAACCGATCCCGAATGGGAGTATTGCAGTAATTGACCATAAAAAAGTGTTGTTGAAGAAAAATGTATGTTGTAATGAAAAAACGTCCTTTTCCTGTCTAGAGATTTCTCCAAATTCCGATGTTTGAAGTGTTTTTTCATGCCCTTTTTTTTGTCTCCCGGCAATTTGGTGATCAGGTAGGGGGTTTGTGATTTTTTTTTTCTTTTTTATACCGATGGCCGACCATGCACTTGATGGAAAAATCTGTAATCCAAGTTATTATAATTACATGGCCTAATTTTAAAAGAAATTTAAAAAAAAAGCCGGAAACATCTTGACATAAATGTAAAGATAAACTGTGACCATTCACCAGCTCCTCCAGACTCCTCCAGACTTTTTTGCTTGTTTGATTGCATCTTTCAACATGAGCAATGCTGTATAAACCTCTGAACCTTATAATGTGTAACTGCTTTATTTCAAACTAGAAACCTAAGAATAAATTGGCACTCTGCAGGACATGTATGTTGCTTATTCGTATGTAACTGAAAAAAAAAGACCTAAGTGAATTGTTTCAGGGTTCAAAGGATTAATGAAAGTAGATCTCGAGCTGCACAAAGGCGATTTGTCAAAAATGAATGAAATGCTTCTATGGCAGATGATAAACACTTTTGGCGAAAATTCAGGAAAATTATTCCCACCCTGTCACATAATGACTTTATTCAACTCAAAGATGACATAACAGGACTTAATTTAGATCCACCTGACATATCGGGCTATATAAATTCCAATATTGGTACAAAACTTTCTTGTGAAATGCATGACCCATGGCGCTCATACGACAATAGATGTGAGTTTGACATCACCGGATTTGTCTCCACTATAAATGAGATTAAAGATTTAATCAAAGGAATAAATACATCAAAGTCATCAGGTATTGATAACATGTAGAGATAAGAATATCACACAAAACCAAACACAGTCAGTTTCATATTAATAACAGTTTATTTCTTAGACATTTGATGAGTATGATAATTGATGTTACATTTTGGTGTTATGTTGTTGCTGATCTTATGGTGCGACGTTTCGAGTCATTTATGACTCTTCATCAGGCAAGATGCCAATTGTTACAAAATGCTACCTGAGGTAATAAAAATGATCGAATTTTTCACCTGGTAACCATAGTGACCGAGTTGCTATGCAATGATGTCAACAATTATGAAAAATGTCTGATTTGTCAGTAGAATCCTGATCATGAGTCCTTTTGGGATGATGTTTTTGATGATGCAATCATTTAGGAATTCGGCCTGTGTTTTGGATTTATGGTGATTTTAAGTAATATTTGAAACCAGGGTTGGGCATCAGCTGATAACATGTCTAATGCTGTTGTCAAGGATGCATTTCAGGTTATCCCTGCAAAGATTACTGACATGTTCAATTCTTCATTCCAAACTGGCATGGTTCCTCTATCATGGAAGGTAGCCACTATAGTCCCTATATAGAAATCAGGTGATGCCAAATGTGTTGAAAATTATAGACCCATAGTTCTCACCCCAACACCCTGTAAAATGATTGAGAGGTTGGTACACACTCATATCTTTAAATTCATTGACCATCACAACATTCTCACAGTAAATCAGTGAGGTTTTCGCCCAGGCTATTCTACTATGGCAACAGTGACAAAATTTACTGACAATATTGCTAGGAACTTGAATGTTGCAATTCCAACTATATGAACGTTTATTGACCTCCGAAAAGCATTCGACACCATAGACAACCTCTTTCTCCTTAACAAATTAGAAATTTATGGTATTCAAAATTTTAATTTATCTTGGTTAAAGAGTTATCTTGGTGGTAGAACTCAAAAGACTAAAGTTAAAAGGTTAGTTTTAAGTCTGGATGAGGTGGTCTGTGGTGTCCCTCAGGGCTCTATTCTTGGGCCGCTCGTGTTTATTTTGTATGTCAATGATCTTTCAAATTGAATCAAAAACTCAAATGTTAGGCTATATGCCGATGACACAGTGATTTACAATGCGGAACCAACAATTGCAAATACTCAGTTAAAACTTCAAGATAGTTTGGACTTGTTTTCACTCTTGTGCTAACAGAATGAGCTGACAGTCAATACCAAAAAAACAAAAGTAATGTGCTTTACTGCCTCTAAAAGGTAGCTAAATGGTCTTGATGTGTCACTAACACTGAACAGGTTGTACCTTCTTACAAATAAGAACTGTGACTCTTGACCCCCACTTAAAGTATGACATACACATTAGGCAGATGCTTTAAACCATATCTCACAAAACATATGTTGGCATGTAAACGGTCTTTTATGACCCAGGGTATTGCATTGAAAGTTTTCAAAACAGTGGTCCTACCTTATTTCGACTATGGAGATATATTATTTATGTTAGCAAGGATTTGTTAAAAGATTTACAAACTGCTCAAAACAGGTGTTTTAAAATTTGCCTTAGAGTACCATATATTACTTCTACTGATTGGATTGATTGGTGTACAAATACTCCCAAGCTGGAAGATCGTAGAATGTACCATTTATATAATTTTATGTACTAAAGGTCAATGGATCCCTCTTATATAGATCACAGAGATGTTTGCACTAGAAGGTACCAGGCACCTGTAATGACACATCTTACTTAACATGGCGGTGTTTACTATAGGTCTATAGAGCACTATGGTGCGATGGTGTGGAATAATTTGGATCCCCCCATCAGGCTCCTGCCAAATGCATTACAATTCAAATATGAACGTAAAAACTGGTTGAATACCCGTATACCTATAGCCCCTTTGTAATGGAAACATGATTTATCTTTGAGTATAAGTTATGGCAATAAACAACTTTGGTATAAGAGTCCTATGTTGGTCCATACTTAACCATTTTTGTGTATTAGAATTCGGGTTTATATTCCTTTATAGGAAAGGGTCCCCCAAGAAGTATCAGCCAATCACCATGGGGTGGACTGAGGGGTACCTTTCTTGCCTGCACAGGAATTGGATCTGTTTACCTATATTCATTTTGCTATCATTATGATGTGCACATTGCTTAATGTAACTGTCAGTTTATTTCCTGGCAATAAAGATAAATGTTTAAAAAAAAGACATGGCATGTGGTGGTGTATTATCATCACATTTCACGTGTTGGATGGTGAATGAAAATTGTTGTATGTCTAGAGCCCATCTGGCTCATCTGTGTGTGAGTCCTGTGTTGGTTAAAAGTGGAATTAGGGCTGCATGGTCTGTGTATAATTGGAAGTGTCCAGTTTCTAGGTAGTGTCTGAAATGTAATACTCCATACACCACTCCCAGTAGTTCTCTCCCTGTGATATTGTAATTTCTCTCATGTTTGAAGAGGGTTCAAGCTGCAAAGGCTACTGGTCTCAGCACTCCTTTATTATCTCTCTGTAAGAGTACAGCTCTTAAACTCACATTGGAAGCATCAGTTGCCAAACTGAACTCCTTCTCATAGTTGGGGTACCTGAGAAGAGCATTAGTACGAGGGCATGCTTTAATACTTTGAAAGCATTATCTGCATCTTCTGTCCAGACAAATGGTTTGAGATATGTCAGTAGGTCATACAGAGGTCTAGCAATCTTGGCATAACCTTTGATAAACTTCTTGAAGTATTGACATAGTCCTGTGAAGGATCTGACATTTTTTACTGACTTTGGTGTTGGGAAGGTTTTGATGGATTCTACCTTTGTGGGAGATGGTTGTGACTCTCATTCCCAAGAAGTCTATTCTGTATATGAATTATTCACATTTTGATTTCTTCAATTTGAGTTTACGAACTCTCAAACTATTGAAAACATCTTCCAAGTCATGGAAGTGTTGTTCAATGGAAGGTGACAACACTAAGATGTCATCTAGGTATGGTAGGGCATATTTGTATTTGAGTTTATTCAGAATCAATGTGACTGGATGGCAAAATCCAGCAGGGGCCATAGCAAGTCCCATTGGCATCCTTGGGTAGACATATTGTTGTCCTTAGCTATGAATTCCGTTTTGTGCTGGTCCTCCTCCTTTATAGGAATTTGAAAAAATCCCTGTTGGGCATCTAGCTTACTGAAAACTCTTGGTCTGATTGACCCTTTCATGTCTAGAATGTCGTTGGCCCAGGGTGTAGATAAGGCTTGATTGATTGTATTCTGGTTTTAATGATGAAAATCTGTTATGAGCCTGTGGCCTCCTGATGCCTTCTGTACTAGAAAGGATCTGGATGCCCAGGCACATTCTCTGAGAATTCCCTGTTTCAATAGCCTTTCACACTCTTCCCCTATTGCGGCCTGTTTTTCTGGTGTTTGTCTAGAGGGTAGGAAATGACATGGTACTGCTTCAGGTTTCACATATATAGAGTGGGTATACAGGTGTGTAGCACTAATGTCTCCATCTTTTCCTACAAATATATCATTATATTTGGTCAGCAGTGATTCTAGCCTATCATGCTGATCTTTTGATGTGAGCACAGATTTTGGTGGAACATTCTCTTCCAACTCTGACTCGAGGTCATGTGTTTCACTATGTATAGCTGTTACTTCAGATAGTTTGATTGTGTTAGGCTCAGGGTCAGCATATGTAGACTCACAGTCTGAGTCTGTGTCACTGAATGGAAGTTCATACTCAGGCTGTATTGCTGAGATGGATTGTTCATTGGGTGGGGTAGTGTCTGACACCTGTTGGGGTTTTTCTAGGTCAGATTCTTTGACTTCCTGAAATAGAGCTATGATGGCACCCTTTTTGATTTTGTGTGGGCACCTGCTGGTGTTGAGTAACACTAGGGGATGTTTGTTATTTCCCCTGGGGGTTACTGCTGCTCTCTGAACTAGATATGGGGCATTGTTATTTCTCTGGAGATTATCTACTACTCCAGTTTTGCCCTGCAGTGATTGGGTAGATGTGACTTTTCCCAATACTGCAGAGAATCAGAGAATGGAGGGATAGTAAAATCCCTCACTGCCCTAATGGGTTCGAGAATTTGTTCAGGATCACCATTGAATTCAATTTGAGATTTTGTAGTGCTTAAGAAATCTGTGCCGGAAACAATGGGCTGTGTGAGGTTGGGAATTACAGCAAATTGGTATTGAAATATGACACCTTGGATTCTGAAATTCTGAATGTCTAACATGACACACTGATCCATCTGCCAAGTGGATGTTGATTTTTGACTTCTTTAATTGGATATAGAATCTCTTTTGGAGATCCATGAGGAAGGCTTCTCTGACACAGGTGATAGTGGCATCTGTATCAACCAAACAGTGTACATCTGAAGCATCATAGAGATTTGCATTGATACAGCCATTTTTAAAAAGAAGTACAATAGAAAGCTTGGTCCATCACATGAGGTGGTATGTGGGCATTACTCTGCTGGTTTCCCTGGTAACCTGTTGTGTTTGGTTTGTAGTCCTCCTGATTTGAGTTGGAACCCTGGTTGTACTGACCAGAGTTGCTGTAGTGACTAAAGTTGTTGGAACCCTGGTTGTTGTAGGATCCACCATTGTTGTAGCGACCAGAGTTGCTGGAACCCTGGTTGTTGTAGGTACTGCTGGACGCGTTCAAACTAAACCAACGGCTGCCGGGCGCTGAGGTCTGTGTACTTATGGTCTAGTGGTAAGCGCATTGCCCTCAGCTTCTACAGGTAGGCAGGATGAGTCCTTGTCACGTTTTTTTTTCGCTGTGTGTATACACACTATGGCAGGCACTATGGCAAGTCCCGGGGAAGGGGAACGAATTTTGTTTTCAACTTTATATATTGATATTCTATTGATTATTTATTGATTAATCATGTAATAAAGACAGTAAGGAATGGGCACCTAATTCGGTGTATCGTAGGATATCGAAACGGGTGGCCGTAGGCCCTACGGCCACTCGTTTCTATATCCTACGATACACCAAATTTGGTACCCGTTAGCCTATTTATTACTCTGTTATTATTATTATTATTATTATATATATATATATATATATATATATATATATATATATATATATATATATATATGACTGATAGTCACAGATCATCGTCAATTGGGTTGGCAAGGGGGTCCCAAAAAAAATTAGCAGTACCATCTATTCCTGTTGCATATCTAAACTACAAGTGTTGGTGCATAGGGCCCATATATGAGGGAAGGTTAAATATGTTAAGTATTTCTGTACTAGCCCGCCGAAGTGAGGTATGTTGATTACCGCGAGGACATGTCTACGACCTTACCTCTATGCAGAGATACATAGGAAACAGATGTTTCACATAAAGTGATTGTTAATAATATATGTAAGAAAACATCCCAAGCATTAAAGGAAATCACTTTTCTTTTACTCTTTTGAGCATGTTATGTTATTTTTGGCTACAGAGAGGATAACGCGTTTTCTGAAAAGCCTAGCATAAACTGACATGCTTCTTTCCAGTTAGCACCACTCCTTGAAAAGAGGACATATGCAACTTATTTCACCATGAACAGATAGATAATCCCTTCATGGTATATAGATATGGGGGCACTGGATTGATGTGTCTGCTGCAGAACAGCTGGAAATAGGTCATAGACGTGTCCTTGTGGCCTCTGCGAGCTTCCATGAGTAGGCAAAGTAGAGTGAATTTAAATGCCTGTAATTGGTTCCTATGATATTCCATTGATATGATCTGTACTTAACTGTTTACTATTCATCAGCAAACCTCTGTTATACCATATTATAGTGAAATTAGCCTGGTTTGATGTATTAAAAGTTGTACATGTTTGGTAAATCTTTTGGCTAAATGGTATTTTTCATCGGAAAACCATAAGTTATTACTTTCTTCCTTATAGGTCGGTGGCATTTTAGGGCCAGGTAGTTTGGTACGCTACCTCTAGATGCTATTGACTGAAATATAAGGATGGGGGAGAGCACAGTGGACTAAGATGCTTAATGTGCGGTCATAGACGTGTCCTCACGGTCGTAGACCTGTCCTCGCGGCATTAGAAAACTTAACACTATTGCCACTATACCTTTTCTGATAGGAGTTATGACCTGATATTACCTTTCTAGGATACCTATAGATAATTACTTCTTCATGTAACTATATTCAAGCTGCCTTGGTCATTTGGCACTACCCTCCCTTAGACATTGCCCTCCACTGATATTTTTGAAGGTTTCCTGCTAAGAATAGGGACACACACATGTAACAACAAACAAAAACAATTTATTGAACAGGTCATCACACCATAAAAGGCTGGAACATTATGTACAACCCCCCAGGTAATGTGCTCTTATAAGCAGCATTTGCTGCCAGTCGTAGACGTGTCTGCGGTCGTAGACGTGTCCTTGCGGCCGTAGATGTGTCCTGGCTAAGACTTTTCTTATGATATCTCTGGTTCTATGTGGAATCTATCAACCAAACTTACTGGGCTTTTTGCTGTCATATGAAGGTATAAGGGCCGGATAATAAGGATAGTTAAATATCAAACACCTAGCAGCTATGAGTGCATGTATGGTCGTAGACGTGTCCATGTGTAAACTACCCCAAAATCAAGTCATAGCCTCTGGAATATACAGTTTTACAGGCAGGTTCATTATTCTTTGTTGGTTACATAGGTACATGTAAGATCTCTACCTGGTAAATTTTACTAGTCCATCCACTGTGTCTTTCTTTGTGCCAACCAAGCTGGAAAAGGTCGTAGATGTGTCCTCACAATGGTTACCCCAAAGGTTTTTGTACCCAGTCACCACAAAAGATAATGCATGGTCCCCAAAATATTACAAAAACATTCTCTACCCTAGGGGGTATCATAGATGAAATAAATAAAGATTTGGCTCTTAATTTTTCTTTTGGTAGCAAGGGAAAAAACTATTTCCTTGTTTTTACCCTTCACCCTTTTTGGCTGTTCTAACCCCTGTAGCTTACTTATTATGCATAACAGATAGGCAAAACCATGGTTCCCCTTCAAGCCCTAAGCCTTGACAAGTAAAATACATAAATAACACAACTATATCTCTTATTTTGTAGAATTTATTGAATGGGAGGCAAAGACAACCTATCTGCTCAGAAGGTGAGAGAGGGAGGAGGAGGGGTATATATATATATATATATATATATATATATATATATATAAACATTGTATATATATTTAGATCTACATTAAGCCATGCAGAGTCAATGCCTGGTACCTACATGTACATCAACACCCAGCCCCCCCCGGATCAGCCCATGTAGAGTTATGAAATGTAAAATAGCCCATTCAGAGTCATGACATGATGCCTATGTATAAACGTATTTTAGCCCAGAAATAGATCTATGAAATGGAACCTCCATGTACATTATCACTCATTTTTGATATGATAACTGAAGATATTCTACTGTCAAATCCTTCTAAAACGTTTTGTATTGAAAAGAAATGTTCTTCAATACTCCCTAATACGTTTTGGCATACCATGACTACTAGGTACAGTCTCCTTCTATCAAGTTCTAAAACGTTTTGTAGTAAGGGAAAATGTTCCTCCATGCACTCTAATACGTTTTTGCATAGTAAGACCACCAAAAAGAACAAGGTTCTAAAATGTTTTCCTATGAAGGAAAGTGTCATGCAATACACTGTATTACATTCTGGCATAACACCACTCCAGAAACCCTACTTCCACAACGTTTATATTGAAGATCCGTCTACAACATTTATGTTGAAGATATTGTTCTCAAATACTCTCTAGTGCATTTTGACATATCATAACCACTAAAGACTGTCCTCCTGCCAAACGTTCAAAAATGCACTGAAGCATCTCCTGACTGCTAAATTAGAGTCAGCAATAGAATAACCAAGCACTGATAAAACATTTCTAATTAAATTTGTAATTAGGGCTCTGATTTGCATAAAGCATGTTACATTTGAGAATCTTGAACCAATTAATGATATTTTAACTGTTTCTCCATGTAATACACCCATTGAGCCTTAATTGAATTCTATCAATGATTATGTAACATGGTCATGAATATGGCATGTTTATTCACATGTTGGGACAACTGAGTAATCAACAGATTTCAGACCTAAGAAACATGCAAAAGACATTGACTAATGTTCACCCCTTTCTTCATGATGAATAAGATAGAAGTGAAGTTTCAAAATCTGAAATTATATCATTCATAAGTATTCTTTCTAGTGAAATATTCACTGTCAAAATGAGTGAATTAGGCAAAAATCACTCATTGTCACTCTGCCCGACAAACCTCCACCTTTACACACATTTTTCGGGTAGAATCCAAGCATGTCAAGTCCTGTACTTTTAGCACTGCCAAATATACGATCTCTAGTTGGTGTTCACCCACATTTTGTCTCCATTTTCTTATTAATAAATAAGAATCAAATGATTTTTTATAGCGATCCAACACACACGGCAATTCCGTCTTGTTTAGCGAAGTGGGTAGGTGCCCGGATGTTACCTGACATACTTTCGGCTGAAGAACTAGGACAAATATGCGTCGAACAAGGAATTGCCGGACAATGCGCCTGCCGACCTGTATTGCTATGGAAAATCAATGGATTCTTATTTATTTCGAACAGAATGGAGAAATTAGGCATGGCATGTTCATATAGGATATCTAAGGATGTTTCCCTGTTACTAACTCCACCTAGCACCATTGGATTCTATGCTAACGAGGTGTGTAAACATCAGGTATGTCGGAAAACTTTTTCAAATCCTTCATGTACATTGATTTCTAGCACCGGTCGGCTTGGTATTGTGGACAGCGAGCTCATCTCCTGCCACAGTGGCCAGGGATCGATTCCCTATAGAAACCTGAATGGTTTTAACTGGAAATGTATGGTGAGGGTGACATTGTATCCTTCTCCAATTTATTAACATGTCCAGGTTCGAACCAAAGATGTCTTAGAAAAATAAATGAACTCTGAGAGTGTGGTTATACCCCGATAAAGGAATGGGGTTATGACCGGAAAAACACGCTGTGGGGCCTGAAACGTGAGATAATTATTAACCCACTCCCGACACCATCCTAAAGATATATACCCCAAACCCACCATCACAGACGATCACCTTGCACTGGTCTATAATTCCAGATGCATATTATATAGTACCTAAAATGTATTGAAACTGAAGGTTTAACTAGTGCAAACTTTATAACTCAAATGTATCGACAGATGACATTGAGAGGGGGTGTGGCTGGACCTTCTGTACTCACCTGTACTCGGGGAAGCTTGTCCGGTTATGTTAGGACAGGGACACACCCAAGGTGAGGGTACTGCCACACCCAGGGTGAGTGGTCTCAGGCCCAGGGTGAAGGCCATCTGAATGTCACTTTTGGACTGAAAGCCTTATATAAAAGACCATGTGTTTGGAGAATCTATTGTCTATTGATATTTAGAAGTTGTATGTGCTGTTAGTGGAACAAAAGGATACTTCAACTCATTTTACGTCTTGGACTTTCATGTGTGTCCTTAGAACTGTCTGGGAATAGATAGTGATTCTACCACATGAGTATTGACAAGCAGTTTGGATTTACACAATCTGGGACTTAATATATCTACAGAGAAACATATAGTTCCCCTAAAATACATATCTAGATATTATGTTTCAACACAATTTGAGGCAACTTGAACAAAGGCTGTACTACATCATAAAATCGGGAAAAATTAGAATATCGGAACCAAAAATCGTGATTATAGGAATCGAAAAAAGGGGATCCCTAATGCTTGCCTCTACTGTTGTACATGTAAATGTTTACACAGACTGTGTGTACCCCCTCCAACCTGTCACCCTACATGTCTGAATCAGGTGATCTCTAGGTGAGCGGCCCCTCGATGTCCCTTCCCCTCCCAGCACTGTATGGGGTGCATAAATTCAATATATCAAAAAATATATCTATTGTCCATTCTAGTTTAGGATGTATAGAAACTGAATGCTTGAAACAAAAATCAGGGCCAAAGTCTGCATAGTAAGGCCACAGTGGGGACGGCTTGGAAAATTCTGTCGAAATCCGCACATAGGTAACATTTTCAATTTTTCACAAAAAGTCATAGTAAAATGAACTTGATCGTTCTAAATGATGGTATATATTCAGTATCTTTTTTTTGCAATTATCAAAAGACTTAGGTGCCTTGTTGAAAAAGAGTATTTGGGTACCTTGGTCTGCATTTAGGTAGGATTTGAAATGTGCTCAGAGAGAGAAGTGTCATGAAAATGTGGGATTATTTTTCAAAGCGATGGAAATGACCAGTAATGGGCCTAAAGTGTGTAGATTTGCCTTTGAAGTAGTAAGTTAACATGTTGTGTATGAGTAATTATGATGCAGAAGATCTGAGATTTTTTAATGTATTGTTCAAGCGGACTTAAAAGGAATCTAATGAATCCCTCACATACGTAACGTTTTTGAGTGTTTGCGACAAGTCATAGTAGAATGAACTTGATGGTCCTGAGTAATGGTATATGTTGTTTATCTGTTTTGCAATGATTAATAGACTTATGCGCCTTGTTAAGGAAGAGTATTTGGAGTACCCTGGTCTGTAGTTATGTAGGACATGACATGCTCTCGGAGTGAGAAGGCTGTGAAAATGTGAGATTTTTTTTCAAAGCAATGGAAATGAACAATAAGTGGCCTAAAATGTGTAGATATGCCTTTGAAATGGTAATCTAACATATTCTGTACAGAAAATAGTGATGCAGATGATCTTTATATTTAAAAGTATTGCTCAGGTGAAAAATCATTTGAATTCCTCACATACGTAATGTTTTTTTGGTATTCAGAAACACCCATGCAGATCTGGACCAGAATGTCTGCATGCCATATTGTTGCAAATTTTAAAAGGGTAACATTTATTGTAAGTAGCCTAATTCCTATGTTTGTGAAGCCGTGAAAGCCCCCCCCCCATGAACGCATCCATTAACCCACTAAAGACCACCTACATATATAATGTATATATACATGTACACATAAGTATGATGCACCTTATTAGGAGTTCTAAGTGTGGTGCCATTGGCTTATTTGGAGTCTTGGGAACGTAAACATGCGTGCTATTCCCACATTAGGAGCCCCAATCACGTAGCATTTTTATTTTTGGAGCAGTTGTTGCGTCCAAGTACCTAAATCACTCTGTGGCCCTTGAGGAAGAATAGGCGTCCATACATGTGCCTGGGGAGCGTCTGATCCTCTGCCTCTCCCTACACTGTAAAAAGTGTGTTGTGATTACACTGCCCCTCCCTACACTGTAAAAACATGTGTTGAACTTACTGTCCCTCCCTACACTGTAAAAATGTGTGTTGAAATTACACTGCTCCTCCCTACACTGTGTAATGGTTCGTATTGACTTATATGCTGGGTGGCTCTTTGGCTCGCTTACCACTAGAAACACCAACACAACACGAGTAGTTCGGCTTACCGTCATCCCTTATCTTCGTGCCAGATATCCCACCGGATGCCCCACCGGTTCCGGCTACTCCACCGGTTCCGGCCACTCCACCGGTCCAGGCTGCTCCGCCAGTTCCGGCAGCTCTCCTGCATCCACCCCCTTCTGTCACCCGGACTGCTCCAACTGCCACGGTTGCTTCACCTGCATCCGAGGCAATGGACAGTCCATCCGCGGTGATGAGGGCCTTGAGCTTGGGGAGCGATACGCCCAACGAGGCTTCCGCGGCGCTCTCTGCGAGCAGCTGTAGCAGCTCGGCTCCATCTGCCTCAGTGGAGTCGGCTGAGAAGATGGACACGGATCCGGAAGATCTTTAAGTGTCCATCTGACGGTGTCTTCCTTGTACCCGAGGGTAAAAGCATTTAATATGCCAGAGGCACTGTTCCTTACGCTGGACCCCTAATCTGGAACGGAACCTGCAGTGAAGATGGACGCTAACCCGACACGCCAAATAAAAGGATTACCACACCTACCCGGGGCTCCATCTTCCCATCTTCATCAGGGCACATCACAACAGCAACGTGGCTTGCCACCACACATATGTCGCCGGATGGAGCTGCAGAAACCAGTCGTTCCAGATTCGCCGGAAGTCCGGTATATTGTAAGGGTGATCCTGCTACCCTGGTAGGACGCCTATATTTATCAGTATTATTATTTTTGTATAAATATATTTTTATACCATATCTATATTCTTGTAATTAAAACAAACAAAATTTTTCTCGGGTTATCTACCCCACCTCGGGTCGGTTAGTTAATACTGTAAAATTTTATTCATATCATTTGATTACTCGTCTACAACTTTTAAATGCGTCTCGTTTATAATAATAACATCATTGTAACACTGTTACCATATATCACCATAGGTCGATAGTGCATAAGGCGCCACTTCCTATTTGTTATTATTAATTATCATTACTTCGGGTTATATGCGACGATGCCTCATTATGTACATATTATTTATAATGCCCCTAAGTGTTCTATATCCTATACGAACTGTATATATAGACTTACCTATTTGTGTATAATATTACTGTATAAAGCTAACAATAGGTATTTGTTAATTACACCCAACCCTAGGTATAGTCTAGTGGGGGTGGTGTAGGGGCCGGTATCGTCGTATATATATTAATGCCGTTCATCCGAGAGACGTGTTCGTGTGGTGCCTGTTCCTTCTATGCCAGCTAGGTGTCGCTTTGCAATACCCCGTTGGTACAAGAGGGGGCGGCACCATGCCTCGCGTCCAGCTCCTACTAAGGAGCCGGACGAGAGGCAGAAGGTGCCTGGACCTAGTCCAGTCCAGACGCGCAGCTTAACCTGTAGACTAGAGTGGAATAAAGTCCTACCCGAGAGGTAGGGGTTTCTGGGGCTTTGCCCAACCCGAACTACTCGTGTTGTGTTGGTGTTTCTAGTGGTAAGCGAGCCAAAGAGCCACCCAGCATATAAGTCAATACGAACCATTACCCGAGAGGTAGGGGTTTCTGGGGCTTTGCCCAACCCGAACTACTCGTGTTGTGTTGGTGTTTCTAGTGGTAAGCGAGCCAAAGAGCCACCCAGCATATAAGTCAATACGAACCATTACACTGGTGCCGTGACCAGGAGTCTAACCACCACGAGTCCGCTCTAGTTATGACCAGTATGACGTCACACATCTCGCCTCGCGAGATCCCGCCGTGGCTATCCGGTGACCTAGTTCCGAGCTTTCCCGCCGCCCCTGCGGCGCCACCTAGGGAACTAGATCCGAACTAACATTCGACTCGACATGCGAGACGCGGCCTACCACCCGAGTGCTATCTGCTGGAGTTTGGCGGTGTATACAACGCTTCAAAGCGAATGTACCGGTTAATCCGACCGCCGCTCACGGGATACAGCTACCCGGGGAGGGCACGTTCGGCATCTCCAGCCGTGGAACGTATGTTACCCGCCTATGGCGGACAACACGCAGCAGCTCGTTGTGTACTGAGTTAGGTTATGGCAGACCTCAACCGGGGACTGCGTCTAACGCCTTCGGTTAGCCTTTTATTTTTCCCGGCTTTACGTACGGCCTTTTCCGGATTCCGCTTAGCCACTGCGGGCACCTTCCCATACGTAATGCCTTCACTCAGCGAGACATTTTTCCTTTTCTTACGATTAGGTCGTTTCCTGGCCTTCGTCTTCTTTTTCACTATACCCTCGTCTCCCGGCGTCTTTCTCGGCCGGCCTCTAGGGCGTTTCATCGGTACTACCACACTCGGTCCGCTAGGGACAGATACAGGTGGTTTGTAACCGAACTCCCTCTCCGCCTCTTCGCGTCCCTTCCAGGGCCGAAGTTTTCCGACATTTGTCTTCCATTTCCTACCAGTTAGGCAGTCCTCCATCATCACCGTGGACTCGGAGATGACACGAATTATTTTGAACGGACCTTCCCAAGGCGTTACGAGCTTCAGCTTCTCTAGCGGCTCGTAATACCTTAGGACTTTGTCCCCAACATTAAAACGAATTCTTTTAGCATTGGTGTCATAGCCCACCTTCTGCCACTTCGCACTCTTCAGCAGTTCTTTACGAACGGCCTCGTATGCCTGTTTGAACCTGTCCCTTAATGACTCCACAAACAACACAGTGCAGGGTGCCTCCGGGTCTATACCAACCACTCCATACACTAAGTCGGCGGGCATTATGATGTCCTCGCCGAACACTAGCATGTTGGGGGTGCAATTAGTGGATGAATGGACAGTGTTGTTGTAGGCATGTACCACAAACTCACACTGCTCATCCCAGTCGTCCTGATGGGTATTAACCAGGGGCTTTAGCACTTGTATGAGGGTTCTGTTGAAACGCTCTACCTGCCCATCCGACTGTGGTCGGTATGGGTTTGTTCGGGTCTTGCAAATGGCTAGGTAATGGCACATAGCTCCGACTCGAACTCCCTTCCTTGGTCGCTGTGCATCATAAGGGGAACACCCAAATGTAGCACCCAGCCTTTCACAAATGCCTCCGCACACGTGGCGGCTTTGTGATTAGGAAGGGGGAACACCCGAGTGTACTTGGTATAATAGTCGGTTACGACCATCATACAAGTATTGTCTCGGGGCGTCATTTTAATTCCGCTGATGATATCTATCGCCACTCGAGCGAATCTGATACCAAACAATTCCTGGGATAGGGGTTGCTTGCCCAGGCCGGGTCCCGGCTTGTTTTTACAACAATCCGGGCAAGTGGCGATCCACCGAAGCAGGTCGCCTCTCATACCGGGCCAGTAGTAACGCCTTTGTAGGCGCTCTATTGACCTTTTCTTACCGAAATGGCTACTCGTTTGATGACCGTGGCAATAATACATGATATCCCTCCTCATTGGGGTGGGTATCACTATTTGCAACAGCCTACCATTGGTGGGAGTAGTCTTCCACCTACATAGTATGCCGTCTCGGATCTCTAGCTCGGTCCATTGGGCTAGCAACCGCCTCGCCTCCCTATCCTCTAGGGATACTAGCGGCCTTGCCGGTTTAATACCTGACCGTAGGTATTCCATTATGCGCGCAGTGGTGGGATCCGACTGTTGGAACTTCTTGATGTTCTCCGGGGACCAATCAAGATAGCTACACACAGCCTCCTCCCAGGGGATACGGGGGGTGGTATAATTAAATACCAACCCGGCTACCACAGCATTGTGGGCCCCGCAGTCTTCACAAGTGGCATTTTGGCACCTTTGGATGGGTCGTCGCGACAAGGCATCCGCATTGATATGTTTAGTACCGGGTCGGTCCTCTATTTGCTTATGCTCTAATCCGAATTCGGATAGGTGAGCTAACCATCGTCCAATCATCCCCTTGGCGTCCTTAAAGTTAAGGAGCCACCTAAGAGACGAATGGTCGGTTCTTAAAGTAAAGTCACTTCCCCAAAGGAAATGCTTGAACTTCTTCGTATACACCACCACAGCGAGGAGTTCTCGCTTGGTAGTACAATAATTTCGCTGTGTCTTGCTTAACGTGTTGCTAGCAAATGCTATTGGCACTTTGACTCCCTCTTGGACCTGAGAGAGAGCTGCCCCAATCGCATCGTTGCTCGCATCGGTGTCTAAGATGAAATGTCCCTCGGGAGTGGGATATTTCAACACGGGCGTATTCCTAAACAAATCTTTTATGTTATTAAAAGATCCTTCTTGCTCGCTAGTCCATGGGAATGGGTCCCGTGCCCTACCCGGGGTCCAGTGAGCTAAGCACTGCATGGGGAAGCTCACACGAGAGTAATTCGGTATGAAATCACGGTAATAGGAACAAAATCCTAAAAATGATCTGACTTCCTTAGCACTCGTGGGTCTTTCCCAATTTTCCACAGCTTCCAATTTTTCCGGATCGGCACTCACCCCGTTAGGAGTGATGATCCTTCCCAAGTATGTAATTGTTTTCTTAAACAAATTACATTTCTTGGGTTTAAGTTTAAGACCGTTTGATAGTATCTGGTCGAGGACCAATTGCAGATTCGCCAGGCATTGCTTGAACGACTTGCCGAACACGACCACATCGTCCAAGTAAACCAAGCATTTCTTCCACAAAAGATCACTCAGTAAGGATTCCATCATAGCCTCGAATGTAGCGGGGGCGTTACACAATCCGAAGGGTAAGACATTATACTCGAATAGCCCCATATGACTGGAGAACGCTGTCTTCTCCTTGTCATTGGGGTGCATCGGTATTTGCCAATACCCGGACTGTAAATCCAAGGTACAGAACCATTGGTTTCCGCCCAAGCTATCTAAAGTCTCGTCTATCCTTGGTAAAGGATACGAGTTCTTCTTTGTTATACCATTCAGTTTCCGATAGTCAACACAAAAGCGGATTGTACCGTCTTTCTTAGTGGTCATACAAACAGGGCTAGACCAGGGACTTGAGCTAGGCACGATTACCCCTAGGTCCAACTGTTTTTGTATTTCCTCTTCACAAATTAGCTTCTTCTTTAGAGGAAGTCTACGATACGGAATTTTAAAAGGTTTCTCGTTGCCCACATCTATGGTGTGCAACACCTTATCGGATCTACCCACCGGTCCTCCCTCCCTACCAAAAGCACTCTTGTACTTTTGTAGGAGTTTCGATAGGCAATCCTTATCCTCCGTATTCTCTAAATCAGACTGATCAATCAGCTTTTGAAATTCTTCATCCAAAGGATGCTTACTAACAGGGTTCAGTGGTTTATTGAATTTGGCCTCGGCGACATGTTCTACCGAGCTCATCCTCCCAATACTGTCGCCTCGCTTCAAATAGACCACTGAACCACTTCGGTTAGTCATGGGTAATACAGTCCAAGCTGCATTAGCCACTAATGTATCCACTGAGTCTAACCCGATGCTCGACAAATACACCGTATCGGGTTCATAGACTCCAGTTTCATTCCTTTGGGCCATTGATCCGCCACAAAGGACATCGCAAGTGGTACCCGGTGGGATCTTCACCGTGTGTATCACTGATGCAACCGAAGACACCTGTCTCAATACGCATTGGACATGCAAGCCATACGGGTTCCGTATACTCATCATACCGTCCCTCGGGTCCAAGACGGCCCCGTATAAGCTTGCAAAATCCAGTCCGAGGATTCCGTCATCACTAACCTCTGCTATAGTCGGCGAAAGAACAAATTCTTTGCCTCCTATACGGATAGGCATAAACGTCCTACCAAATGTACGCATACTGCTTCCGTCGGCCGTGCAAGCATTTACCCCCGTTTTGAGGTTCTCATGGCTGCTGGCCACCGAGTCGAAAAACCTTTTGGACACACAGGAGTGGCTAGCTCCGGTATCCACCAAGAATTCTCCTACCCGGCCTTCCACAGATATGGGTACATACCACCGTCTCCCCCCTAAGGGTGAGGGGTTACTGGTAAACTGGCGAAAGTCTCCCGAATCACCAAGATTCAATCCGAGTCCTCTCAGGAATTCCAGACACGGATGACTTGGGGGAAGGCGTGTCCCACACACTCGGATCAACTCTTTGATCCATCCTTCCTCTCCCCTAGTGCGGCCACTCGCCTCCATATATTCACTCCCATATATACAAGCACTAGGGTCCCCGGCCCCGGCCAAGGTGCAGGGGTGCGCACCGCCGGCCACCCGGCCTCCAGGTGTAATTGATTCGAAATCTTCCACCGGGTTACCCCCGGTAGCATTTTGGCATTCGTTCTTCCTTGGGGTTGTATCAGATGCCGTTGATACAACCCCCACTAGTTTTCCACGTCAGTGGAATCCGTAGTGTTCTCCCTTCCTTCGCCATTGTCCTCGGCTTAATAGAAGGCAGCCATTACCGGCTTAGCAGCGGTACACTCAGATGAATAGTGTCCCATGCGCTGGCACCTGAAACACTTTACAGTTTGGGGATCCACTCGGGGTCTTTGCCGACTGGCTTGGATGGCATCTGTAATTTTCTTACACATGTCCTCCATAAGTTTGGTCATGTCTGGAGACTGACCCTTCACTTTATCGGCACTTACGGGAGGTTTGGCTGCCTTTTCACTGGCCTTCGGGTCACTCTTGACCTCGGTGATGGTCTAGAGTCCCTTGGCTTATTGATCGCCTTCCTTGGAATATACTTCCTGCCGGTAGTATTCTTCCTTAATTGAACCGAACAGAAGGTACCGTCCTCCTGTTCGATTTCAATCAATTCGAAATCGTCTGAGGGAACTTGTATCTCAGACTGCTGGACTACTGACACCAGCGGAGCCGAGCTGCTGGCATTTGGTATGTCTCCAGCTAACATCGTTCGCTTCTTCACGGCCATATCTATACCATTAAATATGTCGTGAAGCGTTACGCCTTCTTTCCAGGCATCCCTGGCAGCAATCTGCTCATCTCGGTCTCTCAGACCCTTGACGAATTGTGTAATCAAATCGTCCATATACCAGTCCTGATTTTCAGTACCGGGTCTAGCCTTGCTCAGCAGGGCATGGAGCTCCATACCGTATGCTCGGAAAGCTTCGTGAGGCTTCTGAGTATGTTTCTTAAAACGGACCATCGGGTCCTCCTTGACCATATTACACAACAGTCCGCTAGCAGATTCTACCAACTGCTCAAAACTTCCTACGAGACCATACCAGGTCCGCCATTGCTCTACAGCCATGCGACCCGGCCCGCCTTTCAAACATCTTACTAGATGCGGCTTGGCCTCGTATGGGGTCCACCCATTACAATTCATCACATCGATGAAGTCTTCAAACCACTCTTTCCATGGTCGAGTACCGTCATATTCTTTTGGAATAACGGCTACCCTTCGGGCAGAATTATGAGCATACATCAATCTAGTGCATTGCTGTTTGCTCCATTCAACCGCCTTTGTTTCATTCAAGGTTCGGTTGCCTCCTATACCACCGAAGCTCGTATTGCCCGGTGGAGGTGGTGGTGGTGGCTGATTGTACGTCCACTGTGGACCACTGGGGTTCGTATAACCCGCACCACCCTGATTAGGGCCAGGACCCGAGGTACCACTGTAGCCTGTGGAACCCGGGGCACCGCCCCCTCCTTGTGCGCTTTGATAACCGCCGCCGGGTGGTTGGTTTCCCGCTGGATGACTGCCATCGTTTGATGGATTGGGTTGGCTGCTGTCATTACCAGCTCCCAACCCCACACTGTCACTCGGATCCACATGTATGTGGAATCCGCTAGTCTCCGCACTACTGTCAGAGGCATCCCGTGGTACATAATCCGGGTCCAAGTTGTGGACTATGGGGACTTCACTTATCCGGACTCTACTAGTTCGGCCATGTTTATCTTGGGTTCTGATATAAACTCCCCCTTGATCTACATTCCGCGTCGCATTATCATTGACAAAAGGATTATACGGCGGATGCTTCGGCGTGGAACAGGAGACTGGGTCACCCTGTTTAACGAAAGTCGAGTTCGGGTTTGTATCCTTACTCGCCGGAGGGGCGTTCGCTTGCTCCTGCTCCTGTAAATAACTCTCCATAGCAGACTTATTTATTGTGAGGGTAGCTAAATCTGTGGTTAGGTTTCGCTGTTCCTCCCTCAGCTGTGCGTTTTCTGCTAAGATTTCGGATCGAATCTTTTCATTTTCCGCCACAGCTCGGTTTCGTTCTTCCTGAGCGGCTAAAGCCTCTCGCTTAAAAGTATCCTTTAGCAAGCGGTACTTTTCACCTTTTTCCTTCTGAGACCTTTGGTACTCATTGGTCTCTTTCCTTATCTCGGCTTGTTCCGAGACCATTCTGGCCTCTGTCTCCGCCTTCCGGAGTTGAAGTTTCTTTAGCTTCTCCTCCATAGCATGCAACTCGGATTGTAATCTGTTTACATCCCGGGCCTTAGCAACCTCTTCGGCTCTAGCCTTTTCGATTGCTCTAAGTCTATTGGCTTCTTCGAGTTCTAACTCGGCCAATCTTTTCTCTTTCTCGCGTTCGTCTCTCTCCTTCCTTTCCAAACGATGGGTTGCCGAAGTTAGACGATACTTTAGGTCAGATTCTTTTAGAATCGCCTCCTGCTCATCGGACCGTAATTTTCCGATCCGAGACTTAGTTTCCTCTTCTATTTTTAATTGGGCCGCCATGAATTGTTCATGTTGCCTCCTAGCCTGTAACTCTACCTGTTCTTTGGCTTTCAAATAGGCCGGTGTAGTTTTATACCCGGGACCCATCCGACGTCCGTATATAGACCTGCGGCTGCCTCCACGATTAAACATGGAGTCAGACAAGCCTTCGTCTAGAGATCGGCCTAGGTGATGCCTTTCCGAGCTTTTCGGTTTAGTATCCCTAGGCTTAATCTTCGCGTTCACTTCTAGGGCCACTGGGTCCCTTATGGCTTTACCATCGTCGCTGTTATGGTCCGACGATGTCATTAATGGGGCTACCTCGTTTGCACCATCTGCTATTGCTTCTGGGGGGGTTGCAGTACGTTTTCCAGGGCTTCGTGCTACCGGCATACCCAAGTTACTAGCCGAGCCTGCTTGTACCATAGGACACAGCTGGCGTCTGCTAGTTATAGCTTGGGACCAATCACTCAGGTCTAAAGTTGGGGGTTTTATTACTCCCTTAAACAATCCTGTATCCGGTACTCCCATTCGTGGTGTGCCCGGATACAAGTTTACGATACCATCACCCGTGGTACCGTCCATCACACCAGGTGTCGAGAAAACAGTTCGGACACCCGTTGGATTATACATTTGTTGTTGACTGGGTTTCCAGTCTAACAACAGATGCTGGGATGTGAAGTCATCCTCTTCGAATCCCTCTAGCCCGGGGCTGGGGGGATCCGCTTCGGGTTTCCCGAGGCTTTCGGCCAATGTGGCCGCGCACCACCCCTGAACCAACTGGTCACGGCACCAGTGTAATGGTTCGTATTGACTTATATGCTGGGTGGCTCTTTGGCTCGCTTACCACTAGAAACACCAACACAACACGAGTAGTTCGGGTTGGGCAAAGCCCCAGAAACCCCTACCTCTCGGGTAGGACTTTATTCCACTCTAGTCTACAGGTTAAGCTGCGCATCTGGACTGGACTAGGTCCAGTCACCTTCTGCCGCTCGTCCGGCTCCTTAGTAGGAGCTGGACGTGAGGCATGGTGCCGCCCCCTCTTGTACCAACGGGGTATCGCAAAGCGACACCTAGCTGGCATAGAAGGAACAGGCACCACACGAACACGTCTCTCGGATGAACGGCACTAATATATATACGACGATACCGGCCCCTACAACTGTAAATTATGTGTCTTGAAAAACCAACAATATAAATAAATTCCTTGCACCCAATTTTGGGGGATAAATAATGTCAAAAGCCTTGTCAAATGAATGTTTTGCTGCAGGAGGTAGAAATCTGAGGATTTGGTGGCCATTTTGCCCGGTTACACCTCCTACGGGTGAATTGAAAATTTGGCAACATTGAAATTCTTAAAGAGCACCTTTTTTAGGTCAGATTTGGCCATGTTGCCAAAATTCAACAACAAAAAAATAGCCCCCCTATTTTGCTACATAAGAGGGTATACTATGCTTTCTGGCAACCTGGCCCATACCTCTAACCATTTAACTTGACAAAAAGCCTAAAGAAATAGAGAAAATATGAAATAATTTCTTTAAAAAAGTCTGAGGTCAGCCTAGTTTTTTGAGATTGGTCAGGTGACTGGAAATCAACTTTTTTTTTTCTTTGGCCTTATGAAGTATGACCTCAATAAACACTATTTATAATCTTTGCATGTCTGGTTTTGAGTACTTACTGACGCACCAACAAGGCAACTACCATGGGTGGCACTCTGTAAGTATTCAGTTCTCTTCTCATCTTTTAAACAGTATCTAAACTTATTGTATCAGAATATATAAGTTATATATTCGCAACAGGGCATGGTGCAGAGATACAACTTTCAAATGTTGTATTTGTAATGTTATAGATTATGTATGAATGATATCTATAAAATTTAAAAGTACACCTGTGAGGCCTCTCATGGAAACCTGTTTACCGGGCTGATCCATAAATATTCATGGATCCCATTCTATTAGACTTAGGGTAGATGTGGGCCTTCAGTGATTGTACCTTCATAAGGTATTATGCACAGTGGAATATCATGTTTTTTTACTGTTTGTTGTTGCAATTATAGTAGGTATAAATGTCACTAGTGTATCTGTCCCCATCTCATAATTTCTTTTCACATAGCTTTGATATCCTATGCCACAAAATGCTACATCAATGGAAGGCTGATGAGGGATGGTGTAAAGTGGATTTACCTGTCACAATATTTTGGCTGTTATCAACACAATTGTTTTCTTCATAATTAAATGTGCAATTCAATATATTTCATCTTCAATTATTCCTTGTTTCCAAACAGGATAACTCTGTTTAACTCTGGGTCTGGATATACCCAGAACCAGATCTCTCCTACAAGTGACTGTGGCTGGAACCAGAACCAGAATGTTTATCTAGGGACCAGGAAAAGATTTGGACAACCTGTGGCAACATGGCCAGCACCAGTGCAGGAAGTCAACTCTTCAAAAGCCCAATCTTTGATCAAGGTTGGCTGCTGAACTTTACTCGCAAGACATGGGCAAGAGGTTCCTTCAGAAAGGTGAAAAATATTTAGCAAATCTACCAGTCATCCAGTATACAATTTTCAAACTTTTGTTTAAATTACATAATAGTATAGACTTTCCTGAATGAGCCTTGGCAATGTAACGGTCACTATTCGCAGGTTCAGCTTTACCTGGCTGTCTTTCAATCTGGCAATACTGGACTCCTTTTCCAAAGTCTTCCTCAAAATAGGTCATCTCAAAAGATATAACTGCCAAAAAATACAAATTTAACCTTCACAATTATTGTTATCACTAATCCCTTCTCTTTTCTGCTTTTGCTCACTGTTCTATTGACTGTCTATTTTTCATTGGTATGACATGTATTTAACAATTTCCATCTTTTTCAGATGATCCCGGCTGCATCCTTTGCTGTATTTGGTAAATTCTTGATCCATCTTTGTGGAAGTCATCAATGGAAAACAATTTCTAGCCTTGCACCAACATCCTCAATCCACAGGATCCTTGGGTTCCCCTTGTTATACATCACAGGTCTGCCACTTACTTTGAAATTGTCAGTGAGCCCTATCCCTATGTGCCTCTGGACGATATCATTGAGCACCCTATTTGGGGAGAATGTCGTGGTCCGGCATTGGTAACTATCAGAGAAATAACCTGCTTGTGGATGCTCAGATGACCCTGTCCTTTCCAAGCTACAAATGGATGACCCCTTGATCCCTTTGTTGATACTGTCACTAAACAATTTGACTTCTTTTTGACCAAAATAATGGTACCATAAAACCAAATCACAGGTGTGCAGATGGAGAATTCGGAGGGGTTGGAATACATCCAAATCACACCTGCATTTTAGAATATTGCATCCACAGGGAGAGTTTATAGAGGTCAGGCAAACACATTTTAGTATTCTTTGAAAAAATAACTGTGACAAAGGCTACTAAATCTAGGAGTCACACAAGCCATTACACTCTGGAACAAGAGGCAGTTAAGTGTGAGGAAGGTGAATCATGTCCATGAGAGAAGTGATCATTCTTCAAGATTGTTCACCAAACAACGCTTCCATATTGTTATGCCCCCTTCTCTATGTCTATGGCATCTTATATACTGGATAAATGAACATATTGTTTATTGCATATACATCTATTCATCTTAAATAACTAACCCCAATCAATAAGTAATAACATTTTTTCTAACTGTTCCTAACAGAATCTCAATTTAGTAACATCAAATTAGTTTCCAACTCTTCATTCATTTATGAGATGCACAATAACTAGTAAACCTATTGACATCCTAATTCACTTTCCATTCCCAGTTATTCTACAATGTTTCTTGTAATTGCTATGCCATTTTATTAATCTTGCTTATCCTTCCCAACTGTGTAACAAATATATTGCACGTTTCATGATAATAAACACATAGAGTAACAGAAATAGTTAGTGCTGGTTATCTATTTGTTTATCTCTTCATTTAAACTCAAGGATATCAAAAAAATTTTGGATGTGTACTTGAAATATGTCCTAGGGTTATATGGTAACGAACAATTTAAAAGAGGTTGTTCAAAGTGAATCACCTGATCGTCTTTAACCCGTTAATGGCCACAAATTGCCTCACGGTTTAGAAACCCAAGATGCCCGGTTCACCTTAGCTATTTGATCCACTTTGAACAATCCACTGAATACCATAAACATATAGGGAGTATATGACATACATAGTTCAAGCAGAACTAGGTAGAGTACTGGGCTGTATTTCAGGACAGGCCCTATTTCCAGAATTCCTTGCTAAAATAGTGATTAGGGGAATCAATGACTGATTGATTACAAATAAAGTAGTGTCATATAATATATACATGTACATGTGCCCTCAACTAGCAACATTAGAAATGATATACCATAATCTCCCTTGTATAAGGTGCATCTTATACGCCAAATGAAATGCTGCTGGGTCTTATACGCGGGAGGTAAATTGCATTGATTTGGGGTGCGCCTTATAGGGGGGTATTTTTACTATAGAACAGTACTAAACTGACAAATATCTGCCCTCAAGGGTGCGCCTTCTACATGAAGCAGCCTTCTCTGGGTTGGGCGTGTGCCTTCTACGCAAGCTGCACCTTCTACGCGGCAGATTACGGTAAGTTTTCCTCACAAAACATGGGTGAATGTGAGATTGTCCTGTTCTGAGCTTCAGGTAAATGGATAAAGTGATACTCAATAGCAAAACAGCCAAGCATGGGGTCTGTGTTATACTGACTATTACGGTGTCTAACGCTATTGAATTTCATACTCTCAGTATCAATGCATCCATAAAATGAGTATTCTGAAGGATTTTTACATTGATATCAGTTTTCTGAGATTTCATGAAGGACTTAAAAACTGGACCCTCCTTTCACAAAGGGGCACCTAATTCCGGACACCCTGTAATATATAGATAAACACTGACTTAGTTTTGATATAACGCCTATATGTTTGCTAAAGTATGTATGTCTATCATTTAATATCACTTTATATATCTTCAATGTATCTTTAAATGACAAAAATCACATAGGCAGCCTTATGCCAGTCACCAGATCTTAAAGCTTTGTGTTGAGGCCAATAACTTCCTATCTGCAATACTGAGGAATGATGTATGTTGAACCCAAGGACAGTGTTTGTTTAGATGATCTTGTAGGATGATAAATTCCAAAGAAAAAATTTGATATTTTACATTTCATCTAATGGATAATTTCACTGACTAGAATTAGGGGCCTTTGTCCAGAATTAGGTGTTATTGTTTCCAGCTGTCTGGAAATTGGGTCTTTTACTCTAGTCAAGTCCAGGCCGCTACTCTTGGGGACTCAGCAGCTGGGTGACAGTGGTCAGAAAAAAACCTCACTATTCTATCAATCTGAAAAGTCAAAGGTTCTAAGTAGAGGAGGAATGTCCCCATCCAGCCACATATCCATCCCATGGACCGAAGCCAACGGTCAGCATGTGAACCCCTCTGGCCACAGCTATCTGGAACAGCTTCAGTTAGGGAGTTCAGTGCTCAGGCCAGTTGGGGGCTTTCATAGTGTTAAATAAGGTGTCTAAGGGTCTAAATGACTAGTTATGTTCCATTGCTTGTTTTATGTTATACATGGTTAAAATGATACATCATTCCCCTCGCTATACATATATGATATAAAATGCTTATCATGATTTTGTCTTTTGTAAATAGTAGTATATAATGTATCGGAACGGGACTAGAGCTAACTACAGGATATTACTCACTGGGGATGCAGCCAATCAGAGGCCTCCATTTGGTCACGTGACCTGGACCCCCCATGGTGCATGCCCATATATGGTCATGTGACCTTTGACCTTGACCTAATAAGGGGTGAGACCCCTCATTTGCATAATAGGCCACGCCCCCTTGATTTAATTAGGGGAATAGCGACCACCTCTCAGCCAATCAGAGGACGGCATTCTGGTTATCATGGTAACATGACCTAATTAGGAGATAAGTGCGATCATGTGACCCCTATATGATTCTTCTGGTTTTGGGGTCTTTTTGGCTTTGTGTTGCTGTGGAATAAAAAATATTTCACCATTCCTCTTATTATTGTTTCAATTTAAAAGAAAGGACTTGGGCCTTCAGAAAAAGGGCCAATTTGCATACATTGGACCAATATTTTCAGAGATATTATGATCCAAAGTTCAAAAATGGCCCAAAATGGCCTTTTTTCAATTTTCACTCCATTCCAGGCCTTATATTATCAATCCAATAAGTAAGAGACCATCACAATTTCATCTGATCCTTTGGGGGGTCCTATCTTACATTTCCATGTGGTTCGGAGGTGATTTGTCTCATAGATTTTTTACCCTTATGGTTCTTATAACTTTAAAATAGCGTTGTAATGCCTGTGATGAATCAAAAATGTCAGCTGATCAGCCAATAATATTTTATCCTCAATCTTCTAATCTATCATGATCAAGTGGGTCCATATAGGGTATCTTTGGGTAAAAAAGAAATTTCCTGTGTCCTGGCACGTAAGCGCAATACACATTCATATGGTCATGTGACCTTTGACCTTGACCTAATGAGGGGTAAGACCCCTCATTTGCATAATAGGCCACCCCCCTTGATTAAATTAGGGGAATAGAGACCACCTCTCAGCCAATCAGAGGACGGCATTCTGGTTATCATGGTAACATGATCTAATTAGGAGATTAGTGCGATCATGTGACCCCTTGTTTGTGAACAACACATGGCCTAGCCACATGGTCCCTCATTTGTAAACAATGGGGCAGGGCTAATTGTGCAAATGAGATATATAATATACATAACATTTTTTTATAAAAAAATTATATAGTAAATGAAACACAACACCATTATGCAAATGAGGGTCAGCCATCCAACCAATCAGAACTCTGGCTACCACCAGCATGTAGTCACATGATTATTATCACAGTTTCTAACACCTGTGATTTTACCGAGATAAAGAGCACTTTGATGGTATTAAAAAATAAGCTTCCCACACCCTCCACAGATCCGACCAGGGGACCAAGTCCTCTGCGAAGTTCCGAAGACCAAGGATTCGAAACTCCGCGCTAAGATTGTCTTAACTCCCGGTAAGGGCAAACTAGACATGCATGAGTCTCTTTGGTAGAAATGCGAGGAGTCCGGAAAAGAAGGAAAAAGAGTGAGAGAGAGAGTTAGGAGAGACCAGAACAGAGGTGGCAACGGCAATGGTCAGTCTACTACTGTCACTAAAACCAGGGCGGATGATCGTTCCAGATCCCCCCTTGCATGTCACCCACACGAGCAGGCCTAGGGTACTCCTGTCTTCAAGAGACCCGGACCTGCCGGATACGCAGGCGCTGTATCTAAACCAGGGAAGGTGAACACTCTTAACTTTCCGTCCATGACACAAGGACCTGGACCCGAGAGCCAGACCTTGGTTGTGGAAAAAGGAGGTCGTTTAGTCCCTAAAAAGACTTCAGCACCCGCCACTGCCGGATCTGCAAGTACTGCAGCCGCTCAGCCGGTAACGTTTACCCCAGAACAGGTACAAATGTACATGGAGATGGGGATGAGACAAAATCCGCCACCCACCTACTGTCTTCCAACAGCAGGAACGTCCGGAAGCCCCACATCCGGAAGTGCCCCGCAGGCAGTGTCAACACCTCCCAAGGTTGTTGCACCACCTGAGAAACCAAAGGACGCGATTACCATTAAAACTGGTAATGCTGAAATCTAGTTCAAAAAGTCTCGCCAGGGGGAAGCAGATGTCCAAAAGGCCATCTACACCCACTGGGAGAAGTGTGTTCGAGACAGAGCAACAGAGTTCCATCAGGGCCTCCTGAATGATACTCTGTTGTGTATGAAACAGGTGGGCGATGCTGAAAAGGAACGCCTCGAGACTGTCATCGGAGATGAAGTAAAAGCTTGGGAGGAGGATGCCTTAGCTGCCAAGGAACAGGCAGCTATGGACGTACATGTTCTAGAGAAACGTGTCAAGGAGGAGATAACTCGGAATACAAATCTGAACACTAAGTTCATGAGAGTATTCGGAGTCAACATAGACGAATGGGATGGTACTCCTGAGTCCTTCTTAGGAAGAAACACGCGAAGAAATCAACCTAAGTGTGTTCCGGGTTACTTGGCAAAATTTTTTCTCTCCTACACCTTGATAACCAGACTTAGTTTTTGCAGAAATTATATATATCTGCGAATGTTGCCCTTTGTGTTCCGGGTTCCTTTATAACCAGAAAACAGTCTAATTCAGGACATACACTTATTACTATATCCTGAAAGTTCTATTCGGATTAGAACCCATATTTATAAAAATCCGATAGTAGAAAAGCTGCTGAAAGTTACCTCCGGATGCTGTTACCTTAAACCTGATGTCTACTGTTACCCGTTCCTGACCACTATACTGGATGGACTTATACGATATAATCTACTGATGTATTGAATGGACTTATCTACCCTATTAATTACTTCCGCATCAATCATTTTGGACTAACACTATGTCAACTACACACAAAAGGATTACTATTATTACCTGTTGACTACCGGACTATTTACTTCACACCATTCGGATCTACTTAGCACTTCTAGAGGATTGTGGGTAGCTGCCCCTAATTCAACTTCCGTGTTTCTATATATATAACCTCTACTGGATAACAATAGACTATAGCATGTCCATCCCATGGTTAGCTGACCACACAACCTACCTACAAGGCATCCGGGAGACTGTGGCACAAGACATCAACAGCATTCTGTACATATATAGTCATGTATATAACCTCACTATCCTTATGAATACTACGTCTATTTGTATATTTGTACTATTATGATACGTTATTGCATATTTTCATACGGGTTAATAGTAATACGGATCTCTTGTCACTATTCATTACTTGACATGATCCGATACTTATATAATACATAATCACCAGAATATCATAATTGTCCTGCATGGCATACTTCTGTATAATAATAGTTATCTGGTGCTACGGTGGTTATTTAATGCATGACTATGTAATATATGTTACTCTATCTATTTTTTTTCAAGTGTATAAATCATAACGGTTACATATCATAATGTATCTAAAAGAAAACATAAAACCTCCAAAAGGTAAAATGTTCATAATTCAAAATGTATCATTAGATAGTATGGTTATACATTGAAAGTCTTTTTTAAGACTATATAATCACTATGATAATAATTATTACAAACTCATTAGGATGTTATTATGTCGTTTAATTTGTTACTTAACAGTTCCGTTACACATAACTGTTATTTTTCCACATATTCAAACCATATCGATTATCCTGTTTGTTCATCCGTAACCAGGTATATCAAAATATCTTTCAAATGATACTATACATGATGTAAATGTTATATCTATGGTTATACCTCTGTTATAAGGGTAAAGACATATCGTAATGTTATCCCTATATAATAATATGATAGTTATAACTCCTTCCTAATGTCTGGGGGAGTAGTGTAGAGGTACGTTAATATAAACCATAGTGTAGGGTGGCGTCTGGCGTGGGGGGTGAGTCCAGTTGTTGGGTGTTCCTCAGGTTCCGGATAGGTGGCAGCATTGATCCGGGCCTGTGGGGACATCTGACGACGAACACCTAGGTCCATATATAAAGACCGGGGCTCAGCCGCTACGTCAGAGGCCCTCCTGGCCTCTGATCATGTAATATCTTTATCTATTAGCTGCCCTTGTAGCACCTTCCGGGTAGCCGTGAGTGTTAATGTAATAAATCATCCGTTGGCATACACGTAAATGACCGCCTTACTCCTTCTTTCCTGATCAGTAAGGCCCGAACCACTGAATTCGTAAGACTAAACCATTACACTATTTATAAAAATGACCACAGACAGGCCCGACACGATAGACTGGAGACGGGGGTCTCTGGGAGACCTTCTGTTTAAGTCCATACAACCAAACATGTTTGATTTCTCCCAACTGATTTATCTGACTGAATCAGGGGACTGAGTCAGGGACGTCTGGAGTCTACTTAATGCATTAATGCATCATGTCCACAGGATGGCATCTTGCACCGCCAGGTCTGCTCACCAGCCTTTGGTCCTTTTTTAACAACAGAAGGGATTAAAACTTTTTGGTCCCTGCTTGGAGGGGTCTGAAAGGTTTTTGGTCCCCAGTGAATTCACAAACCCCCTGTTTTTTAAAAGAAAAAATGTCAAATTGCTGATTCAGTGTGGCATGCCAATAATCTGGCAGCCTCGGCCAGCTTCTACTAATACCAGTTCAATAGCCTGGGATATTCCACTGGAGGTGTATTCTTGTTTTTTGCTCTCTTGCCCTCTTTGATCAAGATAAGAATCTTGTTGCAGTTTGATGTGTATTCACTCTCCAACTGGTCAGTATTAAATAGTACAACCTGTGCTGTGAGAAGGAGCTTGCCGCAGGTTGTCAATCTACCCAGATGAAGGTCTGAAGCCAGTCCATACTGTTACGGGCTGGAAAGGGCGAGCCTGATAATCTGGAGGAGTATTAACCCCCATAAGGTCTTCATCATGAATGAATGTAGTCCTTGCTTGTATACTCACCCGATGATAACTCAAATGCAAACTCATAGAAGAGTTTACTTCTACCATAATACCTCACATATAAGACTCACCCTGAGTTGACGGAAATCAACAGTCCGGGGCAGGGCTCATGCTTTAGGTTACCAGACATATACCAGTTGCAGTGGATTACATGCAACAAGAGCATGCCATGCTCTACCGGTAGAACTGTAGCCTAATGCAAACGAGAGACTATAGTGCTCACCTTAGTAGATTGCACATATACCATCATTGGTACATGTAATTCCTTACAACCCTAAATCCGTTCTAAACTACTCAAAATACACCCTAACATGTACTAACCTATTTGAAGCTAGAAGACTGGACTTTTAAACCTACCTACCCCCCATACAAGAAAATAATATTTTCTTGCTAATCTCAGTCGTTCATTGCACTTTTAGTAGCATTTTGATGCATATATGTACTTCTGATAATGATAGGATATGTCCATATGTAGCTTACCATGTTACCTACACCCCTTTAACCCCCGCCTAATGAAAAAACACATCCGGGTCTAAGGGGCGCCTACAGGATTTGAACCCGCAAGCTCAGGGTTCGAAGCTCCGTCTCGACGATGAAACGCGTCTGGGCCCTGCGGGTGCCTACAGAATTCGAACCCCCGAGCCGAAGGTGTACAGTGGCGCCAGCCCCAAATGTGGCGTTTGGAGGAACTAACTCAGCACTTTAGACCGCTCGGCCACGGAGACGGGGTTTGGCCCGGCCGGGCGAAAGGGGTGTCACTCCAGCCTAGGTCGTCGGCAGATGAGGTTTACCAAGCCATATGTCAGCGATTTATGAGCGATTCTCCCCGTTTCAGAGCAAAATCCTCTTTCTACACTGGTCTGTTAGGTGCCAGGGGGCTCCAGATTGACCAGAGAGGTTCTAAATCTCAAAGAAACTGAACATTTTTGCACCAGGGGGTGCAGATGAGTCCAAACCTAGGGAGCCCCGGGAGAAGGATGCTACTGTGACCTAGTTCCTGGGTCGATCCAGGACTAAGGGGGTTGGCCTAAAAACTCCCAAATAACTATATTTCTGCTTGACACAAGTGTCTCCGGGGGGAAACAAAGGTGCAGAAGACTTTTAGACAGGTCCCCTTGAAAGGGGGATGGAAATAAAGCCGGAAAAAAAGTACTTACCAGGCGAATTTCTTCTGAAACCTTTGAGACTGACCGAAGTTTATCACACAGGAATCCTGACTGACTGAGCATGTGCATTTCCACCTCTCGTAGATTAGGTTGTGGTATGGGTATCAGTCCTACTACCAGGCATTTGTCTACAGTCTACATGTTGCTGAGGTCCTCACTGTGGGTAGCGCAGCTGGGGCTATGGTAGAGGCTAGGCGGGCTTTACACATTGGCTATGTCTGCAGGAATTATAGGGAGATTGCCGCCCATGGGGATCTTGAAGTTAGTATATATCATTGCAGATACTTTCTGGGGTCTGCCATGTGTAGAACGGCCATGCTGTCTCTGTTGGCAGAGTCCCTCATAAACCTGTGTGCTTGGTTTATGGATCGGAACCTGGCTCCTCAAGACAGGGTTATCTGGGACTTTCTGATGGCTGTGAGCTTCATAGAAGATACAGTGTCTGCTGATCCTGTCTCATAGTGTAATATCTCATGGTGGTGGACTTTGGGCAGTCTAGGCTGTGGGCAGTCTAGGCTGTTTCCACAGTCACCGGGGAGGGTTGGTGGTTTAGAAAATTAGCAATAGTCTGCATGTTAGACCTTGTGGTCTCCTCATGTTGTTCATCAATAATAATATCTGTTGTATTTTCCAGTGTTGTCATGGTCACCAGGCTGGTGCCACAATCATTCTGGAGAAGCATGCAGTAGTACAGTTCTTTGTTTTTAATGGCTGGTATGGTGCTGAACCTAGTGCGCCAAGGTAGGTATACCACCTGAGGTGAAAAGCAAAGTCTCCTTTCTGTGTTGTTATAACTGCTGGTCCATTCCAGGTAAATATAGCCTTAGGTAGTGGGAAAGTTTTAATGACTATCTCCTTATAAGCTGGGCAGCTGCTGATTTAATCTCGTTCATGTGGTATTGGTCTCAGAGGTAGCGAGAAGTTGGAGTCTCCACAATATATTTTAAAATACACTGTGGGGTTTTCGCTTGACCAGGTACTTTTTACTACAATGTGTCTGTGCAAATTTCTTAATATAAGGTACTTCATAATTATGTAGGCTGAGTAGATGGTCAGGGTGAATAGTATAGGAATTATTAGGGTGTGGATTTCCAGAATTGTGAGGAAAGGGGTGTAGGGTTCATCAGTTGGGATTGTTTTAATAGGATTGTTTTCTGGGGCAATTAGTGTAGGGGCAGCTCAGTGACTAGTCTGAATGCTTTGGCTGTAGGCAGGTAGGCTATAGTCCCTCATAGTCTGTATAGTTTGAGAAGTATGTATACTATAAAAATGTGAGCTGATATCCCTAAGATGAGTCCTATGCTTTGGAAGATTGGATGCTCTGTAACTCTTCGTAGGTGTGATTCTACATAGCATGTTTCCATTGCCTGATCAAGGTTGGAAGCATCATGTTTTGGCAAAGGGCTCTAGATTTAGTTGAGTAATATCATCCATAATTGGATTTTCCTGTAGTTTGTTTAAGGCTCTAGAAAGGTTTACTACTGGGAAATTTGGAAGATTCTCTCTTTCATCTGGTTTGGTTTCAGAAATTTAGTTAAGTGCTACCATAAAAGGTAGATTAATTGTCTTACGTATGTAATGGAAGGATAAGGTTGAATTATAGGGCAACCTCTTGTTTGGAAGAGAAAATTCTCCTACACTGACTCTGCACCCACAGGGTACACCTCTGATTGTGTAGGATTGAGCTTTCCGAGTTTCAGACATTTTACCATGGCAGTTAATAAAGTAATAGGTTCATTAGTAGTGACTAGATACTCATCTTCAGAAATGGAAATAGCATGGGTGGTAGGTGCTTGCAGTGGTGAAACTGTAAACTTGCAGTGTTCCTTAATCTGTTGAGCCTGGTTAGTAAAAAGTGGCTACAGGGCATGTAGGCCTGTGTTTATAAATTCTACCATTTACATCTCTGCATACCTTTACTGTAGTACCTTCACATGCCTGCATATCGGTTGAGTCCAGCTCAATGAACAATGATTCATTGTATGATACTGCTAAGAACTCAGTTGTGGTTTGCAATCTGGTGACTCCTCTAGTGGGAGTCTCCTGTGTGTCTATAGGCATGGGTGCTGTAATCATTTGGTATAGTTTGAAGGTAGAAATGGTAGATTGAATTATAATGTCCAGATGAATATAAATGTGGTGAGCTGAGTAGGTGTATGAGGTCAGCTTTTGAGAATAATAGAAATCTAAGTCAGTGATTGCGACTTGTGCTAATATCAGGGGTAAGGATTCCTGTTGATAGCATTCTGAGGGCTGCATTGGTTCTTTGCAGTGACTGTACAGTGTTCCTTCTTGCTGCTATGACGATTAAGGCATCATTTAGTACTTGCATTTTCTCCCTTTGAGATTTCTCATGCCTTGAATATGAGTCAAGAGACCTGGACATGTTAGAGGCCCATAGATTAATGGTATCACCTATAGTGTTGATAGTACTGTCCAGTACCTTCTTATCTTGGATGTAAGCCTTGACAAATGTAACCTGTCTGTCTGTGATCTTTTCAATGAGATTAGCTGCTTCCTGATCTAGTTTAGCAAATTTCCTTAATATAGCATCTATGTTTCTAAGTGGCTAGGCCTAGTACACCACAGAATAGGGTGCTAGGAAACCTAATATGGCCTCTCTTCTGGCTTTGTTCAATGTGTCTATGGGGTTGGACAGAAACAATTTGATGGAGGCTAAAGTTTCATTTATCTCCTTGTCTGCAATTTCCAGCAAGGTATCAAGCTCCCTGGCCTGTTGGATAATTTTACCAGAGGTGTGATCTTGTAGAGTAGGAGTGGTCAACTAGAGTACTCTATCCCTTATGGATTCTTGGGTAACGGGTGCCCAAGGTATCTTGTAGAGTATAGCTAGCAACAGTGTTGTGGTGGTATGTCCATTGACCAAAGGTTGAGGGCTCGGTTTGAATACTACTCCAATGTTCTGTCTCACCCCATGGGTATATCCTGAAGTGAGTGGTTGTATAGCATATACTGGGAGCACAGTCAGCAGTATGGGTGCAACTCTTAATTTGCCCATGGTGCTCTGTAAAGCAAGAAGAAATTTGCTGCTAAAGTCTACCAAATTTGTAGTGTTTGGTGCTGGTAACTAAGTAATGTATAGGCTAACAGGCACCGAATTGCTTGTATCGTACGGCCACTCATTATGGCAGCGGACAGCCCTCCGTTATGCGAGCAGTAGCGACAAAGCGGGGGGGGGGGTCAAAACCCAGACTGCTGGAGATTTTCACATTTTAAATGTATAGTTGTTATATGTGAGTGACCTCCCCGGGCTTTGTATCATATGAAGACCTGGTTTTAGCCAACCATTTCTCGTCAGTCCCTGTGGAGCAGTACATAGGGAGTTGGATTTGGGATCTCAGACTACAGGTTCGACCCCTACCCTGGCCATGAAAATTTCATGGGTTTTAACATGTGACATGGACAAGGAGTGTTGATATCCCGCTTAACTTGGAGGGTCCCAGTCTCTGACCATTCAGTTGTAACCTACTGATATTTTTAAAAATTTGATGCCTTATATAAAATGTAAATTCAGTCACACATGCTTATGTGTGGTTGAAAAAAAAAATGAAAATCTTGAAACTACACCACATTTAGATGTCTTTCCCAATATGTGGTGTAGTGACCTTGATTTCCTGGGGTGTAAGTTTCTTATCATATGTATTCTTCCTCTTCCTCTTTAGCTTGGTGACCCTTTGTATAGCTTTCCTCCTAGAGGTATCCTTATTTGCTATCATGTTGGTTACATGGTCTGCTATAGTGGAAATGTCATCCTGTCTTCCTAACCCTAGCTCCATTGGGGAAGGTGGGTTACTTCCGTGGAGTAGGAAGAAAGGGGTGAATCCTGTAGTGTGGGATTCAGTATTGTTCAAGGCAAAGGTTATGGGTTCAAAAAATGAGTCCCAATTATTTTGATGCTTTTGAATTTCTCCACCCGGCCATTACTTTGAGGCCTGTAAAGGGAGGGAAATTTATGCTCGATATCAAGGTGATTAGTCAGCTTTGTGAACCTTGCACCTGTATAGCATGTTCCATTGTCTGTTTGAAGATTTTCCTGGTGTTCCATAATGGCAAATTATGTTCTTGTAGAACTCAGCTGCTGTTGTTTCAGCTTTAAAGTCTGCTGTTGCATAGCTGGTAGCATAATCTATGCAGACTTGTTTATGTTTGTTTCCTCTGACAGTTAAAGGGAGTGGTCCCACTGCATCAAGATTTAAGAACTTCATTGGTGAAGCCATGTAATCTCTCACCATCATTGGTGTTTTGTGTGAGTGAACATGTCTTTTTGCTGCAAGACAAGTGTGACAGGTGGAAACATATTTGGTTGTGTCTGCTAGCATAGATTTCCAAAATACCCTAGTTCGGAGTGCTGACATCATCCTATTTCAGCCGAGATGGCCACCTGGAGGTCGTTACACAATAGACAAGAATATACCTATCCTCGTTGTGTCATGGTCGAACCGTTACACAAATGTTTTCTCGCTATGTTTTTTCTCCGTCTCTGCATAACGAGAATAAAACCGTTACACAATCCTTTTCTTGCTGTCGAAAAGTCATTGTGTTTAACTTTGTGCTGACACAACGACCAAAAAAAGGCAGTTGCTTTGGACCTTCTGCCTTTTGGTTCTTCAATATTGATTCCCATGGGGTGTGTCGTAGAGTGATAAAAGACACAGGAACCAGTGTAAAAAAAGAGACAGAAATTGAGGGAAAGTCATTTTTTTGAAGATGCCACCCCCCACTGACAGATTGGGAAGTAAGACAAGAAAGTGCCATAAAAGAGACTCGCCTTTCCCTCTTTTTGATGACAAAGAGTTTGCTGCCAGATACCGCCTCCCCAAAGACATTGTCAGAAAACTGGTGGCGGAGTAGAAGCTGTACAGCAAATTCAAAGGGAGCAAGAGAGGAGGAGGTCTTTCTCACATCGACAGGGTAATTTTATTTCACACCTAATTTTTATTCAGTCAAAATATATGCAAATACCCTGTAGCCTATTTTTTACCTTGGGGTCTTTCAGTTGGGTCCCCCATTGTCACAATGACAGTGATGTTTGAATTGTCAGCTTATGTTCCATGTCACCTACGCCAGTCATGTCCTATCTCTATTTTAATGAAGCCCGTACCCCATGTTACCAATTTATTTAGTCTTGTCTGTGAGGCCCATGTCACAAGTCTGTTCTAAGAATAACCCATGTCACAATGTTTAATTCAGTAATCTACACCCATAATTATCCATTTCCATGAACAGCCATGAAACCTATAATTAAATCACGTAATTTTATCTTTATTTTCTTGTTACTTTAACACATATGTTTTTTTTGTTTTTTTTCTTTTTCAGTTCTGCCTTATCTTGAGATACTTTGTGTCTGGGAGTTTTTATGCCATGACTGGGGACTCTCAGAAAGTCTCGAGGACTGCTGTCTGCCGTGCTCTGAAAGATGTAGCAGGCTTCTTCTACACCAACAGAAACAGCTTCATCAAGTGGCCCCACAGGTTCGAGGCCAAGGTGGGAGCCGCACTGAAGCTGTATAGGCACAAGGTGAAACGCAATGACAAAGAGGTTGAGCAGAGGACTCCATTTGTCTTCGGGTTTGTAGATGGTACCCACATAGCTGTCAAGACGCGGGAAAACGAGAGCCCGTATGTCAACAGAAATGGATACCACTCCATTAACAGCATAGTAAGTTTGTACTTACATCTTACATAATTTTATTTCGGGTCAGCACCTGTAGTATGAGGCCTTCATATTTTTTGTTTATACATAAATCATTTATCAGCTCTTAACGGTGAAAATAACTAAATATTTATAAGTTTGTCAGCACCGAGAAAAAACACTTTTTTCAGGTCGTATGTGACTATGACAAGAAAATCACGTACATTGATCCCAGGTGGCCTGGCTCGGGCATGATGCATATGCCCTAAGCTCCTGCCCTGTTGGCGATGAGATCAAGTCAGAGGTGTGGGAGGACTTTGGGAGACACAGGGTAAGAACGTTTGTTCCCTCCCTTGTCTTCTAAGAATCAATACCCCTCTTCCTATGGTACAAGATACGTTCTTTCCCCCTCTTTTCCCTTCTTTCCCTTTCTAGGTGCATCTACATTTTATCCCCTTTTCCTTTTCAGATATGGAGTAAGGCGAAACATTTTCACTCCTTACAAGGACGAGACGTCTCCCAAGATGAGAAGTTACAACATATGGCATCGCAAGAGCCGAGTACACATAGAACAAGCAATAGGGATCCTGAAGCAGCGTTGGAGGTGAGCATGGTTTCCTTTATTTTATTCATAACATTCTTTTATTGTTCAAGATTTGGTCCATTATGTAAGGGTTTATCATCCGGTTTTAATTTTATTAAACCTTCCCTATGTTCAAAGTTACCATTTTGAATTCCTGGTCTCTCTCCCGAATGTCTCTCTCCCGAAATGACAAAAGTTTTTTTTTCAGGGTCCAAGACTCATCTGAAGGCTACATTCGCCACAAGCCACAGACAGCAGCCAGAATCATCTACAGCTGTGCCTGTCTCCACAATGTTGCCATTGACTATGGGATCTGAATAGTAGTTGACCAAGATGACCCTTACAGACCCCTCCAAGTTACCTTGGCTCAGCCCACCCAAAGGACGCAGCAAGAGGAAAATGACCGCAACAAGAGCTTTTGGCAAGCTTACGTAGAAAAGTTTTTCTAATGTAAATCCTGAACTAACCTTTTGCGAAATAAGGTAATTTAGAGTATCTCTGAGATAGAAGCAAATTCATAGGCTTGTATTTATATCCAATAGGCTTGTATTGATGTCTGTGCAAGATAACCTCAGGCTTTAATTTTAAAGTCATTCTTAGCTAGAGACACAAGAGAGATAAAACATCTACAGAAAAAAAGCACCTTAAAGTAAATATATTTATTTAAAGCTTTAGTTTCTACTGTAGTTGTCTAGAAGTTTTACTTTTCACAAGAGCAGCTTTAATAAAAGACTTTTCTTTCTCTTTGTTTCACCTGAAGCAAAAGTAGGTGTATTGTTATATTTGAAATAAATAAAATCTTTCTCTTTATATCCAACACAGTGCATAAAGTCTTTGTCCATTTTTGGATTATCAATAAACACATAAATGTTATATGGCTTGAGCTATTTTCCTTTCTTAGCTGCTAACCTTGCTTCTCCTTGCCCTTTCTGCTTTTCTTTTTGCCTTGTCCTGACACAGAGCTGTAAATTCTTTTTTTGTGCACTTAATCACTGTGGTTTCTCTGACTTTCTTTGTTCCTTGGGCCTTCTCTGCCAACTGTGTTTTCCTTTCTTCCTCTTTCTTCCTTGAAGTCTCTTTGACTATATTAAGCCACCTTTGATCTTCTTCCTCATTCCTTCTCTCCTCCTTCATCTTCTTCTCATGCTCCCTCTTTCTCTCTTCTATCTTCCTCCTCTCTTTCCTGCGAGTCTCCTTGTCCTTCTCTTTTCTTGATATCTTGTGACCTTCATCTTTTCTTTAACTTTCCTGAAGTCACTTGTACCAGGCTTCCATATATCCTCCTCCTTCATGGTAGGTTCTGCTCTAGTTTGTGAAGGGTTCAGTTACTCCAGGAATGCCCCTGACAGCCTCCTCCTTCAGGAAATCTAGCGCTTTAGCCTGTACTCCTGACAATTACATCTTCTTGGGTGGAGGTCCGCTTCCAGTCTTTTTTATTTCACGTCGTAGGTTGTTTTTTTCTTCTGTTTTTGAGTGAAGTCGGACGTCTTGTCTCTGCATTGTCGCACTGTACGGTGTGTATTCGCCTCCATGAGTCCCTGAGAAGTGGAATTTGATAGCTCCATGGTTCATGTTCACTGCATCCATCAGAGCACTCACTTCTTTCTTCCCCCATCTGTCTTTGTTCACCGTCATGTCTTCCATCAAGGGTAGGTCCTCTCCCTCACTCTCAGAGGAACTTGCATTAGAATTTCTATCTTTTAGCTGAGCTTCAGCCAGGGAGGCATGGAAGTTGTTAGTGTCCACCGATTTGTCATCCTTGCACTTAAAAGAAGTTGCCTTTTCTTTTTGTGTGCAACAGGCATGACCTTGGCATCCTAAAAAAAAGAAAAAAGTCATATTAAATTCCTCTTAAGTACATAGTTTTCCTTATACCAGTAACATGACACGAAAATAATTCAGTCGTTGTGACAACTTTTCCCATTGTGTAACGTCGCAAATTTGGCGGCCACACGCACGGAAATAATGACTTCAGTATGCAAGTTATTTATAATTGTAAGTTCCCTGGAATAAAAAAAAAGACAGTTCATGCACAAGAGTCACATACTTGATCTCTTTTCCTTGGACAGCTTGGACAGGATACAACCTTTACCTTAGTTGTGACGTCACTCCTTCTACCAGTGTCACCCTCTGTGCACAGCGACTTTTTTTAAGCAGACTCTCGTTGTGAGGGAGGTACATGAACATGAATTAGTATGTTGAATTTAAATGTAGAAAAAAAGAGGACGGGTTCATTAAAGGGGCCTACTTGTTCAGGGAAAAAGGTGGCATGTCCCCCCTGAAATTGGGCCAGGCTATACTCTTAACAACAGGAAAAGTTGGCAGAAAAACTTCTGGTGCCCCTCCTTCTTTTTCTTTGGTTCCCCCCCTCGCCCCCATGTCATGAATTCACAATGAAAACAATAAATATTATATTACATCAAGGAAAGGACAGGGAAACAATTGTCATATATTTACTTTATTAAGTAGTCCAAGCTTTAACAATGATGGAAAAGTCTCATACAATAAAAATCTCAAAGTCTTCTTCATAAAGTACTAGTTTTGTGAGGTAAAAAGCAGAAAGACTAGCAAGAATATGGAAGTTAAACCATTTTCTCTTAACGACTTAAATGTACATAACAAGATCAATGTCTGTTTTTTTCATTGTAGTTGCATATCTTTGACAAAACTTTTTTTTCTCTATTGGTTGAAAGTCTTCTTGTACATAATAAGTCATATTTATACTAAAGTGGGGTCTTTTCTTTTGTTGACCCTGGAACATGTGAATTATTTGACATTGTTCATATGAGAGAACACTTTATTCTCTGTTGGTTGTAACTCTTGGATAACATGATTACTCTAAAGTAAAATAGACAGGGCTCTTTTCTTTTGTTCACCCTAAAAAATCAAACTCTGACTTGAGTCAGTCTGTGAAAAAAAAAAAAAACTTCAATGACATATACGCTACACGGGAAACACTGTTGACCCTCATGGGAACTAACTTGACCTTACACATCAAGTAGAAATTGTAACTAAGTTAACTTCACATGACCATGTTAGAATATCAGGGATAAGAGTCCTTTCATTTACGCTTCCCTCCTTGCTTAGCTTTCTTAGGAGCATTTCTACCTCCGTCTGCTCCCGTCCTCTTGCGGGTAGTTGGACCCTGTCTCGTGTCATCACTAGTCTCCCCTCCTTTTGAGCGTTCCTTATCCTGTGGTGTGTTGTTTGAGTCTGTCGCTAAATACATTCTAACCAGAGTAGAAGCAGCTTCCATGACTTCTTCGTCACTCCTACCCTTTGCCTTAACTCTCGCCTGAGGCAGTTCTTTACATCTGAGTAAAATTCCACCTTTGCTAACATCTATGTAGGTTCGCTTGGATGCACCGGCCTTGGGTGGTGGCCTTGCTCTAGTTCACGCACAGGTCGAAAGAACCAAAGTCAGTCCAAAAGTCCCTTTGGGGAACTCACTTGTAACATCTGTCATCGAATCATCATGAGAAAATGGTTCTAAAACAGATGGGTTCTTTTTCTCTGGTCACTGGGCTCAACAGGATGTTTTACAGCTAAAGTGCTCCCTAAAGAAGAGAGGGGAGCAATAATTTTTTAAGACTGAAAATATTGGTCTCGCGTTTCAGGTGCGGGTTTTGTGTTCACATGAGATTCACACTTACTTGCCTCCTGTAAGGCAGTAACGGGTGTGGGGTCTTGTGTGTTTGCATGGGGCAGGTGAGCATTAGCAGGTTCCAAAGTGTTACAGTAAGGCATGTGTGCACCAGGTTGATATGTACTTTGCTCGTGGATGGCTTGTGATGTACTAGCCTTCATAACCAGTTTGAGGCTGACACAATTTCACTGTAGTCTCCACATGTGGCTGAGTAGCACAGGGAGCCTGACAAAGTATTGCTGTAGACCTCACATGTGTAGACACCCCCAGGAGGTTTCCTTTGTTGCCAGTTGGAGACTGAGACAGAGTGGCTGTAGACCCAGGTTCTGCAAAAGACCCCTGGACAAGTGTACCATTGTTGCCAGTTGAAGACAGAGACAGAGTGGCTGTAGACCCAGGTTCTGCATATGCCCCCTGGACAAGTGTACCTTCGTTGCCAGTTGGAGACTGAGACAGAGTGGCTGTAGACCCAGGTTCTGCAGATGACCAAGGGACAAGTGGAGCTCCGTTGCCAGTGGGAGGTTTGAAGAAAGCAAGATGTGCACCCGAGAAGGGGGAAGAACCCATGACAAGAGTCCCTTGTTCAGTAACATGCAGCAAGTTGTCGCTCGAAGTAGACTTCGGGTCTACAGTGACAATTTTGAACTGGCCCGACAAGGCATCCTGTTTTACTGCTAGGGTCTGAGTGTCTAGGTAAGGCAGATCTGCAGTCTGTGTTAGTGCATTCGAAAAACGCTTTTACCTCTCAGTTAAATAGATCAGCTTACCAACCACTTTTATCAGTTGCGCAACGTTGGGACTGCATGTCACCTGATTGTCTATAATGTTCTTCCTCTGAGAGGACAGAGTTTCTGTTACTTCAGTAAACCTCTCCACTAGATTCAGGGTCCTGTCTTCATGTTCCCTCCTGTTTGATTCCATCGTTACTACAAAAGATTCCACTTTAGCCAGACGTTCTTCCATTTGTTCTCTTTTAAGCTCATCTTTACAGCTTACTTCCCCTGACCCTTCACTACCAAAGGGTAGCTTCTTACTGCTGCATTTTCCCCCTGACTCTCATTGGGCTATCCTGGGGCTGCATCTGATGCCCTCCTTAGGGGAATCTCCTTTAGGGGTGGAAGTGACAGGAGGACTCACAGATTGACTGATGCCAGTTAAGTCATTTTCAACAATGTCGACCTTCATGTCGTCAGATTCACTTTTTGTTTCGGTCCTCCTCCGAATGTCCACGTCAACAGATGCAGCGTTTCTAACCGCCCTCCTCCCAGGTTTTTTTAACAGAGGCTTAGAAGCTCCCTTAACTACAGCCGGAGAATCCTCTTTCTTGACAACTGTTTTTGGCTTGGTGGGAGTCGGTTTTGTTTTTTTGCCCTGGGTAGTTTGGGTAAGACTTAACTGGTTAGCTAGCATAAGTTCTTTCTCTGATGGTATATGAAGGACGTTCTTAGCTGTTACTGGGCGTGCAATTTGTGGTTTCACCTTGCCAGTAGGAGAAGGGAGCGTTCTCCCTTCTGCCTCTGATTCTTACGTCTTTTCTTTTTTTTTTCCTCTACGGCATATGTGTACTGAATGACCTCACCTGAAGGACCTACAAGAAATTTTTTTTTTTGAAAGTGTTTATGGCACATTGTCTTTGTGGCAGATAAAGGAGGGATTTATTTTCTTTGAACTGAAGCTCTATCATGAAACTGTATGATGAAAACTATTTTATAGTTATGTGTCTGAACTGACAACAAGGTCAAAGGCTGGTTTGGACTACATTAAAGACAATGGGACTGAAGTTATGTCTGGAGGAGGGAATAATCCTCAAGGATAGGTTAATTTTTTAGGAGGACAAATACATGTTCAACAAAAAGAACGTTTGGTCGTTCTCACCTGAAATTCTCTCCGCGCCTTTATATTTCAGGCACATTACCTCGGTGAGAGAACAACCTTCAACCGCATAGCCCGCGTCTATGTCGTCCAGCAAATTCTCATTCTGTCAAATAAATTCATTCTCTTTTTATAATTATTAAGATATAAAATAGTCTCTTACTTGTCTTTGACACAAAAGTAGACAACTTGGTTTTCAGAAAGAGACTCGTGGCAAGACAAGAATGAGTTTTGTTGTATTACAGCTTTCCATGTACCTTGATAGAGTCACTTTGTTATATACATTTTCTGTTTCCTTTGTTCTGTGACTTTAAATGCCAGAAGAAGTCATTTAGATGGCGCCGTGTCTTCTGTAGATCTCTATCCGCATTCTGTATGCTGTTCACAGTAGCTAAAAGAAAAAAGGTAAAATCAGTATGGCTCTTTGACAGAAAAAAATAAGCCATGTATTTAACTGAAAGATTATTTTATAATAGGGACCTCTTTACTTATAATGCACATTCGTGAAGAGAACGAAATTAGAAATAAGTGGTGTCTTCGCTTTTACTATGATATACTTGTCTGTACTTGAGTTCAAATCAATGGTAGAGATTGGTTTCCTTTAATAACTTTAATAGTCAAAAAGGGAGGGCATGTCAAGAGGCTACTTACTGAGCACTGTGTCCCATCCTTCCTTGCACCTTGCCAATCCCTCTTTACCTCTGGCTTGCTGGAAAGCCTTTTGGTTGAGGGCAGTGTACATTAAAGCCCTGTTTTCTCGGTCTGTCAAGAAAACTTCATGGCACCTTTGAGTGCCTCTCACAGTTACCTTCCCTGGGGACTTCATAGGGACTTTTTTCTTTAAAGAACCAGTAGCTTGCTTGGGGGGAGGCTCCTCCTCCTCTGACACCTCACTAGAAACTTCAACTTCATACTCCTTTTCTTCTTCTCCTGACTTCTTCTATGGGCTGTGGAAGGATTAAAAATGTCTGGTAGGTCAAAAGACCTGTGTCTGTCCTCATGAAGTTCCTGTCCCTCATCCCCATACCCGTCGTCTTCACTACTGCTAGAGGGAGAATACCCTCTGGTGTTCTGAAATGAAAAAAGGGCCATTTTTACTTAAGATACAAAGAGGACAGACAGTCGAAGAGCAGAGAGAGTAAAAAAAATTGTGTCAGACGGCTTCTTCCCTTTCATCGCTCATCCCGGCACACAAAGAAAACCGAGGAAACGCCAGGACAGTGGAATGACACCTCTTTTGTGACACATGAAAAGGATCGGCACTTTTTTTTTATCTTTATAGGCTTTAATTTGAATGTTTTACTAACTTCTGCAGAGTAGAAGGCCATGTTCTTTCAGGGCAGGGGCTCTTTCCCCGCTGGAACCAAAACAGTTGCTGCCTACTTCCCGGAAGTGATGTTGTCACGGAACTGGGTCAAGTTACGCAGATTTCCAGGGTTCTTTTCTCGCTGTGCGACATAGTCGTTGTCACAGCAAGAATTACACGGCGAGAATTGAAAATGTCAACGGACGGTTACATGTGGTGAAGTGAGTGTACACGGAATCCAGGGAAGTTCAGTTGATCCTTTTATTGCATAGCTGACATGAGTGTTTCATAAAGGTGGTAACAATGATAACACTCGCCAAGATCTAAGCTCTGCCTCTGATCCTATAGCTCAACCTGTCGTAGGTTCTAGGTATAGGTGTAAGGTGTAAGTTGGGAGAGATGATAGCTTAGGAAAGATAGCTTGGAATAGATAGCTTGGAATAGAGAGCTTGGAAATAGATGACTGGGAGCTGCTCAAGCTACCTTATATACTGAGGGCCTGAGCAGCTCACAGTGTTGTGAAATGTTCTGTACATGTGGCTCAATAGAATAGTGACACATGTCATAAGGAGAGAGTGCCACCTATGGGTAGGTTATGTTAATGAGGATTGAGAGGAGATTGTGAAATATCCTCTCATTCCAAATATGGCACCACGGGTGAGTCACACTTCCTCCAGTTACACTACGTATGCGTAGATAAGGTTCGAATGTTATTACATCCTTGTACCTTATGTCACAGAGTGTCATGGGGGAGGTGTGTTTGTGATGAGTAATAGATCCTGGTTCCTGTTATGGAATGCAGGAGATTGTTGAGTGTAGATCATGGGCAGAGCTCAGGTTTTATATGGCGAAGAATTTAGTAAATATGAAAAATAATTATAACACCCAGAATGGTCCATTGACAAATCCCCACATTCCTACTCTTCTCTGCACGAGTGTAAAGGGAGAAAAATAAGCAGGAAAATAAGGCTCTGCCAAGTCCATTGACAATTATGGGTATTATGATACAAATACAGGATTTGGTGAAAACCTGATTTGTCGACATCATATGTGGTATAAAAAAAGGTTTCTTTTATGGAATTACAGAAATACAGTTTGTGTGGATCAAGTGACTTAATCTATGTACACAGGTTATAAATGCAGGGGTATGTAAATGCTTAAAATATATATGTACCGGTTTGTTATCGTGGAAAAATAAAGTTTTCCTGGTTTGATAACATGTTTGGCTTAATACATTAATATGCAATGAAATATATCCAGATGAAAATTAACCAAGTTTGGTGATTCTTGGTACTGTGGGGTCAATAATCAACACAAGGGTGATCAGTATTTGGCTCCACACTACCAAGGCTTATAACTGAAGTTGTGTAGGAGATTGTGAAATATCCTCTCATTCCAAATATGGCACCACGGGTGAGTCACACTTCCTCCAGTTACACTATGTATGCGTAGATAAGGTTGGAATGCTATTACATCCTTGTACCTTATGTCACAGAGTGTCATGGGGGAGGTGTGTTTGTGATGAGTAATAGATCCTGGTTCCTGTTGGGGAATGCAGGAAATTGTTGAGTGTAGATCATGGGCAGAGCTCAGGTTTTATATGGCGAAGAATTTAGTAAATATGAAAAATAATTATAATACCCAGAATGGTCCATTGACAAAAATAACTTTCATTGCAACAAAGACTCTCGTAGGAAAAAAAGGCAGAACCTATTGTGTAACGCACCGAATTAGAAGTCTTAACTCTGTTCACTGATAGGGGGGGAAATAACGTACCGTAAAATCGCTCTTTGTGTAACAACCTCCTGTAGGTGAGTCATGGAAATGTATACTGTTATATGTGTTATCCATTGCTGTGGTATAACAATTTGAAGTGGTACAGTGTTGGGTTTTCTCCAATTTATGGGGCATATATGGACTAGTGTACCATTTACCAAAGTGTATGACTGGCCTTGGTTGATGATTCTTTTTGCTTGTGCTTTTGGTGCAGGCAAAGTTCCATCATCAAGATATTGTATAAGGGGGAATAGTTCCTTGTCCTTCCTTTGTTCCAAGCCACTGATACCTGAGATGCATGTGTCAGGAATCTGACAAGCAATTCATTTATATCTAGCACATATTGTTTTATTCTTTCTTTCTCATTCTCTTTTTTATCGACTTTTGACTTATTTTGGGTCTTTTGTTGGGGTGTGTCACTCTTGTTTTGGTGTGTAGGCTCCTTTGGATTGCCTGTTCTTACATTGGTGGGAGTGGCAACCTTCTTCTTTAAAGGCACATTTTGCTCATTGGCACTCTTCTGTTTCTCAGAGTTCTTTGATTTGTTAGATGCAGTGTCTTTTGTGACATTCTTCCTGGCAGGTGGGGTTTTAGTTGGTTTGTTTCCTGTGACCATTTTCTCAACTTCCTCTTGTTTTTGATTGTGTTGGGGGGTTTGGGGTGTCCTCCTGAATCATTTCTCTTGTCTTTAAATGTGTGGTCATAGGACACAAGTTGTTTGTGTTTCCTCTCCCTGCACTGGTTCAAAGAATCTGATTGTTTTTGAAGTACCTTAAGTAATTTCGTGTAATTTGTCTTATGAATCTTCACCATCTGAGTCATGAGTGATTGAGTGATGAGAATTCAATGGGCTCAAAATCATTATCTGGAAAGAGTTGTGAGTATATTCTCTCAGAGTGGCAAAATACATAGTGTGTAGATTGTTTCAGGATACCCTTAACGGCTGTCTGTGGCCTTTCAATATTGTAGGACGGATTGTCCCTTCTGAATGGTCTTCTTTGGTGTTTTTGCAAACTTGGTTCTACTGGCTGCTCTAACTCTCCCTGGTGAGGGTGGAGGGTTAGTTATGGGTCCAGAGTCTGGGTATTCCCTTCTAGACATAGCATTTGGTCGTGTATTATCATCACATTTCACATGTTGGATGGTGAATGAAAATTGCTGTATGTGTAGAGCCCATCTGGTACATCTGTGTGTGAGTCCTGTGTTGGTTAAAAGAGGAATTAGTGTCTACTTTCTAGGTAGTGTCTGAAATGTAATACTCCTTATACCACTATTCTGCCACCTCCCTTACTGTTATGCCTCTCCTACCAGTGCATTATGAGAGCATCTACGCACATGTGCATTTTTGGGATTTTTGGATATACTTTTTCGAGGTCAAGTTGGACTTAGAATATTTTGGGAAATTTGGGAGACATACAAATTCAGTCTCGCCATAGTTTCAATGTGAAAAATCGTCCAAACCCGAACGAGGATAGAACCCCGGCCGCAGTGGTGGTAGGCGAAGGCCTTAGCCATAGCGCCACACTGAACGGTGAAGAAATCCAATGCGGAAATAAATAAGACCTTGACCCGATAGTTACTGCATTTTCGCACTCACTTTTCGTCTTGATTCCAAGCTTGTCATGTTATAATATCGAAATCCCAAGAAGTTTTCGATCCATAGAAGAGGAATGCGTGCTAATTTTCTCCATTTTCTTCGATATAAATAAGAATCCATTGATTTTCCCAACGTACGCGAGTCGCAGTCCGGCCATTCCCACCCGCCTCCTTGTCCGGCGAAAGTGTGTCAGTGGCCCGGATGTAGATATAGGTCATCCGCTTGTCGTACGAGGAACACGGCGAAAATTTCGGACCGGTTTGGAAAATCAATGGATTCTTATTTATTTTGAAGATATCTGATATATCAAGCATGGAGTACTCATCTACAGTGTCTAAGGATATGTATGTTTTAATTTGAAAACTTGTCATGGTTGGATTCGATACGAAATGTGGGTGTAAACACGGCGGTACCTCTCCCGGCAAGGAACAAAAACAATGGCTTCGCGCAGAGCGCTGACCCGGGCCGTATCGCTTGCTTTTACAAAATGTCTTCTCGTGGCTATATTCTGTGGATATCAGGTAAGAAATTAATACAAAATGGAGGAAAAGGTGGTATAAATGCAATATGGCATAAATATGGCAGCACACGGGTGGTATATTGACGATATTGCACTCGGCCTAACGGCCTCGTGCAATATTCGTCAATATACCACCCTTGTGCTGCCATATTTATGCTATATTCCATTAATACACTACTCCCAGTAGTTCTCTCGCTGTGATATTGCTTCTTTTCATTTGAAAGGATTTGGGTGCTGAGTGTCCTGAAAAACGCACATGACAAAATGGCCATTTTGAACATATGAAAAATGTAATTTACAATCACAAACCTTTTTTGTCCTTTTCAAAATGTTCCCAAATGTCACAAACCCATTTTATTAAGTAAAGGAGGAGTAAAGGAGGAGATTGTGCCTACTCCTCCACGATGCATGAATCATTACATACATTACTGAACAAGTAACCAATGAATAACTCATGACGAGTGGGTGTTATCGACGAATAATGACACGAGGCCGTAGGCCGAGTGTCATTATCGTCGATAACACCCACGAGTCATGAGTTATCCATTGTCTACTTATTTTATACCACGAAACCAATAAATAATCAATAAATCAATAAACCAATAAATTCAAGTTGAAAACAAAAATTATTCCCCCTCCCCGGGACTCGATCGAAGCCAGCCATACTGTGTGTACAGGTACATACACCTCCTCGCCCGGCAGCGGACAGCGGCAGCGCACACGGCAAAAAAAGACGCGTCTAGCTGTTATGTTTGTGTATAATACACCTCCTCTCCCGGCAGTGGACAGCGGCACACGGCGAAAAAAGATTTCAATGCGTCTCGCTGTTATGTTTGTGTAGAATACACCTCGTCGCCCGGCAGCGGACAGCGACAGAGCACAGGGCGAAAAAAGATGCGTCCGGGCCGGGATTTGAACCGTGTACCTCACGCGGCTGAGCGCAAAGCGCTAACCGCTAGCCCACCGCGTCTCCTATCTCAGCGGTCGTGTCGGCTTGGATATATTTGAATGAGTCCCGCAGTTATGTACACGATCGGTACACACGCCTCGGCGCCCGGCTAGGATTCCTTTGGTTTAGTTCTAGCCAACCACTTCTCGTCAGTCCCTGTGGCGCAGTGCATAGGGAGTTGGATTTGGGATGTGAGACTGCAGGTTCGATCCCTACCCTGGCCTGGAAAATTTCGTGGGTTTTAATATGTGACATGTGACATGGGAGAGGCGTGCTGTTATCCTGGATAACAGCACGCCTTACATGGATAACAGCATGCCTTACATGGATAACAGCACGCCTTATAAAATTGATGTTAAAGTATATAGGGTGTGCAATATCGACACACAGAGAAAATATTGATACTCACTGTGAGCCTAATGTTAGCCTAAGGCAAATGTCGCCAAAATGAGTATATTTTGATACTGAGGGTGAGCCTAGTGTGTAGGCATACTCCAGCAATACCTGACACTCTACTCTAGATTGTTTATGGCCTAGCTGTACCCTCTCTACTGCCCTACTCTCACAGTGCAGGAGTCTCTTTAGAGACAGGCTCAGGGTCAACTGGAGTAACATAATAGAAGATAATAGGACATTGCCTGAGTATCTCTATGAAGAGGGTCAGGCAATGCTGGATCCTACCTGAACAGGCTCCACCATTGCAGAAGTCTTTCTTACCAATGGTGTAATCATGGGCGTGGACTGGTTACCAGATTTAGTCTTGTGTAGGTGTTATCCATATGCTATAGTAAGGGTGAGAAAGTAAAGGGAACAGTGCTGCCCTCTGGTGCCTTTATTTGCTATGCACAGACCTTTATTACGGAGGTGAGTGGGTGTAATGCACTGCCAGAGTATCCCAATACATAGGATCACACTTTGCTGGATTCTACCTTCAGAGTGAATCCAGCAACACCACCCAGTGGGCACAACCCCACTTAATGAGTTACTAATCAGCACTGCATTGTAGGGCTTACAGACAGTCTAAATTGTAATGGTTATGTAGCCCTGCATTTGGAGCCCTTATTGAACTACTAAGCTGTAGGGTGTATTAGGCCCAACACATAAGTAGTTTGTTAAACACTATAAAGAAATTAAGGTCACTGTATGCCAAAAGCCCATTAATTCATACACACAAGGATTTCAGATGGTCGAACATTCAACTTCCTAATGCAGTCTAATTAATCGATGAGTAGTTTGTGCATTCCTGGTTTCAGTGTCCTTATTGCTCCTTGGTGGGATTTGAACCGGGTACCTCCTTATTGTGACTTCTTTGTGCTCCTATCTGTGCTAGCGGGGCAGGTGTTGAAAGTGGAACTATCAATATGATATTTCAACCATAGACCTACTACAGTGAGATGTCATGGGTCATATGAGGCCCAGTAGACTAATAGGAAACACAGACTGGAGTGACCATAGTAAGGAAAAATGCCCATAGTAGGGAGGTTTAGCAACAACGACGTACGTCACCCGTAGCTCATTTAACACAGACGTACCAGTGCTGTAGGTATGCTGTACGTCTGCGTTTTATTGCTCATGCAGTGGGTGCTAAACCTCCCTAGTAAGGACAAATGTCCACATCGTCCTCAGTAAGTATGGCACAGTCCTACTTATATACCTATTGCAACCTGGCTCACAAGTTGTAGAGGTGGCACAGCAGTAGGATTCTTGCTTTGCATGTGAGGGGTCTCAGGTTCAAGTCTCAGTGGTGCTGAGGAACATTTTTCTTTTTTTCAGTTAAATAGGAAACATCTCATCTATTGTAGTGTATTTTTCTAAGACCTAACTTTGTAACTAATTGAAATAGATGCTTGCTTGAAAACTGACAGAATCTTCAACGTCTGCCAAGTCAGAAAATAGCAAGAAAATAAATTGTTTGCATAACAAAAAATCTTGGGTTGAAAACTTGCAGCTTTTGAAGAGCATCCTTGGGCTGGAATCGAACTCAGTAAACATGTTACCACTACACCATCTTGACTGTGCTGAAAGATCTCCACTTGAAATCTCATGATCTGCACCCTCTGTGTGTTGAAAGCTGGTATTCTACTTTTTTTTCCCAAGCCCCAAAACGTTAGAAATATGTCTGGGACCATATGTCACTTTTACACTTACTGCAAAGATATGATCATACTCTAAATGTTTTAGTGATTAATTCCTATTATATTCCTATATAGATTGACTTTACAAAAATTCTCAATGGGGCTTGAACTCACCACCTTCAGATGCAGAGTTCAGTGCCATATCACCTGAGCTAATGAGGCACATGGTGTGGTTGGTGCTAGGATATGATATAATCTCAGACATCAGTGTAGGGGCTAGACCCCTGCTTTGCTGGAGTATTCAGTTAGATTCAGACTGAGTATGGCACCATGCCTGAGCCTTGTGCCATACTCATGCTGATCCTTTTTCCCAATGGGTGGCATTGAAGCAGGCTCAGCATGAGTATGGCATGTCAGGGGAGAGCCTCTAGCAGAGGCTCTCATGATACTCAGGCAGCGCCAGAGACTAGGTGAAATATGAATCAGGAGGCATATCGCTGTCCTTAAAGAAAAACCCTACCTTATTTTCATGACAGCACATTTTGATGGCCTCTCAATTTAATGAAAATATTCTGGTATGATTATTGATATAAGATGCATGTTAAGGTGATGCATCTGATGACGTCACGATTGACAAAATGCACCACAGTTGTCATAGTACTGAGAGGGTGCAAACAGATGCGATTTGTAGCCTTTTCCCTGGAATTCATTGCTATTTCTCTCAACAAATATAGTTATATAGCCTAACGGAAGGTTCTTGTGCAGTATCATTTACCTTTTAGGTCTCTATATAAAAGACATTATGTAACACCTTGTATGTATAAGCAATGCAGCAGCTGATCCATTTCGTCAATCATGACGTCATCAGATGTAGGACATAAATCTACTGCTCTCATCGATATGGGTACATATATCAATAATGATCCCAGAATCTTTTTATTTGATAGAAAAGCCTTCAATATAGCCTTGAAAATAGGGTAGGGTTTTTCTTTAGAGGATTAAAATGTTACATGTAAGTGGAGTATGTTCAGTGGTAGAAGATACTCGTATGTTGTTTAGATTATAATGCCCCAGAGAGGTACTCCAGACCCATCACAGGAATTCGTCCTACTACCCTGTTGAGTGGACTTTTTACGGGCCAGATCATGGACTAACATACGTCCTAATGATTATCACTCGTCATAATACATGGATGTAGCCCTGGTGAGTAACTCACCGGGATGACTGTGTAGTGTTCTGTGCTTTAATTGAGCCATTTAAAATTTGCGCCCTTTTTTTATTGGCTTTCTGATTTTACAACAGACAGGCAGAGACAGCCAAGGAGATTATGTGTTCTGGTTGGTGGTCACACAGTTATAGATCAATATGTACTTGGAACCCCATGCAATTGGTATTTTTACTGAAGCATTTCTACATATTACTTACTGCCTCTTAACACCCAAGGTTTACTGAATATCAGTTACTACAATAGTTAAGACAGAGCATACCAGAAGAGTCCACAATTTTTTGGGGGGATTCTTCACAAGATTTAAGATTTCAATGAGTGAACTGCGTGAACTTTCACACATTCTGATTCAATATGGGGTAGAAATGCAGAGGCGCAGGAAGCAAATCTTCATTGGGGGGGCCCGGCGAGGGCACCATCGCGACCACCTTGAATTGTCGGCTGATGCGTGATGGCGTCTATGTATGCGTATTTAGAATTCATATAGAAAAGTGATTTTTGGTAAATTTTGGATCTGACTTTAGGCTCAGACCCCCATTCTCCCTATGACCTCACCATAATAATCTAAATTGAGATGTAAAGTTTTAGCTTCTTTTCCATTGAGTTCTTGGAAAATATTGGGGGGGCCCAGACATACTCAGGCCCCACCTCCTTCATGATTGGGGTGGCCCGGGCCCCCCTGGCCCCCCCTTTTCCTACGCCCCTGAAATGTAGAAGTTACTCATATGGGTTGTGTTCCATGTATTCATGAATGATGATAACTAACGGGTGCAGCGCTTGGATAGGTTCACGTCTGTTTGTAAATAGAGAGGACTGCATCATTTTTTATCCCGACAGTATTACAGTCTGATTTCTGTGCTATGTGTCACCTGGTGGGCTTCACAGGAACTACTCTACCCCGTCAGTGACTGCCTGGAGACATTCAAATAGTGTAAGAAAGCTCTTATGTTTGAATCTTTTTTGCTCTGTTTTTGGTGAATTTTCATGGGTGCAATCCATAATCTCCCTCGAAGGGATATGAAGTTTATTTGTCCCCAATTGCTCTGTGGCAACAGAACAGTGCCCAGAGAGAAGGATGGCACATGTATACATACAGCCTGGTTTCATTTGTAGCTATATGGGGCTGCACCATGGCATACGGGGGGGGGGCTGTGGACAACTGCCCACTGTCATGTTACTGTGAGCTAACTTACCATGAAGTCCCAGGATCCTGTACATTGTCCATCAGGGACTGTTCAACTGACCCTAGTGGTGAATTGTACAACATCCTCCATGCACACTGATATATTGAGAATGTCTATATCACAAATTTAAGCATGTCAGACATAGAAAATCTCTCTTCTATGCGCAACCTGCACCATCTAACCTAAGTCACAATAACTTGACAGCCCTACCATGTGAAATGTTTACAATACCTGTTGAATTGTATCTTGGCCACAATCAGATAGATAGAGTAGATTGTAACAGTGGAATGCACCATAGTAACAGGTAAGAGAAGCTTCATCTAGGCCATGCCCTGTGAACTCACAATCTTACCTTACCTGTGGGAGCTGGATCTCGGTTATAATGAGATTGAGGTAATATATTGTTATATGTCACAGCTGAAATGGCTGTTATTCCTGCCCCTCGAACACAACTCATTGACATCATTTTCCTGTGAACTCACAAAGTTACCTGACCTGATGGACCTGAATCTCAGTCATAAAGAGCTTCATGTAATAACCTGTGACATGTCAAAACTGAGGCGGCTGCACTACCTGGTTCTGGACTTTAACCCATTGAGGTCTTTTCCCGGTGAACTCACGAAGTTACCTTCACTGAGGGAGCTGAATCTCACACACAATGCGCCCAATATTATAGATTGTGACATGTCACTGCTTAAACAATTGGAATACCTGGTTCTAGACCACAACCTTCTAAAATCTTTTCCCTGTGAGCTTACAGTGTTATACAAGTTGTCTCGCCTGAGGTTGTCAAACAACAGAGTTGAGTCAGCTGACTGTGTCATTATGCGATCTCTGAGATATCTAGATTTAAGCTACAATCGCTTGATAACATTGGTGCCATTTAAAGGAGTACAGAAGTTAAATGTGTCCAATAATGCAGTTTTCATTTTTTCAAATGAAGCTGGTCTAACATTTCCTGTGAAGAACTCCCCACCTACTATTAGGCGAATAACAACATCACACACCTCATAGATGTGTTTGATGGGTGGGACCTTTCAGTCAACGAAGCTGAGTTTGGCATCTGTATTGACAAACAAATATCTGGAAATCCACTGAGCTGTGATTGCAAAGACTATAGCCTTTATCAGTACATAAAGGCAAATGCCAGGAACTGGAGCAACCCTTGTCATAGTCCGCAATCATTAAGTGGACAAAACCCACCTCTTATACCACTTGTTAACTTGACATGTGACATTGATGTAGGATGTCCAGTCGGTTGTTCATGTGTTAGTTTACCAGTCAAACACACTTTCAGTGTGTCACGTGAGGCGTATTTGGGAGACAGGCTGCCACAGACCTTGCCAACATTGGGCTATAACAGCTACTATGAGCTTAACTTCATGGACAGTTATATCTCTTCTCTTACCTTCAGGCCGTACTTGTTAAGTTCATCAAAAGCAATATTTAGTAACAGTGCCATCACTGAAATTACAATGGAAGCTCTAAAGGCACTCACTAAGAATACAAAGGTCCTTCATCTCAACAACAACAAACTGAGGTGGTTGCCCAAAGATATAAGAAGTTTACATTTCAAAAGTATAGTGAAAGTTTGTCTTGATATTAATCCTTGGAACTGATATAAGGAGTTTACATTTCAAAAGTCTAGTGGAAGTTTGTCTTGATATATATCCTTGGAACTGTTCAGATTGTAGAACACTGGGTTTAAGGGATTTTGTAAATGACAATGCACATATCATCAAAAATGGAAACTTGATCAGATGTAAATATCCAGCAGAAGTGAGCAACAGAAAAGTCATTGATATAGATTGGGAGCTTTTCTGTGTGTGGGAAAAATAGCAAAACACTCACTGGGAGGTAAAGGATAAGACTCAATTTGAGGGAGAAGATAACACATTATTTATCACATTGTTAAGTATCTGCTGTACAGTACTAATAGGAGCACCAAGCCTAATCTGGTTTTGGAAATGGAAAAATGTAAGAGAAGGTGTGGAATTAAACAAACAGCATGACGGCTGCCAGAGGAACATAATGATGACGGACGGGAGTTTGACATCTTTGTGTCATATGCTACAGAGGATGAGCAGTATGTGGGTGAATGGCTCATACCATAACTAGAGAGGCGCGGGTTTAAGGTCTGCTTCCATAGAGTGCATCTTTTAGGTGGCGTGCCTATCCATGTGAACATGCACCAATGTATAATCAAAAGTAAACGCACTCTAATGTTTTTCTCTGAAAACTTTCTCGTGAGTAACTACTGGCTTTTTTTGCTAAAAAGAGGGTAAATCTATTCAGCCCCTGCCTAAAGGGAGGTCAAATTTTTTTAGCCCCCCCCCCCCTCAAGAGGGGTCTGAAATTTTTATTTTTTGGGAATTTTGAAAATTGATCATGGAATTATTGTCTCATATGCAAGGATGCCTTATAAGCGGGACACTACAGTATAGGGTAAAGTGACCATGAGTCGTCCACCTGGACCTCTGTGCAACCCCTGACCTTTTCTAAGACCTGTGCTATAGTAGGATAACCTCTTAGGAACACCAAAAAATTGATATAGAAAATATCCTAAAGTGTTTGTCTTTCCAGAAAATAAGGTTACAACTTTTATACTCATGTCCATCATGCTCTATTAGCCTTCATTACCCAAGGAATGTGTTTTTCTCCTCATCAGTACCATGAGTCGGCCACAGGTACCTTGAGTTGGCCACATCATTCCATGAGTCAACTATTGTGTAGGAGAGTGTCTACCATGTACTTATTAAAAAGAAAGGGCAGATTTCCAGTTTACTCATAGTTGACAGGGTGGAAATGTAATGCATATACAAACTTAAATTAAGGTTAACCATGTTACTTGAAAGATGGGATGCTATGGAAAGTTTATCCTAGTTAACTAGTTGTACTTCAATTTTAATGGCTTGCAAACTATCAGAATCCCATCTCTATTTGCATGAATTTCTTACCAAAGGTGCCATTATTGACAGCTTGGGTAAGGGGTTAAATCCAAAATCCCAAAGCTGGTAAGATAGCATGTGCTTCATCTTTCCATCTTATACCCATGTAAATAGTTAAAAATCCTCAAGGTTAGTCATTGATAATTTCAATTTGGCATTAATTAACAGCAAAGTGGCCGACTCAAGGTACATGGACGACTCAAGGTCACTCTACCCTACTGAATTGCATGCAATGATGGTCTGATACTTACATAAGAGAGTATGGAGAGCAGGGCCTCTCCTAATAAAGAGATTCATACTTTAAGTCGATGGTGTCCTGTCTTTTATTATCCATCGAGCATGAACAAACTAATCATATACATGATAGTCTAAGAGCCCAGACACATTCATTTTTGTTTTTGTGAACGAAAGGTTTGAAGATACTTTCTTATGTAGAATTTCCTGCTGAATTAATAAATGTAAGCCTTATAAAAATCTGACATTGCATTATCCAGCGAAATTAGGTCTAAGTCAGAACCCCTTTTTTAACAGGAATGAATTTACTTTTTCTAGAGGTGCAATCACACCTATATTAATACAAAAAAAAACTATTTCACCTATGTTTCCAGGGATCAGAAATAGGATTTTGAGACTTTTATATGTACTAAAACATGTATCATCGAAAATACAAAGATGGCTAGCATAAATCCATTGATTCCGGACCATTCTAAACCTACTACAGCTAGATAGTCCCAACTAAAGACAGTGTTCTTATTAGTGCCAGGGGACCTTATCCTTATTGCAAATTAATCATTTTGGTATCAGAGGAAAGGTAATGATTTGGGAAAAAAAGGTTGCAAAAGGCTTTTGGTCAGCATGGAAACCTATTGTGTCAGAAAGGGGTCAAAGGTCACATTTGCGACCTGTCAGGGGCACCCTTATCATTCAATATATTCAACATGGTGGTTTCCATGGCAACTGGTGCAAAAATGGATCTAAAAAATCTGGATTGACTTCAACTTTAATCATAGCCTTTGTTTATGAATGCAATCAAATTAGAACCCAATCTATGCCAGTGTATGGAAAACCAGAATATCCTTGTCCCTTTTAGTACCGTGACACCACCAGTAGGTGGGGAAGCAGTACCCTATAGGGAGTACCACAAACAGTAGTTGTGACAAATACCAGTAGGTGGTGCACCAGTACCCTATAGGGAGTACCGCAAACAGTAGTTGTGACAAATACCAGTAGGTGGTGCACAGTATCATATAGGGAGTACCACAAACAGTAGTTGTGACAAATACCAGTAGGTGGTGCACCAGTACCCTATAGGGAGTACCGCAAACAGTAGTTGTGACAAATACCAGTAGGTGGTGCACCAGTACCCTATAGGGAGTACCACAAACAGTAGTTGTGACAAATAACAGTAGATGGTGCACCAGTACCCAATAGGGAGTACCGCAAACAGTAGTTGTGACAAATACCAGTAGGTGGTGCACAGTATCGTATAGGGAGTACCACAAACAGTAGTTGTGTTAAATACCAGTAGGTGGTGCACCAGTACCCTATAGGGAGTGCCACAAACAGTAGTTGTGACAAATACCAGTAGGTGGTGCACAGTATCATATAGGGAGTACTGTCACGTGCAAATCACCAATCGGCACAATTTGCAAACAGCGCAGCGCAGTTTGCAAATTGGGCAAGATAGGCGCCGCGCAAAGCTCCAATTTTGCACAAAGCACCAATATCAGTGTATTGGCGAGCAGGTCTGACATGTCTGAGATATTTTATATATATAAAGTGATAAAGATGTGTATGCTCATACAATCTGTTGGCAAACATAAATACTCATCTCCCAAATATGCAAGAGAAATGAAATTAAGGAAATATTTATAAACTTTATTGAAAACTCGCACCATTTGTGCATGGCGCAAAGCGAAATTGGCAATCGGGGCAGATTGGCGAAATGCGCCTAACAGTACCACAAACAGTAGTTGTGACAAATACCAGTAGGTGGTGCACAGTATCGTATAGGGAGTACCGCAAACAGTAGTTGTGACAAATAACAGTAGATGGTGTACCAGTACCCAATAGGGAGTACCGCAAACAGTAGTTGTGACAAATACTAGTAGATGGTGCACAGTATTGTATAGGGAGTCCCGCAAACAGTAGTTCTGACAAATACCAGTAGGTGGTGCACCAGTACCCTATAGGGAGTACCGCAAACAGTAGTTGTGACAAATACCAGTAGGTGGTGCACCAGTACCCTATAGGGAGTACCACAAACAGTAGTTCTGACAAATACCAGTAGGTGGTGCACCAGTACCCTATAGGGAGTACCACAAACAATAGTTGTGACAAATACCAGTAGGTGGTGCACTAGTACCAAATATGGAGTTACAGCAGCAACACTACAATAGGAGCCATGGCAGCAGGTGCAGCAGTACAAGCAGCAGCAGATGTAGCAGCAGCAGCAGATGGAGCAGCAGCAGATGGAGGCTGGAGGAAGGCATTAACATATTGACTGCAGCAGCAGCATCAGTACCAGGGAGAGGACACACAGACAGACAGACAGTGGTGGTATGAGCAGCTCCTGTACTGTAGCACACAGTGAGCAGCTCACACACACACACACACAGAGTGCTGTACATGGACCACCCTGTGTAGCTGTACTAGCTGTACATGGAGTACCCTTATATTGTCTACTACATGGAGTACCCTGAAACTGAGTGTTAACCTAGAGGAGGACTGAACCATGGACTACACACACATAATCACACACTGACAGGCTGTACTAGGTAAGGAGCTGGGGGACACCATCCCCACCATGACCATAGCCTAGAAGCAGCAGCAGCAGCAGCAGCAGCTTCAGCAGCAGTAGCAGCAGGGTGGCATGTAGAGGGGTCGGGCTCTAATGTCCTGTGATACACAGTGGACACAGAAAGCTCTCTTATCACAAGGCCATTAGGCAGCAATATGTAGGACTCTGTAGGTGTGCTAACAGTAGGAGCAGCAGCCTGTGGTAACCCAGAGATACTATAAATGTATTACAGCATCCAGTCTGTCCCTCTACTACCACCAACAACAGGCAATAGGCAATCTAATCCTTACAGGCTGCCCTTTTATGGGTCAATAACACCCCCCCCCATACCCAATACCATGAGGGGCTCATAGTAGTACAGGCAATATACGCCTTACAGGCTGCCCTTATATGGGCCAATAACCCCCCCCCCATACCATGAGTAGCTCATATAGTGGTTCAGGCAATATAAGCCCGACAGGCTGCCCTTATATGGGCCAATAACCCCCCCCCCATACCATGAGTAGCTCATATAGTGGTTCAGGCAATATAAGCCCGACAGGCTGCCCTTATATGGGCCAATAACCCCCTCCCCCATACCCCATACCATGAGGGGCTCATATAGTGGTACATGCAATATAAGCCTTACGGGCCACCCTTATATGGGCCAATAACCCCCTCCCCATACCATGAGTAGCTCATATAGGTCATATAGTGGTACAGGCAATCTAAGCCTTAATGGCTGCTTTTATGTTGGCCAATAACCCCCCCCCCCTATACCCCATACCATGAGGGGTTCATATAGTGGTACAGGCAATATAAGCCTGACAGGCTGCCTTTATATGGGCCAATAACCGCCCCCCCAATACCATGAGTAGCTCATATAGTGGTACAGGCAATATAAGCCTAATGGCCGCCCTTATATGGGCCAATAACCCCCCCCCCATACCATGAGTAGCTCATATAGTGGTTCAGGCAATATAAGCCTGACAGGCTGCCCTTATATGGGCCAATAACCCCCCCCCCCATACCCCATACCATGAGTGGCTCATATAGTGGTACAGGCAATATAAGCCTTAATGGCTGCCCTTATATGGGCCAATATCCCCCCCCTTCTATACCCCATACCATGAGTAGCTCATATAGTGGTACAGGCAATATACGCCTGACAGGCTGCCTTTATATGGGCCAATAACCCCCCCCCCATACCATGAGTGGCTCATATAGTGGTACAGGCAATATACGCCTGACAGGCTGCCTTTATATAGGCCAATAACCCCCTCCCCCATACCCCATACCATGAGGGGTTCATATAGTGGTACAGGCAATATTAGCCTTACGGGTCACCCTTATATGGGCCAATAACCCCCTCCCCATACCATGAGTAGCTCATATAGGTCATATAGTAGTACAGGCAATATAAGCCTAATGGCTGCTTTTATATGGGCCAATAACCCCCCCATACCATGAGTAGCTCATATAGGTCATATAGTGGTACAGGCAATCTAAGCCTTAATGGCTGCCCTTATATGGGCCAATAACCCCCCCCCATACCATGAGTAGCTCATATAGTGGTACAGGCATTATAAGCCTTACAGGCTGCCTCTATATGGGCCAATAACCCCCCCTCCCATACCCCATACCATGAGGGGTTCATATAGAGGTACAGGCAATATAAGCCTTAATGGCTGCCTTTATATGTGCCAATAACCCCCCCATACCATGAGTAGCTCATATAGTGGTTCAGGCAATGTAAGCCTAATGGCCGCCCTTATATGGGCCAATAACCCCCCTCATACCCCATACCATGAGTAGCTCATATAGTGGTACATGCAATATAAGCCTGACAGGCTGCCTTTATATGGGCCAATAACACCCCCCATACCCCATACCATGAGGGGCTCATATAGTGGTTCAGGCAATATACGCCTTACAGGCCGCCCTTATATAGGTCAATAACCCACCTCTATACCATGGTTCATATAGTGGTACAGGCAATAGGTAATCTTGGCCTTAGAGGCAGTCCTAAAATGGGTCAAAACCCTCGCCCCCCCCCCCCAATACCGTGAGTACCTCACAGTGGTACAGGCCTTACAGGCTGCCCCTTTATAGTAACCTCCCCCCTTGTGTCTCATACAGTGGTACAGGCAATCTAAGCCTTACAGGCTGCCCCTATATAATAACCACCCCCCCCCTGTGTCTCATACTGTAGTACAGACAATCTAAGCCTTACAGGCTGCCCCTATATAATAACCACCCCCCCCCTGTGTCTCATACTGTGGTACAGGCAATGTAAGCCTTACAGGCTGCCCCTATATAATAACCACCCCCCCTGTGTCTCATACTGTGGTACAGGCAATGTAAGCCTTAATGGCTGCCCCTATATATAATAACCTCTCCCCTGTGTCTCATACTGTGGTACAGGCAATCTAAGCCTTACAGGCTGCCCCTATATAATAACCACCCCCCCTGTGTCTCATACTGTGGTACAGGCAATGTAAGCCTTAATGGCTGCCCCTATATATAATAACCTCCCCCTATGTGTCTCATACTGTGGTACAGGCAATCTAACCCTTACAGGCTGCCCCTATATAATAACCTCCCCCCCTATGTGTCTCATACTGTGGTACAGGCAATCTAAGTCTTACAGGCTGCCCCTATATAATAACCTCCCCCCTGTGTCTCATACTGTGGTACAGGCAATCTAAGTCTTACAGGCTGCCCCTATATAATAACCTCCCCCCTGTGTCTCATACTGTGGTACAGGCAATCTAAGCCTTACAGGCTGCCCCTATATAATAACCTCCCCTCCTGTGTCTCATACTGTGGTACAGGCAATCTAAGCCTTACAGGCTGCCCCTATATAATAACCTCCCCCCTGTGTCTCATACAGTGGTACAGGCAATGTAAGCCTTACTGGCTGCCCCTATATATAATAACCTCCCCCCCTGTGTCTCATACTGTGGTACAGGCAATCTAAACCTTACAGGCTGCCCCTATATAATAACCTCTCCCCCTGTGTCTCATACTGTGGTACAGGCAATCTAAACCTTACAGGCTGCCCCTATATAATAACCTCTCCCCCCTGTGTCTCATACTGTGGTACAGGCAATCTAAGCCTTACAGGCTGCCCCTATATAATAACCTCTCCCCCCTGTGTCTCATACTGTGGTACAGGCAATCTAAGCCTTACAGGCTGCCCCTATATATAATAACCTCCCCCCCTGTGTCTCATACTGTGGTACAGGCAATCTAAACCTTACAGGCTGCCCCTATATAATAACCTCTCCCCCTGTGTCTCATACTGTGGTACAGGCAATCTAAACCTTACAGGCTGCCCCTATATAATAACCTCTCCCCCTGTGTCTCATACTGTGGTACAGGCAATCTAAGCCTTACAGGCTGCCCCTATATAATAACCTCTCCCCCCTGTGTCTCATACTGTGGTACAGGCAATCTAAACCTTACAGGCTGCCCCTATATAATAACCTCTCCCCCCTGTGTCTCTTACTGTGGTACAGGCAATCTAAGCCTTACAGGCTGCCCCTATATAATAACCTCTCCCCCCTGTGTCTCATACTGTGGTACAGGCAATCTAAACCTCACAGGCTGCCCCTATATAATAACCTCTCCCCCCTGTGTCTCATACTGTGGTACAGGCAATCTAAACCTTACAGGCTGCCCCTATATAATAACCTCCCCCCTGTGTCTCATACTGTGGTACAGGCAATCTAAACCTTACAGGCTGCCCCTATATATAATAACCTCCCCCCTGTGTCTCATACTGTGGTACAGGCAATCTAAGCCTTACAGGCTGCCCCTATATAATAACCTCTCCCCCTGTGTCTCATACAGTGGTACAGGCAATCTAAACCTTACAGGCTGCCCCTATATAATAACCTCCCCCCCTGTGTCTCATACTGTGGTACAGGCAATCTAAGCCTTACAGGCGGCCCCTATATAATAACCTCCACCCCTGTGTCTCATACTGTGGTACAGGCAATCTAAGCCTTACAGGCGGCCCCTATATAATAACCTCTCCCCCTGTGTCTCATACTGTGGTACAGACAATCTAAGCCTTACAGGCTGCCCCTATATATAATAACCTCCCCCCTGTGTCTCATACTGTGGTACAGGCAATCTAAACCTTACAGGCTGCCCCTATATAATAACCTCTCCCCCTGTGTCTCATACTGTGGTACAGGCAATCTAAGCCTTACAGGCTGCCCCTATATAATAACCTCCCCCCCTGTGTCTCATACTGTGGTACAGGCAATCTAAGCCTTACAGGCTGCCCCTATATAATAACCTCCCCCCCCTGTGTCTCATACTGTGGTACAGGCAATCTAAGCCTTACAGGCTGCCCCTATATAATAACCTCTCCCCCCTGTGTCTCATACTGTGGTACAGGCAATCTAAACCTTACAGGCTGCCCCTATATGATAACCTCCCCCCTGTGTCTCATACTGTGGTACAAGCAATCTAAACCTTACAGGCTGCCCCTATATATAATAACCTCTCCCCCTGTGTCTCATACTGTGGTACAAGCAATCTAAACCTTACAGGCTGCCCCTATATAATAACCCCCCCCTGTGTCTCATACTGTGGTACAGGCAATCTAAGCCTTACAGGCTGCCCCTATATAATAACCTCCCCCCTGTGTCTCATACTGTGGTACAGGCAATCTAAGCCTTACAGGCTGCCCCTATATAATAACCTCCCCCCTGTGTCTCATACTGTGGTACAGGCAATCTAAGCCTTACAGGCTGCCCCTATATATAATAACCTCTAACCTGTGTCTCATACTGTAGTACAGGCAATCTAAGCCTTACAGGCTGCCCCTATATAACAACCTCCCCCCTGTGTCTCATACTGTGGTACAGGCAATCTAAGCCTTACAGGCTGCCCCTATATATAATAACCTCTCCCCCCTGTGTCTCATACTGTGGTACAGGCAATCTAAGCCTTATAGGCTGCCCCTATATATAATAACCTCCCCCCTGTGTCTCATACTGTGGTACAGGCAATCTAAGCCTTACAGGCTGCCCCTATATATAACCTCCCCCCCCCTGTGTCTCATACTGTGGTACAGACAATCTAAGCCTTAGAGGCTGCCCCTATATATAATAACCTCCCCCCTGTGTCTCATACTGTGGTACAGGCAATCTAAGCCTTACAGGCTGCCCCTATATATACTAACCTCCCCCCTTTGTCTCATACTGTGGTACAGGCAATCTAAGCCTTAGAGGCTGCCCCTATATATAATAACCTCCCCCCTGTGTCTCATACTGTGGTACAGGCAATCTAAGCCTTACAGGCTGCCCCTATATATAATAACCTCCCCCCTGTGTCTCATACTGTGGTACAGGCAATCTAAGCCTTACAGGCTGCCCCTATATAATAACCTCTCCCCCTGTGTCTCATACAGTGGTACAGGCAATCTAAACCTTACAGGCTGCCCCTATATAATAACCTTCCCCCCTGTGTCTCATACTGTGGTACAGGCAATCTAAGCCTTACAGGCTGCCCCTATATAATAACCTCCCCCCTGTGTCTCATACTGTGGTACAGGCAATCTAAGCCTTACAGGCTGCCCCTATATAATAACCTCCCCCCCTGTGTCTCATACTGTGGTACAGGCAATCTAAGCCTTACAGGCTGCCCCTATATAATAACCTCCCCCCCTGTGTCTCATACTGTGGTACAGGCAATCTAAGCCTTACAGGCTGCCCCTATATAATAACCTCCCCCCTGTGTCTCATACTGTGGTACAGGCAATCTAAGCCTTACAGGCTGCCCCTATATAATAACCTCCCCCCTGTGTCTCATACTGTGGTACAGGCAATCAAAGCCTTACAGGCTGCCCCTATATAATAACCTCCCCCCCTGTGTCTCATACTGTGGTACAGACAATCTAAGCCTTACAGGCTGCCCCTATATAATAACCTCTCCCCTCTGTGTCTCATACTGTGGTACAGGCAATCTAAGCCTTACAGGCTGCCCCTATATAATAACCTCTCCCCCTGTGTCTCATACTGTAGTACAGGCAATCTTAGCCTTACAGGCTGCCCCTATATATAACCCTCCCCCCTGTGTCTCATACTGTGGTACAGGTAATAGACAATCTCAGCAGCCCTAATATTGATCAATAACCCCCCCCCCCATTCCCCTTACCATAAATAGGTCAGTAAGTGCAGTAAGTGTGCAGTGCAGGCAGGCACCATTCTGTTAGTATGACTAAGGGGGGAGGGGCATGGAAGGGGAGAGAACTGTGGCCTGCCATATAGGGTTATCAATGCATACTGCTGTCAATAGGTAATGATAGAAACTAGCCTTACCCATTACCCTTACTGGTTTATACACTAACACCCATAGTCCACTTGGCCTCTGTCGTGCGATTGAACCCTAGATTTCTGCAACAGAGGTCTAGTGGACTATCGATGTAAGGTGCAGAGTGGGGACTGGCCGGGTGCACTTTGTGTGTGTGTTTGGTGGGGGCAGTACTGCGGCCTGCCATATAGGGTCATCACCATATACTGTGCCAATAGATAGACAGAAATAACCACTATTAGCCCATCTCCTCAGACTAGGGCTACAACAGGGCAGAAGGAGGGACAAGGGTTGGAATAATAACATCACAGTTCCTCCACGGTAGGAGGAGTCCACGGGAGGGTTTAGCGGGCGGGGTTGATGAGTAATATAAGAGTGGTTATTTTGGTACCATGAGGTCATCCTGCCTGCTATGGCTGAATGCAGAATAATCAACTATGGTGTGTGGTCCTAACATTGCCATACATGACTCAGTGGGTAAAGCAGTGTCAACTGTCTTCATCAAGTGTCCGGTGTCAACTATGTGTTGACAAGTTGACTCCTGGTGCCTAAACATTGATCAAGGTATTGACAATGTGACATAGTGCGGACATAGTCTTACATTGCCGTCATATTCACAATGTGCGGCTGTTATATCTGTGTTCATGTTCAAACGGCTGTGGTTATATACAGCCCATGTGGTCAATTAGCAGTAACTCACAAATACTGTATGACGTATGGTACATGGTCTGTACAGCGAAGCTTGGATATGTTGTGTGAAATAGCTCTGCACCGTGTGTGGCCATAGGCTACTGATGAGATGAGTTGTATCCCAATTGACACTCTGCAGAAAGTCTGGGTGGGTGGACGAGTCACATTGTCACTGTTGAATATTTCATTACAATAGTGGGGGATGATGAGTTGTATGACTGAAGACATATACGGACACGATATGTTACATTAAGTATTTAAGGGGTAAGTCTAGACTGAAGGCATATATGGACATGATACGGTGGACCTCACACACCAGTAATACAACATTAAAAGTTCCATGGGGGAATGATATTACATCTACTATTATCATCTGTCAGATGTGATAGGTTAAATGCAATCTGCATGTTGTATCGCACTCCATCCTACAGGTGCCGTGCTATACGGCAGGCAGATTGCACATGTGATACACCTGGCTCATCCTTCCCACTCATAAACCTTTGCCTATATAGGATCCCTCAAGTTGGGGTGTACCTTATACACAGGAAGTGCCCTCACATGTATGAAGTACATCATAATGGGGTATTGATGTATTGTACAACAGCCCTAAGCAGCATAATCAGTACATGTGAATGTACCTTATTCACATCAAGCTGCAATCTGACATTCAGACACACATTCACAGATACCTTTTGTAACATCTCAATGACACAGTTCATGTATCCTGTATCCATGGTCACTCATGTTCTTTTATTTCCCCTTTCAGACTTTCCTCCAGTGCCAAGGTCAAACAAGGTCAACATGCCAGGTGGCGTCTAAAAATGTATTAGCTTTGTTGTTGTTGTCATGACAACATACCGTAACGTCACCATGGAGGCTCACAATGAGGCGTTCCGTCCTGAGGATGACTACGAGGAAATTGACAGTCCTGGTCACAAGGACGTTGCCATGGAGATAGACAGTGACAACATGACAGACTTGTGTCTGAATTCTCCTGGTGAGTCTCAGCGTATGATGATGTCATCGCTCTATGATGAGCTGCAGGAGGCAGTCACAGTGGAAGGTAACGGTAACGACTTCCTGGACGATGTACCCATAGCATCAGGAGGACAGCTCAGTGACCTGGTGACTGTGTCAGATGATGAGGAAGTGGACACGGCTTTGTTAAGTAAGGTGGGTGCAGCGGGGTACAAAAGTCTCCATAGTTACCCGTACACACAGACCTGCTACACTAACTCTGTGGTTACTGTACCTAACGCCCAGCTGCCTGGGTCTGTGTCCTTAGAGGAGGAGATGAGGGCGTCTTTACTGACTGTTGGCGCTAACGGACTGGAGGAGAACAAGAACTGTGCCAACAATAACAATGCCAATGGCACTGTGTACCTGCCTGAGACACCAGACTCTGAGGACATGATGCGGAAGTTGGTGCGGACCCCTGTGTACCTCAAGAAGAACCTGGCGCTGGGTGGCTCTAACAATATCTACCAGCCTTGTACAGTGGAGAACAATGCAGCCAGCCAGGGCCGCGGGTGGAGGGGCCGGGACCGTCCTACCAGCCTGGATGGTTCTGAGGACTCATATGGTGGATCTCTGAGCACCAGCTCCAGCATGCTGTCTCTGCTAAAGCGGATTGGTCGGAACCACGGTCTGGTCGGACGTGATTCTCGGTATTCTGGGGAGGCAAACCAATTACTGAGTCCTACAGGTAAAAGTGGCCAAGCACTGCTGACACGCACCTTGGAACAGGTGAAGCGCTCTCTGGAAGACTTGTCACCGACTATATCCCGCCCTAATGACTCGTCAGAAGAGAAGAAGCTGAATCAGTTAAAGAACACTTATTTAAAGAACCTGATCGTGCTGAGTATTGGCTTCATGTTGATCTACGCCCCGTTCTTTGCACTCCGTAACCTCCAAAGCAGCATTAATGCTGACGGTGGTTTAGGATTACTGTCTATGAGCTGTATCTATGCCTCCTTCCTCATTGGTTGTATCTGTGCCACAGCGCTGGTACAGAACATCCGCCCTAAGATGGCCATGATGATGTCCTTAGTAGGTTACCTGCTGTACACAGTGTCCAACTTCTACCCCGGCTACTACACACTGGTACCGGCCTCCATCGTGTTGGGTTTCACCATGGCTTTGCTATGGACAGCCCAAGGTACCTACATCACAAGTATCGCTGTGGCCTATGCCGCAGTGGCCGGTAAAAACCACAACAGCATCCTGGGATTGTTTAACGGTTTCTTCCTATTCCTGATCCAAGTAGCACAGATTGTTGGTAACCTCGTGTCATCCACCGTCTTCAACCTGGAGATGGCGCGTGAGGAGCGCATGACACTGCGTGGTGTCAACTCCTCCTCTGCCACATCCCCCATACAGAACCCCGTCAGTCCTCGGAACATGTATGCAGAGACCCCGCCCAACTTCTGTGGCTCCAAGTACTGCCACATCTTCCAGATAGACCATGCGCGGATATCGGTGCACAGTCACATGCTCATGTCACTGATTGGTGTGTTCACAGTGTTCACACTGATCGGGATTATTGTCCTCGCTGTGTTCCTCAATAAGCTTGATGTTATCTTCAGGCGCTCTAAGGGTTCGGCGTGTAAGCAGGCGTTGGCTATATTCGGGTTCCACCGGGACCCCAAGGTGGCGCTACTTGTCCCCTTGATGATCTACATGGGCATGGAGCAGGCGTTCATGTACGGGGAGATAACCAAGGTATGTACCACTCAGTTATTACTCAAAATGTAAAGTGGTATCTGCTATCAAAGGTGCTATATTCTTAACATACTATAGTCTGTACATAGACAAAGGTGCATGAGAATTGGTCCCCACTGAGGGTTATCACACGAGGCAAATTATCCTCAGTGGTGACCAATTTCAGTGCACCTTTGTATTTATCTCAACTTATTTTTGTCACAAATTTTCAAAAAGATATTTTTTGGCATAAGTAATCATTTCATCATTAGTTATGTGACCATTTGCACATATCTACCTCGCAGTGTGATACGGAGAAGGGTTATCACACTGGGGGGTTGATACAGAGGTTCTTGATTAAGGCTGAATCCCACCACGCGAAAAATGGCCTAATATCCTTGTGATTTAAGATTGCAGTGATCTTCAGCCGATATTGGAGTGTTAATATCGTCTAAGGAAGCCTATAGCGGCTAAGGAGTCTTGTCAAAAGGCTGCCTTTTGTGCTGTGGAAAACATCAAGACATTTAGATATTTTTTGTCACAGACTCTTGAAATCTATATGTGAATCACTTGCTTGTCTGAGTTTCTTAGCCAAAGTGTAGAATTCACAGTGATTTACTGCTTAACAATGGCAATAAAATCATATTCACAAGGATTCAGTGCCCAATGTTGGCAATAGAATGAAAATCACACAGATCTACTGTCCAATATCGACAAGAGAATCAAAATCACAGAGATGTATAATCCAATATTGGCTATTAGTGAGATTTGAATATGGTAATGGATGGTAGGATAACCTTGCGGTTTACAATAATGACAGTACCTTAGCTTTGCTGATTTCTCAATTCACATAGATTTTAGACTCATTTTTCACGTAGTGGGATCTGTCCTTTAAACCTATATCGTATTCAACTTGAGATAAATTGACTTGTATGACTCCTTGTATGGGCATGCACTGATATTGTTAAACACAATTTTACATCCACATTACAATGTGTTCATCTAAATCTAACTACAATTCCTTTTAAATGCTGTTTTATCTATATTATGTTTCATGTATTTTTATCTTAACCGAGTGAGAAAGACTTTGCGCATTACTTTAAATATGGCGTAGTCTAAAATAGACTTTGGCTTTTGCTTCTATATTTTATACACTACTCGTGTCCCTAAGTGCAAAGACAACAATTTATGAAAACCGCCTTTTTGTTCACAGGTCTATTGTCTGTACAGTTTACGTATGTTTCATGCCATGTTGTACATTGGCTGTATATCATACATTATAGTGCTCATATCATGAGATCTATACTGCTCTATCAACCACCGCCAAATATATGAGACACACAGATGGGCGCCTCTCGTGCCTATTGTGTGTTTCATTCCGTTAATGTACACAACGTTCAAGTGGGTACCAGGCACTCATGTACCGTTTAGGTACACTATATGATATACAGGTGCATATTCTAATTCCTCATTTTCACTATGATTTTCAGCATTATCATATTCATGATATTTGATGGTGAAATCTATGTGTGACTATCAGTTTGATATTCATTGGTGCATCATGCTGCATTGGTGCATTATACTGCATTGGTGCATCATGCTGCATCGGTGCATCATGCTGCATCGGTGCATCATGCTGCATCGGTGCATCATACTGCATCGGTGCATCATGTCAAGCTGCTTGTGATTGATTCAGACCTGTAGGTGTAGCTTGATGCTTCAACATAGGGGTTGAGCGATACTAAATAGGCATTGGGCCTAGGCTATTAAAATGTGATTATGAATTGGTTATACAACAATCAATAACTGGATCGACCAGTAACTAATGTTTGTACTCACTTACCATCCACCTGTAAATAAGGGTGACGTTATACTGACCTGTTATGAACATACACAGAGTTGTCATGCATAACTCCCCGGACTGTGTTTGTACACTTGTACAGTGTTACAGCAGTTATGTTGATGTTGATATAACTTTATATCCAGAGAGGAACCTGTCAAACAGTAATGGGCTAGAGCTGTTTTTTCACAAATAACATCTTGTGAATATGTGCCTGAATAGTAAAGTCATCTTTGTAAAGTACATCATTAGATCAAAATGATTGTGCATCAGTGCCTTAAAATGGCTTGTAATATTTCATAAAAGCCTACTCTCACTAAGGTCGGCATATAGGCTCTGTTCTCTGGTAGATACTAAGCTATTAATGTATTGATATTCAAGGACAAGGTGAGGTTTGCTGGAAATAATCGCCCGACCGCGCAGCGGGAGGGCGATTATTTCCAGCTAACCTCACCGAGTCCTTGAATATCAATGCATTAATGCGTTTATCGCACTTATTCATCCATTATGTATTAATTTCTTACCTAATAACCCCAGAATTAATCCATGAGAAGACATTTTGTAAGTGCATCCGATCCGCACGGTTTGACAAGCCAGCGTAGCCATTGTTTTTAGTCCACCCGTCAAACCCTCGTATTTCCAACGAATTTTCGGGTATAATCCAAGGATGTCAAGCCCTGTTATTCTAGCAACGCCAAATATACGATCTCTAGTTGGTGTTCGCCTACATTTTGTCTCAATTTTCTTCGAAATAAATAAGAATCCATTGATTTTCCATAACGATCCAACGCACATGGCCCGGTACACGGCCATTTCGTCTTGTTGACAAAGCGGATAGGTGCCCGGATGTACCTGACCTACTTTCGGCTGAACCCACTTCCGGCAAGGAGGTCAGCCGGGTCAGTCGCGTATCGCTATGGAAAATCAATGGATTCTTATTTATTTCGAAGAAAATGGAGGAATTTGGCATGGCATGTTCATCTAGGATATCTAAGGATGTTTTCCTGTTAATAACTCCACCCGGCACCATTGGATTCTATGCTAACGAGGTCTGCAAACTTCAGGTATGTCGGACAAATTTTTCAAATCCTTGATGTAGATTGCTTTGTATCAGCGGTCGGCTTGGTATAGTGGACAGCGAGCTCGCCTCCTGCCCCAGCGGCCGGGGATCGATTCCCCGTTGAACCTTAACGGTTTTAACTGGAAAACTATGGCGAGGGTGGCTTCATATCCTTCTCCAATTTATTAACCTGCTCAGGTTCTAACCAAGATCGTCTTAGAAAAAAAAATGGACTCTGAGAGTGCGGTTATACCCCGATAACGGCACGGGGTTATGACCAAAAAAGCACTGTAGAGGCCAGAATCGTGAGATAATAACTAAGTAATGTATGGATAACAGTCAACAAATGCCTTGTATCGAAGCTTCGATTCAAGGCATGAGTTGACTGTTATCCATACCTTACTTATTACACAATTAAAGTGGATACCAACACTATTCTTTGGACATGAGCGAATTCAAAACTGTCCACCTGCTACAGGATTAGAACATTCAACCTATGAATTTGGAGTCCAGTGCCCTAACCACTACCCCATGCAGGTGACTGACAGCAGCATACTGCCCCTACTCTACAGTAGAGAGGGTTTAGTATAACCAGGTCTGTACAAGTCAATAGAATACTATTGACTTCAATAGAATACTTTTGACTTCAATAGGATATTATTGACTTCTACCTTCCTAGTTATACTACACCCTCTCCCGTACTACTGTACAGTATGGGCTGTATGCTTTGGTTGGTCACCTAACTACATGGGGGTAGTGGTTAGGGCACTGGACTCCAAGTCCATAGGTTGGAGGTTTAAGTCCCGTAGCAGGTGGACGGTTTTAAATCCATTCATGTCCCAAGTGCTGATATCCACTCCAAACAGTGCTGATATTCACCCCAAATAGTGCTGATATCCACCCCAAAGCCTGCTGCTATGCAGGGATATCAGAATGGGAATATCCAGTAAAAGCACACTGAGTCACCTAAGTCGTGTAATAAAACCATGTAACATGGACTGTAGTACCAGGAGCGTCTTGCCAAAAAAGAGACGTGAACCAAAAAGGAAAACGTGCACGTTTATGTATTGCTAGAAGATTGTCTTGATAATTGTTTTGATAAAACGTGCACGTTTTTTTTACCTCAAAACGAGTTTTCCATACATTCTGCTGTTATTTTTTTGTCAATACTATGAAAACGAGTTAGGCCATGCACATTTTCCTCAGCACTCTCTGAATGTTTTTAGAGATGTTCATCCTCGTTATCTTTTGGCAAGACCCTCCAGATCAATCATGGAGGATCTATAGAGCCACAATCAATGTGTACTTCACCACCCGCTCTATAATAAGGTGAAATCAATGCTGCTCTACACGTAGAACGGTGCATCTGTCTGTGTGTCTATGTCTACAATAGACATAGAACTGCATGGTGCATTTGTCTGTGTGTCTATGTCTACAATAGACGTAGAATGGCGCAGTGTATCTGTCTGTGTGTCTGTGTCTACAATAGACGTAGAACCGCACGGTGCATCTGTCTGTGTGTCTATGTCTACACTATACTGTCCACAGGCTGGACGGACTAAACCTGTGGGTGGAGACCGTGTAAGGTAGTTGTTAAAGGTCTGACACATGGTGGTTGGCCATTTTTTTTATGTTGTTTGGGAGTTTGTCTATGTTGTAAGGGACCATATTTACTGCAGTCACACTGAATAATATCTAGCCTTAGTAATATGTATCTTTTATGTTCTCATACATCTTCTATGAATTAAGTGTAATTTATTCATGCACTGCTGTATTTTTTCTCTCACTAAACATATAGTATGAGATCACTTCACATGTGCCTGCAAGTCAGAATAGCCCTAGATTACTTCTTGGTGTAGGGCCTATAAGAGTGCTGTCACACTGAGGGGGCATGAGTAGGCCAACATGAAATTAACAACTACCATCAACACCACTGCTCAGTCACCCTATGCAAATGAGCCATGTGCTTTCCAGACCACACAATGTTGACAAAGAGATGAAGGGAGACTAGCCGGGGTGTTCAGTAGCTCAGCCAGGGGCACACCAATTCACAAACATGCACTACTACAGGTGGGCACCTGGATGTCTGCCTACTGAACACCTCTGGGTGCAGAGATGTCTGTGCCACAAGAGTGTCACTCTTTTCTCTTAATTAGAACACCTATACCCTCCCTCTCCAACCACAAGCTTCCATATGCCTTGTGATACTGTCCGATGGCGGGAAGGATTTTGCCGTAGATTGCTTCTATTTCTGGAAAACAGTGGTAGGTGCTGTCAGTAAAAATCAAATGACCTGATGTGGGTTGTACTGTACTCAGTACAGTGGTCTTTATAGCCCATTTACAATTGCGGCTGAGAGTGTGGGACTATACAGGGTGTCTAGACTAGACAGAACTGCAGGGTTCATCTGTCTCTGTCTGTGTCTGCAGTAGACGTAGAACCGCTCGGTGCACCTGTCTGTGTGTCTATGTCTACAATAGACGTAGAACCGCACGGTGCACCTGTCTGTGTGTCTATATCATATAGGCATACATCAATTATCACAGTCTTGATGATGGTGGAGGGGGACATGGTACATACAGGAGGCAGTGCACAACTGAAACCTTACTGATAACAGGTTACCATAATGGCCTGTTTTAACGCCCCGCTGCATATAGATTTCAGCACCCCTCTATCCCCGGCACTTAGACAAGACTGGTGTTTATTCATGACATAGTTTACAGTGTAAATTTTAATATTAAAATTACTATGCCCCCTGTGATTCAACAAAAGCGGTGTTTATATTCAAAGACCCGTCGCTTAAACAGGCCACTACGTTAGAAGTAAATGTTGTTGATATAAATTGCATCTAAAACCTGTTAAATAGTCAAGTTGCACCTTATATACGAGGTACTCAAATGATTTCACTAAGTTTGTACACCATCCCCTTACTCATATTGATGTCAAGACATTATAACCCAATATTCACATGCAGACCAAGCTTCTAGTGTTGTTTTCTGTAAACAGGAGAGGTTGGCAGTGTACAGAACTGCACTAGTTGTTGGGTGGGAGGCTGCGAGTCAGGTGGGATGGATGGCTTATCCTCTGGCCATATCCCAAATACCAATAAATGACTAGTCTCTCACTTTGGCATATCTCTGGCGATGACCGGCCCCCACATGCCAGCGTTTAGTCTTTAATACCTAAAAACAAACAGCAGTATTTGTGAGCATCCAGGAATGTCACCCTGTTTGATCAATACCAGTGTTAATAAATGATTAGGGATTGACATTAGAACCAGTGGGTCACTGGTTAAAATAGAGCCATCTCAGACACAAAGTTAACCTGTGGAGGTGGCTGTAGATGGGTCAGATCGTCAGAAAGTGTAAGATTTTGCCCTTGAAGGCCCTGAAAACTAATTTTCTAATTACTTTATATAACCTTGACAAAATTGTCAAGGTACATCTCCTCAGCTCAGAAGACCAAAAAATACTGATCTAGGCCATCCGGTTCCATTTTTATTGCTTGTTTTGTGTCATGTAACGTCCGGTACCAAAATAATGAAATATGGAGGTAATTGAAGTTGCTCTCAGTAATATAAGAATGTCCCATTATCTGATTATGCATAACAAACACATGAAATAACAAGGCCAATATGTCTATTATTGACTTCAATTACAGAATGGAACAAAATTTGAGTTATGCATGCACAGTAGACTGCCTCCTACATGATGATAAAAGTACCGGACGTTACATAACGTCCGGTACTTTTATCAGAATTATTTCACATAAGCTGCTCTTATATGGAGACAAATGCTGGTAGACACACAATTTCTTCACCAAAGTAGGGGATGATAGGGCCCTTCATATGGGTAATAAGATTTTGAAACTTCATTTTTACCATGTTTTATAACCGATTTAGATTTAGGTACGGAACGTTACAAATTACAGATTTCCATTTTGAAAGACACATCATGAAGAATTCTCACTTAGTAACATGTCCAAACCTCATGGGAATGATACCTATGATCATATACAATACAAAAAATAACTTTGGGATACTCTATAGTGTTTTTTATTCCATACAAGACACTTGTAAAAAGTACAAAAAGTATAAAAAAGAACAAATTTGGCAGTTTTTTTCACTTCAGTAGGCTATAAGTCCTAAAGTTTTTGATGGATGACCACAAGATTGACAAGATTGGTTCACAACCTCTTTCACCAGAGCCATAAAAGTCCAAAATGACCCAAAAACACCAAATCTACTGCTTTCTGGTGATAGCCGCCATCTTGTGAAGCTGATTCTATGTAGAGCACCCTAGAAATAGAAGTCAACAGAAATTGAATATAACAACAACAAATTCTTAGAACTTACTTACTTTTGAAAGATGTTTAAGATGTCTAAGCCATCAATATAACTGTTACCGATGATATTGTACACCACTGGAGACCACTGTGTATGTTCTCTCCACCAGCTACCAGTGGTATCATCATACAAAATACCACAGGAGCCTAAAGAAGCAGATTACCAGTACTATTTACACCACTAGAGACCAGTGTATGTGCAAACCAGCAGTTTATCAGTTACCAGTGTTATTATGTACCTCAGGATTCCAGTGTATGTGCACACCAGCAGTTTATCAGTTACCAGTGTTATTATGTACCTCAGGAGTCCAGTGTATGTGCACACCAGCAGTTTATCAGTTACCAGTGTTATTATGTACCTCAGGAGTCCAGTGTATGTGCAAACCAGCAGTTTATCAGTTACCAGTGTTATTATGTACCTCAGGATTCCAGTGTATGTGCACACCAGCAGTTTATCAGTTACCAGTGTTATTATGTACCTCAGGAGTCCAGTGTATATGCACACCAGCAGTTTATCAGTTACCAGTGTTATTATGTACCTCAGGAGTCCAGTGTATGTGCAAACCAGCAGTTTATCAGTTACCAGTGTTATTATGTACCTCAGGAGTTCAGTGTATGTGCACACCAGCAGTTTATCAGTTACCAGTGTTATTATGTACCTCAGGAGTCCAGTGTATGTGCAAACCAGCAGTTTATCAGTTACCAGTGTTATTATGTACCTCAGGAGTCCAGTGTATGTGCACTCCAGCAGTATAGCAGTTACCAGTGTTATTATGTACCTCAGGAGTCCAGTGTATGTGCAAACAAGCAGTTTATCAGTTACCAGTGTTATTATGTACCTCAGGAGTCCAGTGTATGTGCAAACAAGCAGTATATCAGTTACCAGTGTTATTATGTACCTCAGGAGTCCAGTGTATATGCACACCAGCAGTTTATCAGTTACCAGTGTTATTATGTACCTCAGGAGTCCAGTGTATATGCACACCAGCAGTTTATCAGTTACCAGTGTTATTATGTACCTCGGGAGTCCAGTGTATGTGCACACCAGCAGTTTATCAGTTACCAGTGTTATTATGTACCTCAGGAGACCAGTGTATGTGCACACCAACAGTTTATCAGTTACCAGTGTTATTATGTACCTCAGGAGTCCAGTGTATGTGCAAACAAGCAGTTTATCAGTTACCAGTGTTATTATGTACCTCAGGAGTCCAGTGTATGTGCAAACAAGCAGTATATCAGTTACCAGTGTTATTATGTACCTCAGGAGTACAGTGTATGTGCAAACAAGCAGTATATCAGTTACCAGTGTTATTATGTACCTCAGGAGTCCAGTGTATGTGCACTCCAAGATGTAATTAAGATATTAGCTACACTGAAAGGCGTTAGCACTGTGGCAGACGTAGCCGATTCAGAGCTCCTTTAAGGTAATGGCATGGTTACATCCTATTCCTGGGGGATCCCATAATGCAGCAAATATTGAATCTGTATCCCAGGTTCATCACCCTGAAATATAGCCTTATTTAGATGCAATGAATCATAAAAGACTTTCCTTGTTTAGATCTAGAAGATAATTCATAAAACTACAAAATGTATCAAATGGCTACTAAGACAGGAATCTTTAGTTGTTCACTACTCGTACTAAATAATGCAGGAACCACTTATCAATAAAACATGCAGTACCAGAGAATGCCCCAGAGACAGCAGAGCAGCCTTAAAAATACATCAAACACGTCACGGGGTGGAAGTACTATTGATTACAGCCAACACGAGTCCCACAGTAAACATGGCTTACAGGCACCACGCTGAACGCGCTGTCGTAAATTGGTACCGACGGATTCACCAGACTGCCTAAACCCACCCAGCCTTTGAAGTTAGTCCTACCGTAAAACCCCGGTCATAAGTCGACCCCAGTCATAAGCCAGGGGTAGAGTTTGAAGAAATATTATATGCCGAAAATAGAAAAAAAAATCTGGCTTATGACCTGGGGCTACCTACATGTTCTGTCAAAGGTTACATACATGTTCTATCTGAGGCTATGTACATGGTCTGTCTGAGGCTACATACATGTTCTATCTGAAACTAGGTAGATGTTCGATCTGAGACAATATACATGGTCTGTCTGAGGCTACATATACATATTATGTCTGAGGCTACATACATGTTCCATCTGAGGCTACATACATGTTCTGTCTGAGGCTAAAGGTGGCAGAGCAGAGAAAGTTATATTTTCTAGAGTATCGCTTCTGCTTACGCTGTTTTTAAGCGGTATTAAATGTTTCCCCGTTACCCTTTACACTTCCACAGATTCCCACAGTCCCCCACAGATTCCCACAGTCCCCCACAGATTCCCAGTCCCCCACAGATACTCACAGTCCCCCACAGATTCCCACAGTCCCCCACAGATTCCCACAGTCCCCCACAGATTCCCACAGTCCCCCACAGATTCCCACAGTCCCCCACAGATACTCACAGTCCCCCACACATTCCCACAGTCCCCCACAGATTCCCACAGTCCCCCACAGATACTCACAGTCCCCCACAGATTCCCACAGTCCCCCACAGATTCCCACAGTCCCCCACAGATTCCCACAGTCCCCCACAGATACTCACAGTCCCCCACACATTCCCACAGTCCCCCACAGATTCCCACAGTCCCCCACAGATACTCACAGTCCCCCACAGATTCCCACAGTCCCCCACAGATTCCCACAGTCCCCCACAGATTCCTACAGTCCCCCACAGATACTCACAGTCCCCTACAGATTCCTACAGTCCCCCACAGATTCCCACAGTCCCCGACACTGTCAGGCAGTGTCTAAAACTCTAAACACACAGTTACACCACATTTCCTCACATATCCTTATAGCCTCAGTCCCCTGTAGATCCCCACTGTCCCCTACAGATCCCCCATTGGACCTTATAGCCTTCCCTGTAGGCCTGAGAGAGATGACATTTTCTTCAGTAGAGAATGTTTAATGGCTGCCGTAACCTTTCATTTTCCACCGCACCATGTGTCCGTGTGTCATCTGTGGGCATGAATTAGCCACAACTAGACAGGCGCAAGATGAGGCTAGGCATTGATAATATCATATTTTCACACAAAGGCCTCAGCACATCAATACACAATGCTGCCCTAAAAGAGTTAACTTGGACCTGGAGAAGTGGCGCTCTTTGTTCTCCGGCTGGATTCCTCAACATTAATGTAGTAGCTCTAACAGTAAAACTATCTTAATCTAACAGGAAGCAGTAGGCTTTATGATCTTATTGGATTCCTGCATCCAATCATAAAACTCAATCACACAGTTAAATGTGAGTTTTTGTTTTTTAATCCTGTCACTGGTCTCTGGTTATCTTTTGTCAAGTCAGCATTTCTGCTGTAGTGTGTTCAGTCAGCTATTAGTCCATTAGGAGTAACTAAGAATAGAGGCGGACAGAGAAGTACTGTTCAAGTGGTGTAAAACTCTATAATTACACTGTTTGATGTCATTGTCATATTAGAAGTGAACAATCTAAGAACCTCAACATTCCATCCAAGTGAACCACTCTGAGTCATATCATTCTAAAGACCACAATGACAATGTGATTTTAGTCCACATTGAGGACAAATGTCTGATAGTTCAGCAGCTAAAAATACACTCCTGAAGTCCTCTTGGTGAAGCTCATACAATCAGCTTGTCCTTTTATACCAAACAGACCACCTTATCCATTGACAATATTAGGTTTCATTTTTAAAAATCATGTTATGTTGTAGTGGTAGTGGAAAAGTGAGTGTAGATGTACAGTACTTTGGTGAACATGTTGCGGGTTGTGTGGCGCATGACTTATAGTGGTCCCACGGCAGGCGCTGTGTGTAAATGTATGCAGTATAACAGGGTTATAATAACATTAGCGCATGTTAGGGTACAGTAGGGTATGTAGTATAATGACATTAGAGCTGTGCTGGGGGCACACATCCACTTAAACAGCAGCATGTACAGTAAGCACCCATATTGACTTAGTTACCTCACCATGTTAGAGGAATAAAAGCCATAACAGGCAGGAGGAGTACACACCACTGTGTTCAGGTGTGTATTTAGCACATAGACATACTCTACCTAAAGGAAGCATATTGCCCTGCTCTACTCTCAGTTTTATCCACACTATAAAAATAACTGTTGAATTAACCAGGGATCCTTGTTAAACTGACCAGTGAACCATCATAGTTTTTTGGAGTTGCTTGTGTGCGTAGCAGCCGGGAGCGCCGCGACCATAGCAACTTCATTATGTTTTCAGTTTGTCAGTGACGTCACTGTCACCTTGTGACGCAATTTGTGACGTCATATGTCGGCCTTGACGTCACACGTGGCCGCAGAGTGGCAATTCCTATCTGTGGTCCTTGCCACATTCTTCTTGTTACAAGAAGCCCCAGGTGGCAGGACAATGGTACAAGTAATCCATGTGAAAATAACAATAGATCTCTGGCACCTTTTGGACAAGGAATCTTCTGTTAACTTGATCACGTAATGTTTGCAGTGCATGATACTATCCCCCATGTCCTTTACAATGTGCCTTCTGCCCACAACCCCAAACATCCCTGATCCCATCTCCTGCTACACCCAGCACCAGACTAGTTGTCGCAGGGCGCATGTTGACAGAGTCAAGGTGGGAGGATTTTGATATTTGTGGTGTGTAGGTGACCTTTGTCTGATGGATCCTCCCTCTGTGCCAATATTAGACCGTCGTCTACTCTATCACACCCCTTAAAATGCACCATGGGGAAGGCATAGCACAAAGATATATATACCCACAATATGGGGGAGGCATCTCTCAATGTTATACATATCAACAATATGACAGGGGCAACTTCATGTCATGGTAGAAACAAATGTTGTAATAGATTTATCTGGGCCAGGTTGCGTATTCCCCGAGGAGGCATTGGTTGTATACCACATTGCCTTATAGATGCAAAAAATATTCCATGGTCGTTTGCTTTTATAGATGATATTTGTGGATACCTAATTGAGCCAACAGTATGCGGGAGACATCTATAGATATTATATATATATATATATATATATATATATATATATATATATATATATTTGTACATACAAGTGTTAAATATGAGGATATACAGATTCCCACAGCTCTCCACAGATTCCCACAGTTCCCCCACAGATTCCCACAGTCCCGAACAGATTCCCACAGTCCCCCCCAGATTCCCACAGTCCCCCACAGATTCCCACAGTCCCCCACAGATTCCCACAGTCCCCCACAGATTCCACCAGTACCTATAGATTCCCACAGTCCCGAACAGATTCCCACAGTCCTGAACAGATTCCCACAGTACCCCACAGATCCCCAAAGTCCCCCTCAGATTCCCACAGTCCTGAACAGATTCCCACAGTCCCCCAAAGATTCCCACAGTCCCCCACAGATTCCCACAGTCCCCCACAGATTCCCACAGTCCCCCACAGATTCCCACAGTCCCCCACAGATTCCACCAGTACCTATAGATTCCCACAGTCCCGAACAGATTCCCACAGTCCTGAACAGATTCCCACAGTACCCCACAGATCCCCAAAGTCCCCCTCAGATTCCCACAGTCCTGAACAGATTCCCACAGTCCCCCAAAGATTCCCACAGTCCCCCACAGATTCCCACAGTCCCCCACAGATTCCCACAGTCCCCCACAGATTCCCACAGTCCCCCACAGATTCCCACAGTCCCCCACAGATTCCCACAGTCCCTCACAGATTCCCATAGTCCCCCAAAGATTCCCACAGTCCCCCCACTTTCCCACAGCACTCCTGCTTGTTATGGCTTTTATTTTCTAACATGATAAGGTAACCAAGTCAATGTGGGTGTTTACTGTAAGTCCCACAAATTTCCACATTCTCCACAGATTCCCATTTCAAAACGGTATCTATAACTATGGTTTTAAAATGCCCTCCTGGCGTGTGAGTCATGCTTGTTCACATGACCATGAACATAAATAGGCCCATGGTTATAAATGAGGATGTAGTACTTTTAACGGCCTACTGATCTAATCGCGTTAATCAATGACAGTTTACTACATGAGTTGATATTTGTTTCGTTATGTCACCAATGGGCAGTTTTAAAGGTCACACTAACTCTGTATCATCTTGTAAATGCAATACATTGAGAGAAAAGGAGAGTTTCGGGTGATATTGTTGCTTGGTAGAGTTTATCAGAATACTTTGATGACGTCTGTTGCCACTACACTGTGAAAGAATGTCATTGAAATAATGAATTCCTCGTCACAAAGCTTTCCATCATTATTTCCACAGAGATGTCATCATTGAGATTCCTTGTAGCACCATACTGCCACCTGGAGTTTCTACACTTCTGTAAGAACTACACTGGCTCCCTTATGTATAATTACAGTGGTTCACTGTTCAGTTTTACAAGGATCCCTGGTAGGTTCTACAGTTAGTTCCTACAGTGTGCATTTGATGCAGTCTGTGCATATGGTATTACATGCACTACTTTCACCCTTTTAGGATTCCTGGATCCATGGCAATTTCTCGCACATACAAAATTGGCCTCTGGATTCACATTCCCAGCAGACCTATAAAGCCTCATACATGGATTGTATTGATGCCAGGGCAAAGTTGAAAAGATACATGCCTTATCTACATGGTATAAACCATTGAAAGCATACTTTTGAATGATAATGCAGCTACAGAAGATCAAAGTAGACTTGACAAAGAGGAGCAAGGTCTGGGAATTCCAACACTGAAAACGGAAACTAATCCGAAACTTTTCAGAAACTAATCAAAAGCTAACAGTAGTGATGAGTTTTGCCTCATCGTTTTGATAGTGCACCACGGCAGTAGTTTGACCTCACCAAAATGATGAGGACTCATCACAAACTAATCAAAATGATGAGGCTAAGCTCATCACTTCAATTACACTGGGTGATTAGTTTCACCTCATCAGAATGATGAGGACATCATCATAGACTAATCAAAGTGATGAGCCTAGGATCATTATTTCTACCACACTGGGTGAGTAGTTCTGCCTCATCAGAATAATGAGGATGTCATCACTTGCTAATCAAAATGATAACTGTATCATGAGGCATATGGCATAAATAGTTTTGGACCCTCCTTTTACCATTTGAAGGCCTGCTAATGTAAATGAATGGTGCGTATTGGTTATTAATATGCATAAATGTAGCCCTAGTGAGTAACTCATAAGGCCTACTTATTAAACTCCCAGAGGATTGACATGATGGTCAAATGAAGTGCGGGTACGCAGACTTACCAGCTCTTCATTGGTGCATCATGCTGACCTAAAGGCAAGCTGCACTCCTGCATTAGTGGCCTTTAAAGGGTTTAGGTGGCTCATATAGCCTTACTAAACTGATTCGATGTAAGAAGCATGGTAAAATCAATGCTTACAGTGTGGTGGGATTTAAACAGACAACCCTCCTCCAGAGATTAAGAACTTTACAGAGGACCCTCGATCAGATGTTAATGTCTACTTAGGACCATAGCTTTAATATACATAAAAGGTATCGATACCTTCATGTATATATGACTGTAGCAGAATTATTAAGACATCTGTTTTTAGGCTGATTTCAGGAAAATCTGTGCATAGCAGTGTCACACATCTTTAAAAAAATGCATATCACCTAATACAGTGTGTCTCACAACAAGGCATATATGTCACAATGCAACAAATTATGATGTAATAAGACCCTCACATGACAGCTCTAGTCATATTCATGGCAAAAAGTAATGCATCAGTATAGTCAGCACCGACAACATATAACATAAGAAGAAACCCTCTACATGTACAATGATATGATATGACACAAATGACATATATACAAATTCCACATCTCATCAGATGACACATAACACAACAAGAAACACAACACTGCATGACAAATTACAAGTATCCTCTCAAATCCATTGACATACAAAATACATTATACTCATACTGGGCACAACATAACACAGCATAGCACAACAAACTAAAAGATAACATGACACAATGCAAAACACATCTTTTGGCATGACACAACATATATAGCACATCACAAAATATGATATGACATAATGCAACATGATGTGGTATGCAACATCTAACAACATAACATGGTATATTTAATTCAATACAGTAAATCAAAACAAAGAACACTTCAAACAAAATAACATAATAACAGGATGACATAATATAAGGTAACATAACATATTAATAGTACACATCACACAGAATAGAACATCAAGTATGGCATTTGTGAGACAAAAACACATCACCTAGCCTATGACATATAGCATGACTAGATCTATAGATGTATATATCTATACAACAGACAACATCCCACATCATAAATATCACCTCAAATGTGCAGTTTACTAGTGTATTGCAATGTACACACACTAGCCTCACACTGCCTCTAACCCTACAAAGCACCCTCACCAGAGCACAATGTCACTGTGTGCCTGCTTGCAACTTGTGTACACATACTAGTCATAAGCCTACAACACACAGAAACTCACCTGTATGCCTCCTGTCCCTTTCAAAACACATCTCAATACCAATATCATATCTGTGCTGAGTGACTGTAGTGTCTTTTGTTTTGTTTATCTGAAAAAGGTGATACACAACCCCCACTGAACCCCACCTGTTACCGGTTACAACTTTGGTTTACCTACTCATTGTGATAAGTTTCGCTCATCAGTTTGATGACTCTGGATGCTCATTACTGATTAGTTTGGCTCATTGTGTGCAAGATGAGGCAAAAGTTATCACAAACTAATCACTAGCGATGAGGCATCAATGAGTTTCCTTTTTGAGTGAACCAAAGGGACAGAAGTAGGCGAGAAAGTGCCCTGCGTGCCGGACGTCAAGACAGTGTATGGACATTGTACTGCTGTAGGTTGTATCCTCCTACTGTACCCTCTGTACCCTCAGTCCCTTCACAATCTCCTGAGTGACAGTCGGTGCAGACTTCTTTAAAGACTTCTTATCTGGTGGAGAGTAGATTCATTTTAGATGGCAAGCTTTCTGTGACACCAACTCCCGTACAGCAGCCATTGATGTACAATGATGCTGTGTGTCGGTCCTTAGGGACGCGTCCCCTCTGTGTGTTTATTGGTCTGAATAAACTCGTCTAGTTTCTAGCAGTATATATGATGTACTTAGGGAGACATTGCTGCACATTCAGTGTATCTATGTACATATAGTTTATCACACATTTAGAGATTAACACTGCTTTAGATTATGTCTGCTTTTAATTATAGAAGATGTATATCACACAAAACCAGACACAAGGAATTAAGTTCAGACATTTATTTTCCTTTGTTGACATCTGAAGCCATTTTGTAGTTCTTTGAAGTGATCTTACTTGTTGCAAAGTTTCGAAATAATTTACATTTCTTCTTCATGTCCTTTTTCAAAGTGTCAATGTCAAAAATACACGGCAGCCTGATCGATGGAACAACATAAACCTGTGTGTCTGACTTAAGACTTCTCTCTGCTGCCCCTTTTATAGTATGTGTATACTTGTAGCTCCACAGAGGGGCTCTTCTAAAATCTAAATTATCCTCACATATCATGTGATGATGGTTCTATTGGTACCTAACCTCACCCTGCGTTCCCCTACATCTACAGACAATGAATTGGTACTCAGGGTAGCAGATGTAATTGGTACGGGTTGTGACAAAAGGCAATCTACTGATCCTTGCTCAGATATTTCCCCAATATACCAATAGAAGTACTTGACTTAATTTCACAATACATTAACAAAGCGCAATACGTGACTAGATAAAACCTGAGATTGTGTCAGAATATCCATAATACCTCACTCACAGAGCGGGGTCTAGATCTAGTCACAGAGCCTCTATTTTACTCCTGTGTATCAACATCAACAATAATAGCTGCAGTAAAGATTAACTCAGGACGCACCGCGGCCTTCAGTACAGAGCAGCAACATACACGACCCTAACAAACACAATTCCAAACAGCACTAGGATATTACGGACACATGTGAACACCAGACCTTTAAATATCAGCTCTAAGAGTCTGGGCATACTGAAATTTTAAAAGTTTCCAGGTATAAAAATTAAGGGAAGGTATACCAAAATTAAAGAACTAATGGGCTTAATGAAATTAATGTGTCTGTGCATACTGAAATTGAACCAATAAGCACCAAGGAGTTTGTACCTATGGGTGCAGTAAGAACCCACACCCTGAATATGACAATGAGGTGGCATTTACCACCTGTGCAGCTGTACCTTTATAGTTGTAGCATCCTTGGCTAAACAGCAGCAGACAGAAACAATAATCCTCAGTTCTATCACACAAACTATCAATGACCAGCAGACAACAGCAGTAGTCCTGAAAAAACACAAAGGCCTAACAATGTATCAGGGACAGACAGTTGTTATTACCATGAAACAAACAGGAATATCTGCCTTCCCCTCTGCGTCAAATGTCAAAACTGTCGATAAACCAAGCCGGTGATTGGGACACATTCCAAATAATTCATAACAGGCAGCAATAATGGAGTGTTTTTAGAGGGAGATGCTAATCAAATCATAAATCAGCTCTGTATATTTGTGCCAGGGGTAGTGAACTCATTAATTATTAATAATTAATGAGTCCTAAATAGTCCCCCATAGTGAGGTGTACATTCTTTACATGGCTTCATAACTTACCTATACCTCCATAGAAGCCACAGGTCCTCATTCTGTACATGGCTTCATTATGACCCATCGGCCAATCTAGAATTTGAATCATTCTATAACGTATTGTGAAGTTTTGATCAGGTCATAGTGGTGGTATTTTAACATGTGTGTATTCAGCGGTGTGATACCGCGGGGTGTCGCAGGAGGGCCTGATGCAGCAGTGTGTTGGGGAGGGCCTGATACAGCAGTGTGTCGGGGAGGGCCTGATGCAGTGGTGTGTCAGAGGAGGGCCTGATGCCGCGGTGTGTCAGGGGAGGGGCTGATGCAGCAGTGTGTCGAAGGAGGGCCTGAGACAGTGGGGTGTCACAGGAGGGCCTGATGCAGCAGTGTGTCAGGGGAGGGCCTGATGCAGCAGTGTGTCGGGGGAGGGCCTGATGCAGCGGGGTGTCGCAGGAGGGCCTGATGCAGCAGTGTGTTGGAGGAGGGCCTGATGCAGCGGTGTGTAGGAGGAGGGCCTGATGCAGCTGTGTGTAGGAGGAGGGCCTGATGCAGCTGTGTGTAGGAGGAGGGCCTGATGCAGCGGGGTGTCGCAGGAGGGCCTGATGCAGCAGTGTGTCAGGGGAGGGCCTGATACAGCAGTATGTCGGGGAGGGCCTGATGCAGTGGTGTGTCAGAGGAGGGCCTGATGCCGCGATGTGTCAGAGGAGGGCCTGATGCAGCAGTGTGTTGGGGGAGGGCCTGATACAGAGGTGTGTCGGGGAGGGCCTGATGCAGTGGTGTGTCAGAGGAGGGCCTGATGCCGCGGTGTGTCAGAGGAGGGCCTGATGCAGTGGTGTGTCAGAGGAGGGCCTGATGCCGCGGTGTGTCAGAGGAGGGCCTGATGCAGCAGTGTGTTGGAGGAGGGCCTGATGCAGCGGTGTGTTGCAGGAGGGCCTGATACAGCAGTATGTCGGGGAGGGCCTGATGCAGTGGTGTGTCAGAGGAGGGCCTGATGCCGCGATGTGTCAGAGGAGGGCCTGATGCAGCAGTGTGTCGGAGGAGGGCCTGATGCAGCGGTGTGTCAGAGGAGGGCCTGATGCCGCAGTGTGTCGGAGGAGGGCCTGATGCAGCAGTGTGTTGGAGGAGGGCCTGATGCAGCAGTGTGTTGGAGGAGGGCCTGATGCAGCAATGTGTAGGAGGAGGGCCTGATACAGCAGTGTGTTGGAGGAGGGCCTGATGCAGCAGTGTGTTGGAGGAGGGTCTGATGCAGCAGTGTGTTGGAGGAGGGCCTGATGCAGCAGTGTGTTGAGGGAGGGCCTGATGCAGCAGTGTGTTGGAGGAGGGTCTGATGCAGCAGTGTGTTGGAGGAGGGCCTGATGCAGCAGTGTGTTGGAGGAGGGCCTAATGCAGCAGTGTGTTGGAGGAGGGCCTGATGCAGCAGTGTGTTGGAGGAGGGCCTGATGCAGCAGTGTGTAGGAGGAGGGCCTGATACAGCAGTGTGTCGGAGGAGGGCCTGATGCAGCAGTGTGTCGGGGAGGGCCTGATGCAGCAGTGTGTCGGAGGAGGGCCTGATGCAGCAGTGTGTCAGGGGAGGGCTTGATGCAGCAGTGTGTCAGGGGAGGGCCTGATGCAGCAGTCTGTTGGAGGAGGGCCTGATGCAGCGGTGTGTTGGGGAGGGCCTGATGCAGCAGTGTGTTGGAGGAGGGTCTGATGCAGCAGTGTGTTGGAGGAGGGTCTGATGCAGCAGTGTGTCAGAGGAGGGCCTGATGCAGCTGTGTGTTGGGGAGGGCCTGATGCAGCAGTGTGCTGGAGGAGGGCCTGATACAGCAGTGTGTTGGAGGAGGGCCTGATGCAGCGGTGTGTTGGAGGAGGGCCTGATGCAGCAGTGTGTCGGGGGAGGGCCTGATGCAGCAGTGTGTTGGAGGAGGGCCTGATGCAGCAGTGTGTTGGAGGAGGGGCTGATGCAGCAGTGTGTTGGAGGAGGGCCTGATGCAGCAGTGTGTTGGAGGAGGGTCTGATGCAGCAGTGTGTTGGGGGAGGGCCTGATACAGCAGTGTGTCAGGGTAGGGCCTGATGCAGCAGTGTGTCAGAGGAGGGCCTGATACAGCAGTGTGTTGGAGGAGGGCCTGATACAGCTGTGTGTTGGAGGAGAGCCTGATGCAGCAGTGTGTTGGGGGAGGGCCTGATGCAGCAGTGTGTTGGGGGAGGGCCTGATGCAGCAGTGTGTTGGAGGAGGGCCTGATGCAGCGGTGTGTCAGAGGAGGGACTGATGCAGCTGTGTGTAGGAGGAGGGCCTGATGCAGCAGTGTGTTGGAGGAGGGCCTGATACAGCAGTGTGTTGGAGGAGGGCCTGATGCAGCAGTGTGTTGGAGGAGGGCCTGATGCAGCAGTGTGTCAGAGGAGGGCCTGATACAGCAGTGTGTTGGAGGAGGGCCTGATGCAGCGGTGTGTTGGAGGAGGGTCTGATGCAGCAGTGTGTTGGAGGAGGGCCTGATGCAGCAGTGTGTCGGAGGAGGGCCTGATGCAGCAGTGTGTTGGAGGAGGGCCTGATGCAGCTGTGTGTTGGAGGAGGGCCTGATGCAGCAGTGTGTTGGGGGAGGGCCTGATATAGCAGTGTGTTGGAGGAGGGCCTGATGCAGCAGTGTGTTGGAGGAGGGCCTGATGCAGCGGTGTGTTGGAGGAGGGCCTGATGCAGAAGTGTGTTGGAGGAGGGCCTGATGCAGCAGTGTGTTGGAGGAGGGCCTGATGCAGCAGTGTGTTGGGGGAGGGCCTGATGCAGCAGTGTGTTGGGGGAGGGCCTGATGCAGCAGTGTGTTGGAGGAGGGCCTGTAATTCCTGACTGTGGTGTTGTATTGCAGTGAACGCCATCACATTGTCTGCTGCATTGTCAGTTGTACATAAAGGCACTATTGTTATAGGAAAAACTGGGCTTCTACCAACAATTCACACAAATGTGTTGATATTGACACAGCATAGTTTAAGTATATGTTGTATTTATAGTATATGTTGTGTATGCTCAGCAATGACAGGTCCCATTTTGCAATTAAGTATCAGTAACTTAAGGCACTGTGTGTGCAGACATCCCATAGCTAGATATCAGTAAATCTGGACACAGAGTGTGCAGCAATGACATCCCATAGCTAGATATCAGTAAATTTGGACACAGAGTGTGCAGCAATGACATCCAATAGCTAGGTATCAGTAAATTTTGGACACTGTGTGTGCAGCAATGGCATCCCATAGCTAGGTATCAGTAAATTTGGACACAGTGTGTGCAGCAATGACATCCCATAGCTAGATATCAGGAAATCTGGACACAGAATGTGCAGCAATGACATCCCATAGCAAGATATCAGTACATTTGGACACAGAGTGTGCAGCAATGACATCCAATAGCTAGGTATCAGTAAATTTGGACACAGTGTGTGTAGCAATGACATCCCATAGCTAGGTATCAGTAGATTTGGACACTGTGTGTGCAGCAATGGCATCCCATAGCTAGGTATCAGTAAATTTGGACACAGAGTGTGCAGCAATGGCATCCCATAGCTAGGTATCAGTAAATTTGGATACTGTGTGTGCAGCAATGGCATCCCATAGCTAGGTATCAGTAAATTTGGACACAGAGTGTGCAGCAATGGCATCCCATAGCTAGGTATCAGTAAATTTGGACACAGTGTGTGTAGCAATGACATCCAATAGCTAGGTATCAGTAAATTTGGACACAGAGTGTGCAGCAATGGCATCCCATAGCTAGGTATCAGTAAATTTGGACACAGAGTGTGCAGCAATGACATCCCATAGCTAGGTATCAGTAAATTTGGACACAGAGTGTGCAGCAATGACATCCCATAGCTAGGTATCAGTAAATTTGGACACAGTGTGTGTAGCAATGACATCCAATAGCTAGGTATCAGTAAATTTGGACACAGTGTGTGCAGCAATGACATCCCATAGCTAGGTATCAGACAGGCACACTGCAACATCTGCAAAAAGCCGGTGCAGCCAGAAGCCGCTGATGTCAGTGTGCACAGGGTGCTCCCGGATCCAATGGCAGTCTAAGAAGTTATTATATTGTAAAACAGAACTCCTAAAAATGGCATAACAACAAAGGCAGATGATAATATTGCTCCCCGTGTAAATATGCGTTCTGTTTTGCTGGTTATCAGTTTAGAACATTACAGTCTCTGCTGGGGGAGTGAGCCGGTTCAGTATGATGATAAGTTCAGCAATGGCAGACACTCTAGTACAGCTTATATAGTTATGGGTCTGGAATCATCTACAGGAATGCAACTTGTATTGCAAGTTATTAAAGGCACTCTGAATCGAGGAGCTAACTCCGTTGACTTTTGCACTGTGGAGACGTCACCAATTCAGAGCTCAGTTAATGTGTTTTTATTGATCTAGATTTAAAGCAATGTAATCTGCCAAGCCAAGCTTTATCAACCCTCATCAAACGACAAAATTACCAAGTTCCAGATTGTTTTTGATAAAAGATAATTTCAGACTTACCAGACAAACTAGAATTTCATGCTATGCAACTGTGACATTATAGAAACCTAAGCTTTAGTGTAGGAATGAGAGAAAAAAGGTGGGTGTATTGCAGGATAAAACAAGTTGACCTATTTACTCCCTCCATCCACTGTCTCCATCCGCCCCATCCTGTCCAGTGCCAGGTTCTGCCCCCAGAGTATACAAGAGGGCGGGTCTCCCTGACCCCTGGCGACATCTATCTTAGCGTCCCCTGAGCCTGGCCTTATATGTCCACCCAAACCTGTTTGGTGAAGTCTCCTCCATATTTGGACACCCTTTACCAAGAGGCTAAGGTCTGCAGGATACAGACTGACATTTGTACTTATAATGGTGTTATCGTTGTTCATTAATTGTGCTCATTGTTTATTCATACAGACATATTTATACTCAAACATTTTGTTTACGGATGTCTACACATGGCCTGTCCATTACAACATGTAATATTTGCCTTCGCTACATTCCTGATTTGATTGGTTGTTTTTTTTTACTATTAGGCCTTTTATTATTTCAGAATTATAGCATCCTCAGTCATGTTCTATGAAGACTGCCCTAGTAAGAGTAGTGCTTTTATTATGGCAGTGGCATTACTGGGAAGGGTTAGCATGTACAAGTGCAGTGCTGGTATGATACATTAGTTCTTACAATGTAAAGCATCTAGACCTAACACAGCGTCAGTGTGAGATACGACGCTAAGCATCTAGACCTAACATATTGTGGGTATGAGATGTACAGTTGTAACCCATACCTCCATATAAGGTCGATCCCAAGTTGTGGCTATCAGTCTTCTGCCTGTATACACTGACCTGATACCTACACTGGTACAGCACCATAGTAACCACTGGACTGACCCTGAACTTGTCACTCTTCAAACATGTTTCAGACTAGAAAGTTACAACCTATGCTTGAAGAGTGACTAGTATTTCCAGTTCCTATCATTCAGAAAAGGGGCATAGTGGAAGTGAAATATAGTAAACTCCCACTATGCTTTGCTGCTTCCTGTACTGCTTCCTGTATGGTGGTGCCCTGAGGGTTTGTACCTCAGGGCACCAGAGTAACCTGATAACATGCTACCACAGGAAGCCACAGCAATAGCTGTGCACGGGATTGATTCCCATATTGATGAAATCCACAGTCTTACTGTCTCACTAAATTTACCCAGCTAGCAAGAATACGTTGGGCCAATGTTGGCACCGTCGACAACAATATTCCAACATTGGCCCAATGTTGGCAGTCTGATGTCATACCAATGTTGGCAAATCTATGTTGTGCCATCGTTGGCACTACTCCCCCTGCCCTGCCAAACATTGGTACAATGTCAGATATTTCCCGTAGTACCAACATTGGCAGTTTATTGCTGTATCAATATTGGCAGGTCTTCCACTAATGAGGAAATAACCAACGTTGGCCCAACGGTGGCAACATACTGTGTACCCAACCTCCAACAGAGGGCATTGTTGGCTGTATGAAGAGATTTTACGTGCTAGATCCTTCAAATCATGTCATGATAAGCATCAGATTAGCATGTATATTGAGTGTTAAATCCAGAAAAGTTTAATTAAAGTATTTATGATAAATGTTCAACAGTTGTATGTGAAATAACAAAATACTTGAAACATCACCACAAAGACACCCTTTTTAAGGCAATAAGAAGCAATTAAGGCCTAAACCTTGGAATGACATTGTATCACTCTTTGGCTAATACAGCTAAAATAAGGTGAAACTGAAAAAATTACTGTCTCGATAATGATGATTCTTGACAGCTTTATCTTTAAATAGATGTGATCACATTAGGTGGTTGCCTTTTCTTGTTAGACTAGTATGCTATAATGGAGAGTACATGAGAAGAAAAAAAAAAAGGTTGGCTAGATGTTGGTACAATGTCTACATCAGTTTGGTTGGTACAACGTTCGCCCAACATCGCTGACATGGCAACGTTGGCTTAATTGTAAATTAGACAGACTAATGAACGTTGGCCCAACATTGGTATTCTAACGTTGGGCCAACATCAGATTTTAGCCTAACCTTGGATGGTTAGACATTGGGCCAACGTCAGTTTCCTGACGTTGGCTCGATGGTAAATAAGACGGACAAATGAACGTTGGCCCAACGTCGGAATCTGATGTCAGTCCAACACTGGCTATCGTTGGCCCAACGTTAGCACAACATATCTTTGCTAGCTGGGTAAGGTCTTACAGGTATCATAAAACATGTGACTTCTGAACTTAAGTCCAGATCTACGGCCATATGGGGTAATTTCCGATGGCAGCACACCAAATGTGTTTCACTGCATCAAAAGCCAAATGGTTGTGTGTAAACACACAGATCACTTAATCTGTTTTACCACACTCTCAGCCGCGATTGCAAACGGGCTATACATACTGCTGTAGCTCATACACCAGGATCCAAATCTGATTGGCTGTTCGTTGCTGTGTTCTGATTGGCTGTTTGAGCTGTGTTCTGATTGGCTGTGTGTTGCTGTGTTCTTATTGGCTGTTTGATGCTGTGTTCTGATTGGCTGTGTGTTGCTGTGTTCTGATTCACTGTTTGATGGTGGGTTCTGATTCGCTGTTTGTTTGGAATTTTTCCAGGCCTTCATCACGTGTCCCCTGGGGCTGCACATGATTGGTTACGTCATGATGTGTTACGGCACGTGTGACGCCCTGTCCTCCTTCATCTTTGGACACCTACAGCGCTGTGTGAGCCGCACCGCCATATTGCTGATTGGTAAGTTTTACTGTTCTACCCTAACATAATTTTCAAAGTATGATTTTCAGCATATATTATAAGATTTATGGTTTATACTTGGGCTACTTTGTCCAATAAAAGCTTCCTTTTCTAGCAATATGCCTGCATACAGACTGTTGTGGGTTATATTTGTGCACACAGACCTGGCATGTAATTTGACAGAACGTTTTACAGAGGGGTCTGCGCAGATCATTATTCCCCCATATTGGCCAAGGCCTGTAGTTATTGGTTCTCTAAGACTTCCACTCTATGCCATTAATGGATAACTGTAATGGGATTTCTCTAGAAGTTCATAAAATGCTGCCTGGTAATCACAGTCCCCAATAAGGGCATAAAACCTTTTAATACCCCCCTGCCATTCCAATAATCCAGACCTCCCCCTAAGCACCCAACCCGCCATCTCAAACTCCCCTGAGCCAGGCCGCCTTATAATGCCCTAATGCTCTCCCCCACCAGGCCCTATAGACGCCCTAAAGTACCACCCTTCACTCTCCCCCCACCATTCCAACGCCAACTCTCATAGCTTTTCTTAAACTCCTATGGAAATAGTCCCTAACTTTGATCAGCCTACTCCTACCATTGATTATGTCCCGTATGTTTCCCACCTTGCCATTTATATAGTGCCATGATGCATCAATGTATCATGATGCACCAACATGGCATGATGCACCAACATGGCATGATGCACCAACATGGCATGATGCACCAACATGGCATGATGCACCAATTAGTCATGATGCACCAACATGGCATGATGCACCAACATGGCATGATGCACCAACATGGCATGATGCACCAACATGGCATGATACATCAATGTGTCATGTGACATCAATGTGTCATTATGCACCAACATGGCATGATGCACCAACATGGCATGATGCACCAACATGGCATGATGCACCAACATGGCATGATGCACCAACATGGCATGATGCACCAATGTGTCATGATGCACTTATTTCACTGTTCACCCATTTTACTACTGGGTGTAGTTGCTACTACAGGATGTTGGATCAGGTGTTGTGCTGCCCCAGCCGGGGTCAGGGAGGGTAATGTACCCCGCGACTACTGCAGCTGAATCTCAATTGTTATTGATTTCTCCATCAGACGGGCTCACCAAGAGGTGCCACTCGCTTTAAATAATGCTGTATGGACAGAGTGCAGTCCACACTCACTAAAAGGCGCCATTCAATTTAAAGAATTCTGTATGAAGAGTACAGTCCACCCTCACTAAGAGGCCTGTTATGCCTTAAATAATACTGTATGGAGGTACAGTCCACTCTCACTAAGACTTAGAAAGGGGGCCAACTCGCTTTAAATAATACTGTATGGACAGAATACAGTCCACACTCACTAAGAATACTGGTACCTTAGGTAGCAGAGACATTTAGGGTGCAGACACTCAGGGTGCATGCAGGTGGACACTTAGGGTGCTAGGACATGTAGGGTGCAATGGCAGGACATTTAGGGTGCAAAACAAACTGGTGTAGATTTGTAAACTGTGAACTATTCTGCCCCCCTCAGAGTGTCTGCCTGCCCCCCCCCCCCCCCCCCCGAGGCTGGCGGCCGGGAGTCAGCCTCGCGTCGGCAGTGATAGTGGAATTAAAAAGATTTGGGATTAATAGTGAACCAAATAATCATACTCCAAGCTCTAATAGAACTAGAAACAATTAAAGGGCTAAGGATACTGTCCCTACGCCGTCAGTCGGCAGTTTTGTTGTGTATACAAAGATGAAATCACCAGCCTTTATTCCCCATAGCCTTATACCCATAGAGATAAAATCAGTGGTGCGAGCTAGAGGCATTTGATCTCTGTTCAGAGGGGACTCCCTACAGACAGATGGGCTATAGACCGACTGCACCCTAAGTGTCTTGGTATTTTTACCCTGCACCCTACCTGTCTTTTTTGTGCACCCTAAGTGTCCACTACCTAAGTGTCTTTGCACCCCACATGTCTGCACCCTGAGTGTCCTTGCACCCTAAAGTACCTGTTACCCTCACTAAGAGGCACCACTCGCTTTAAATAATTCTGCATGTAGAGTACAGTCTACATTCACCTAAGAAGTACCACATGCCTTAAATAGTGCTGTTTGGACAGATTACACTATGAGGCCCAATATGCCTTGAATAACACTTTGTATATAGGCATGGTATATTTGGCTATGGTGAAGTGTGCATTTCATTCTGATAAAACCAGGAATATTACTTAAATTTTCCACTGGTGACTGGATCATATTAATGCTAAATCCTGCAAAGACGTAAATTCTGCTGTCAGTTTTATAGAATTATTCAGAGTAGCGAGTCTCTAGGTAAGCCTCTCAATATGAGGACTGGTGCCCTTAGGGGAATCCTCCCCACGTGGGCCATCCTTTCTGCTGGATGGCTTACCTCATTGAAGAGCCTTTTTTATATACAATCTTCTAAAAGAAGAGTCTATTTATTCGGTCTTTAATCAAACTCCATGATTGAATGCTCTGTAGCAACCGGGAGTCAGTCTGGATAGTTCAAAGAGCCCGACACTAAGAAGCCTCTTGTCGCAGCAATCGATCAACCACAAAACCCAGAGAACCACAGTGAGGCTGGGTAACTTGTGAGGCAGTGAGTCTTTGCTCAGACTGTCACTTCGTGTACACAAAATTCAGACACAATTTTCTAATCCAATCAGACCACCCACTGCCGGCAGAACAAATTATTCGAATCTGTGGGCGCAAGCCATATAAAAAAAACGTCTGATTGCCATTACAGCTCTGAGTAATTGTAATCTGTGAAAAAGCTGATAAATCCTGGTGACTGCTCAGGGACTTTGTGAAATACTGTGTTCTGAATACTGCTCTGTGTACTGCTCTGTGCACTGCTCTATATACTACTCTATGTACTGCTCTGTGTGCTGCTCTGTGTGCTGCTCTATGTACTGTTCTATGTACTGCTCTGTGTACTGCTCTATGTACTGTTCTATGTACTGCTCTATGTACTGTTCTATGTACTGCTCTATGTACTGCTCTGTGTACTGCTCTATGTACTGCTCTGTGTACTGCTCTGTCACTGCTCTGTGTGCTGCTCTATGTACTGCTCTGTGTGCTGCTCTGTGTACTGCTCTGTGTACTGTTCTATGTACTGCTCTGTGTACTGCTCTGTGTAATGCTCTATGTACTGCTCTATGTACTCTTCTATGTACTGCTCTGTGTGCTGCTCTGTGTAATGCTCTATGTACTGCTCTATGTACTGCTCTGTGTACTGCTCTATGTACTGCTCTGTGTACTGCTCTGTCACTGCTCTGTGTGCTGCTCTATGTACTGCTCTGTGTGCTGCTCTGTGTACTGCTCTGTGTACTGCTCTATGTACTGCTCTGTGTGCTGCTCTATGTACTGCTCTGTGTACTGCACTGTGTACTACTCTGTGTACTGCTCTATGTACTGCTCTATGTACTGCCCTATGTACTACTCTGTGTACTGCTCTGTCACTGCTCTGTGTACTGTTCTATGTACTGCTCTGTGTGCTGCTCTGTGTACTGCTCTATGAGCTGCTCTGTGCACTGCTCTGTGTGCTGCTCTGTGTACTATTCTGTGCACTGCTCTGTTGTCCTGTTCCTCTCCATGCTATGTGCTGAGAACTGCTCTTTGCCACTCTTACCATTGTATTAACTTTACCTTTGCTCTGTAGGTGTGTCACATGACCCTGTAGGTGTGTCACATGGCCGTGTAGGTGTGTCCCATGACCATGTAGGTCACATGATGCTGTCACATGACCGTGTGGGTGTGACACATGACCCTGTTTGTCTGTCACATGTCTCTCTGGGTGTGTCACATGTCACATGAAGCACTCATATTGTGTCACATTACTCTAAGCCTGTAGGTGTGTCACATGACTTTGTAGGTGTGTCACATGATCTTGTAGGTGTGTCACATGACCAAGTGAGTGTGTTACATGACCCTGTGGGTGTGTCCCATGACCATGTAGGTCACATGATGCTGTCACATGACCGTTTGGGTGTGACACATGACCCTGTATGTCTGTCACATGTCTCCCTGGGTGTGTCACATGACCCTGTGGGTGTGTCACATTACCCTAAGCCTGTAGGTGTGTCACATGACTGTGTAGGTGTGTCACATGATCTTGTAGGTGTGTCACATGACCAAGTGAGTGTGTTACATGACCCTGTGGGTGTGTCACATGACCCTGTAGGTGTGTCACATACCCACTGTGCACATTTCATGTTGTGTTAATATCTTGTCGATGGTCTAAGGAAAGAAACAAGGGAAGAATTTGAGAGTGGCTATGAACCTGGTGGTATGGTGAGGGGACAGCATAGAAGATGATACGAGGCAATTATGCTGTATATAGTATAGGAGAGAGGAGAGGATAAAGGATTTATTGGGCCTGTAAAATTGGCAGTCTAAGCCCATCTCCTCCCCCATCTTCTCAAAATACCATCATATCGGCTTTCTACTTAGACTCTGCTTGGAGATCAACCCCTTGGTATGTACAGTAGTAGCTGATCCATCAGAAAGAGGCCACTAAAACCATGGACCATTTATTCTCCAAGCACACAACCAGCCCGGTACCTGAACCTGTCTACACTACTTCATAACACATAGAGTGGGCTATTTAGGAGAGTGTGTCCATAGAACTAGTTTTAGTTTACGGGTAGACTGCATGACCTATAAGTCTTTAATAATACTCCACGTCAGGCTATCACAAAAAGCTGCACGATAAGGGTGGGGTGGGGGCCGGGCTGGTGGCAGGTGGCTAAACCCGACTAGTAGTAAGACAAGGCAATGGTCCTGCAGCCGGTCCTTACACGCTAAATGTCTGCATTGAGACTTCAATCAGTAACCCTTAGGTTGACATAAAGCATCAATGATGCATCGCCCTCAGGTGACATGATGCAGTCTGTTAGGACTCCAAGAATAACACAGGTAAACATGAATAGCCTGAAAAAATAGGTAGCCATGTAAATGACAAATATTGGGGAAGTTCACAAAGTTTGGTTTCAATCAGTCTTTTTACATGATTAACTTAATGACTCAATCACATCAATCAAGAGAAAAAAGTGAGTAGACCTTGTCCAATGGGTACCTAGTTCACAATGGCACCACCACCTCACTTTCGCTCACAACATGCAAACGAATACAGACAAAGGTATTGTGGTGGTTACCTCTAGTCTTGACACAGACCCCCTCTAACTGTCCTATAGAATTATTAGTAATTACAATGCCTATAACAGTCCCTCAGCATGCTGAAGCACTCATATTGTGCTGAGGTCTGCAAGGAGTGCATTTTACATTTTCAATTTCTTTTCCGATTCCATGATACCTCATTGCACTTGATTATTCTGAATCCAATAAGTATATATAAGTAGATGTATGTAAGTTTGTATCTTCCTGTTGCTGTATTAGCATGAATGTATGTATATATATATATATATATATATATATATATATATATATATATATATATATATATATATATATATATATATATTTATGTTTACAGCGGCAAGGATTAACGGCAGTCTCCTAGCGGGCATGTATCTGTTGGTGTAATAGTACCTATCTGTATACATACAGCTGCGGGTATCAATGGCAGCCTGTTGGCGGGCATGTACCTGTTGGTGTAATAGAACCTATCTGTATACTTACAGCTGGGGGTATCGATGGCAGCCTGTTGGTGGGCATGCACCTGTTGGTGTAATAGAACCTATCTGTCTACATACTTACAGCTGGGGGTATCAATGGCAGCCTGTTGGCGGGCAGACACCTGTTGGTGTAATAGAACCTATCTGTCTACTTACAGCTGCGGGTATCAATGGCAGCCTGTTGGCGGCATGTACCTGTTGGTGTAATAGTACCTATCTGTATACTTACAGCTGCGGGTATCAATGGCAGCCTGTTGGCGGGCATGTACCTGTTGGTGTAATAGTACCTATCTGTATACTTACAGCTGCGGGTATCAATGGCAGCCTGTTGGCGGGCATGTACCTGTTGGTGTAATAGTACCTATCTGTATACTTACAGCTGCGGGTATCAATGGCAGCCTGTTGGCGGGCATGTACCTGTTGGTGTAATAGTACCTATCTGTATACTTACAGCTGCGGGTATCAATGGCAGCCTGTTGGCGGGCATGTACCTGTTGGTGTAATAGAACCTATCTGTCTACTTACAGCTGGGGGTATCAATGGCAGCCTGTTGGCGGGCATGTACCTGTTGGTGTAATAGAACCTATCTGTCTACTTACAGCTGGGGGTATCAATGGCAGCCTGTTGGCGGGTATGCACCTGTTGGTGTAATAGTACCTATCTGTATACATACTTACAGCTGGGGGTATCAATGGCAGCCTGTTGGGGGCATGCACCTGTTGGTGTAATAGTACCTATCTGTATACATACTTACAGCTGGGGGTATCAATGGCAGCCTGTTGGCGGGCATGTGCCTGTTGGTGTAATAGAACCTATCTGTATACTTACAGCTGCGGGTATCAATGGCAGCCTGTTGGCGGGCAGACACCTGTTAGTGTAATAGTACCTATCTGTATACTTACAGCTGCGGGTGTCAATGGCAGCATGTTGGCGGGCAGACACCTGTTGGTGTAATAGAACCTATCTGTATACATACTTACAGCTGCGGGTATCAATGGCAGCCTGTTGGCGGGCATGTACCTGTTGGTGTAATAGAACCTATCTGTATACATACTTACAGCTGCGGGTATCAATGGCAGCCTGTTGGTGGGCATGTACCTGTTGGTGTAATAGAACCTATCTGTCTACTTACAGCTGGGGGTATCAATGGCAGACTGTTGGCAGGTATGCACCTGTTAGTGTAATAGAACCTATCTGTCTACTTACAGCTGCGGGTATCAATGGCAGCCTGTTGGCGGGCATGTACCTGTTGGTGTAATAGTACCTATCTGTCTACTTACAGCTGCGGGTATCAATGGCAGCCTGTTGGCGGGCATGTACCTGTTGGTGTAATAGAACCTATCTGTATACTTACAGCTGTGGGTATCAATGGCAGCCTGTTGGCGGCATGTACCTGTTGGTGTAATAGAACCTGTCTACTTACAGCTGCGGGTATCAATGGCAGCCTGTTGGCGGGCATGTACCTGTTGGTGTAATAGAACCTATCTGTATACATACTTACAGCTGGGGGTATCAATGGCAGCCTGTTGGCGGGCATGTACCTGTTGGTGTAATAGTATCTATCTGTCTACTTACAGCTGCGGGTATCAATGGCAGCCTGTTGGCGGCATGTACCTGTTGGTGTAATAGAACCTATCTGTCTACTTACAGCTGGGGGTATCAATGGCAGCTGTTGGCGGGCATGCACCTGTTGGTGTAATAGTACCTATCTGTCTACTTACAGCTGGGGGTATCAATGGCAGCCTGTTGGCGGGCATGCACCTGTTGGTGTAATAGAACCTATCTGTATACATACTTACAGCTGCGGGTATCAATGGCAGCCTGTTGGCGGGTATGTACCTGTTGGTGTAATAGAACCTATCTGTATACATACTTACAGCTGGGGGTATCAATGGCAGCCTGTTGGTGGGTATGTACCTGTTGGTGTAATAGTACCTATCTGTATACATACTTACAGCTGGGGGTATCAATGGCAGCCTGTTGGTGGGTATGTACCTGTTGGTGTAATAGAACCTATCTGTCTACTTACAGCTGCGGGTATCAATGGCAGACTGTTGGCGGGTATGCACCTGTTGGTGTAATAGTACCTATCTGTATACATACTTACAGCTGGGGGTATCAATGGCAGCCTGTTGGCGGGCATGTACCTGTTGGTGTAATAGTATCTATCTGTCTACTTACAGCTGCGGGTATCAATGGCAGCCTGTTGGCGGGCATGTACCTGTTGGTGTAATAGAACCTATCTGTCTACTTACAGCTGCGGGTATCAATGGCAGCCTGTTGGCGGGCATGTACCTGTTGGTGTAATAGAACCTATCTGTATACATACAGCTGCGGGTATCAATGGCAGCCTGTTGGCGGGCATGTACCTGTTGGTGTAATAGAACCTATCTGTATAGTTACAGCTGTGGGTATCAATGGCAGCCTGTTGGCGGGTATGCACCTGTTGGTGTAATAGAACCTATCTGTCTACTTACAGCTGGGGGTATCAACGGCAGCCTGTTGGCGGGTATGCACCTGTTGGTGTAATAGAACCTATCTGTATACATACTTACAGCTGCGGGTATCAATGGCAGCCTGTTGGCGGGCATGTACCTGTTGGTGTAATAGAACCTATCTGTATACTTACAGCTGGGGGTATCAATGGCAGCCTGTTGGCGGGTATGCACCTGTTGGTGTAATAGTATCTATCTGTCTACTTACAGCTGCGGGTATCAATGGCAGCCTGTTGGCGGGTATGCACCTGTTGGTGTAATAGAACCTATCTGTATACTTACAGCTGCGGGTATCAATGGCAGCCTGTTGGCGGGTATGTACCTGTTGGTGTAATAGAACCTATCTGTATACATACTTACAGCTGGGGGTATCAATGGCAGCCTGTTGGGGGCATGTACCTGTTGGTGTAATAGAACCTATCTGTATACATACTTACAGCTGCTGGTATCAATGGCAGCCTGTTGGCGGGCATGTACCTGTTGGTGTAATAGAACCTATCTGTATACATACTTACAGCTGCGGGTATCAATGGCAGCCTGTTGGCGGGCATGTACCTGTTGGTGTAATAGAACCTATCTGTATACATACTTACAGCTGGGGGTATCAATGGCAGCCTGTTGGCGGGTATGCACCTGTTGGTGTAATAGAACCTATCTGTATACTTACAGCTGCGGGTATCAATGGCAGCCTGTTGGCGGGTATGCACCTGTTGGTGTAATAGTACCTATCTGTATACATACTTACAGCTGCTGGTATCAATGGCAGCCTGTTGGCAGGCATGTACCTGTTGGTGTAATAGAACCTATCTGTCTACATACTTACAGCTGCGGGTATCAATGGCAGCCTGTTGGCGGGCATGTACCTGTTGGTGTAATAGAACCTATCTGTATACTTACAGCTGGGGGTATCAATGGCAGCCTGTTGGCGGGCATGTACCTGTTGGTGTAATAGAACCTGTCTACTTACAGCTGCGGGTATCAATGGCAACCTGTTGGCGGACATGTACCTGTTGGTGTAATAGTACCTATCTGTATACATACTTACAGCTGGGGGTATCAATGGCAGCCTGTTGGCGGGTATGCACCTGTTGGTGTAATAGAACCTATCTGTATACTTACAGCTGCGGGTATCAATGGCAGCCTGTTGGCAGGCATGTACCTGTTGGTGTAATAGAACCTATCTGTATACATACTTACAGCTGCGGGTATCAATGGCAGCCTGTTGGCGGGCATGTACCTGTTGGTGTAATAGAACCTATCTGTATAGTTACAGCTGGGGGTATCAACGGCAGCCTGTTGGCGGGTATGCACCTGTTGGTGTAATAGAACCTATCTGTATACATACTTACAGCTGGGGGTATCAATGGCAGCCTGTTGGCAGGTATGCACCTGTTGGTGTAATAGAACCTATCTGTATACATACTTACAGCTGGGGGTATCAATGGCAGCCTGTTGGCGGGTATGCACCTGTTGGTGTAATAGAACCTATCTGTATACATACTTACAGCTGCGGGTATCAACGGCAGCCTGTTGGCGGGTATGTACCTGTTGGTGTAATAGAACCTATCTGTATACATACTTACAGCTGGGGGTATCAATGGCAGCCTGTTGGCGGGCATGTACCTGTTGGTGTAATAGAACCTATCTGTATACTTACAGCTGTGGGTATCAATGGCAGCCTGTTGGCAGGCATGTACCTGTTGGTGTAATAGAACCTATCTGTATACATACAGCTGCGGGTATCAATGGCAGCCTGTTGGCGGGCATGTACCTGTTGGTGTAATAGAACCTATAAGTTAACTAGGGGCGACTACATATACCGGTTAACCACTACCGGTAGATTATTATATTAGGGGTAGTAACCGGTATATTGAATAATAAAGAGATGAAGTTGGTTACCATGGAAACCACATATTATATATTATCATTATAAAAATACTAGGATGACTAAGGGTATTTACCGGTATATTAACATTATAATAAATATCAAGATGACCCACTAGGAAGCTACCGGTATATTAACATTATAATAAATACTAGGATGACTTTAAGGTATTAACCGGTATATTAACATTATGATAAGTGATAACAGTATTGAATGGATTACTGGATATGATAATAATAATAATAATTGAACAGAGACATGTGTTTGGTGGAATTGATCTGAATATACAAAATGGCTTTATTCAAAGCAGTATCAGTCAATAAAAAGTGAACCCTAGGTTACAATCAGCACCTAGACTAAAATCTTAAAACTAACAATCAATGGAAGACAATTATTAAAATTAAAAATTAAATTTTTGTGCCAACCCCCAGCACAGGGGTGTTGTGCACCGTATGAATAGTAGAGCCCGACTGCCGATAGAATGGCAGCGCCGCTCTTATATAGCAGGGGGTAGCTTTGCCATAGTTACCAAAAGGAGCGCTGTATTGCTGCGCGCAACAAGTAGTACCGGGAGGGCGGATCACTCGCCGCTGTTAATTATATGCATATACACGAGTGTATATAGTCCCATAAGTTAACTAGGGGCGACTACATATACCGGTTAACCACTACCGGTAGATTATTATATTAGGGGTAGTAACCGGTATATTGAATAATAAAGAGATGAAGTTGGTTACCATGGAAACCACATATTATATATTATCATTATAAAAATACTAGGATGACTAAGGGTATTTACCGGTATATTAACATTATAATAAATATCAAGATGACCCACTAGGAAGCTACCGGTATATTAACATTATAATAAATACTAGGATGACTTTAAGGTATTAACCGGTATATTAACATTATGATAAGTGATAACAGTATTGAATGGATTACTGGATATGATAATAATAATAATAATTCAACAGGGACATCAACCTGGGATCTGAAAAATTTTTCAGATACACATATTATTTTCAGACAAAGTTTTTTCACACTTGGCAAGAACATTTTTGTAGTCTAATCTTGATAATTGGTCCGCTAGAATATTATCAGTGGACTTTATATAGGTCGAGTAGATATCAATGTTATATACAAAACATTGCCAATAGATTTCACGCAGCCACTCCATACAAAGTGGGTTTTTACTTCTGCCTGTGTTCAACATTGCCAACACCTGCATGTTATCCGTTACAGCGTTCAGACGGCAATTCTTGAATAAATGACCCCATCTCTTCAAACCAGCTAGAACGGGCCATAGTTCATACACATTAATATTACGTTCATGAACATCAATATTGTCATACTTTGGAGGGGCAACCCAGTGACCTATCCCTAATTTAGAGTTGTCAACGTTATTCCAAGATCCATAAAAGAAATCTGTACCACACCATGCTCCATAACCAAGAATGGACGCATCAGACACCATGGGTTTATTATAAACATCATTCAAGATTAAATTTTTGCAATTAAAAATTTTACAAAAATCCTTCCACCACAAAAAATCTTTTATGATACCTGGATTTAATTTAATGACACCCCTTTCCTTAGCCTTTGCCATCAAGTCAAAAACCCTTCTACTGAAAGTACGGCCCCCCCTCACCACCTGGGAACAAAATGACATTAAGCCACCAATACTCTGTAAGGTTTTTTTACTGGCAAATTTCTTATAAATGCAACTGTCTATAGCATGGGCTAACTTGTCAACTTTCTCTTTAGGCAATGTTAATTCCATTTTATGGGAGTCAATGGTGATACCCAAAAAGGTACAAATTCTGTTCGGGTCAGTAACTTTATCTCTGGAAATCTTAAAACCAAAATATTCCATAATTTCCATTAAAAGGTCCCTCTGACGGCGACACTCACTTTCAGAGTTGGCAATAATGATGAAGTCATCCAGGTAATTGACTAATCTATCAATTCCATAAAAATTTGCCACCTTAGCCAGAAAATCAGAAATCTGGTTAAAAATGTAGGGGGCGCATCTGAGTCCAAAGGTAAGACGATTACTCTGGTAAAATTTCTTACCCTCCCCCATATCCCAGGAAAAACCCTGGAACTTCTGGTGTTCCCCATAGACACTAATAGACCTATAGGCGGACTTTAAGTCGACAACACTCATAAAATCATTTTCGTTCAACATTGCCGTGACCGAATTTATGGATTTATATGAAAAAGGTTTAAAAGTTGAATCCATAAAATTATTAATACTCTTTTTTCTGGGCATACTACAATCAGTAATGGGTCTCAATTTACCGTTACTTTTGGGGACACCGCCAAGGGCATGTATGCATCTAGGCTTGGAGGTTACTTCAAAAATGGAACCATCCTGGAGTTCCTCACTGACAATTTCACACATTTCATTGTAAAAATTACCCTGAAAAATTGACTTGTAATTCCCACATTCATACTCTGTTTCGCACCCAGGATCAACAATTTTGAAACCTTCTACAAAACCCGACCACAAATAATCTAAGTCACGTTTGGGTAAATTTATAACACCTTCCTGTCTTAGGAAACATGCCAATCTACATGGCAAAATTTGGGCCTTGTGGCCACCAATAAAATGTTGACAAGAACAAGTACCGTCAACACAACTTTGGTAAATGTTTATACTAACATTACCTGAGCAAGTCACATCAAAAATGGGATAAAAATCCCCAACATTCGGACTACTCCTTGAGGAAAAACCGGTAATACTAAGGTTTTCCACAAAATTATTTTCAGAGCTGGCAAAATTCAACAAGTCCACCTCTACTGGTGGCTTTTGACAACATTCATCAATAACTGGAATTTCTGGCATAACATTGCCAAGAACATAATCCTCAACAGGGGGGTCAACCAACAGTGCCTCTCCATGGCCAGCTAATCTGGAGGCACGACCCTCCCCAGAGGCAACATCCTACTTCTCCGAACCATTCTTCTGACACTTGTCAGCAGAGTGGTTTCCAGAGTCACATGAGCTACAAACGTGCCTGTAGCGGCAGGGGTTTAACTTGCAGCCCTCGGGCCTATTGTAAGCGTAACAGTGATTTTTTGAGTTAGCAGATTTTTTGACAGCAGGTTTGGATGATTTAGCCAATTTCTGGGCTGTGTATGTGCCATCGTAGCTCAAGTGCCGTAGGATGTCACAATTTTCCACAGTCTCAAAAGCTCTTATACCCCTCTTGTCAGCTCGCTCTTTGACACTCTTGTCATAATTTACAAGTGAGCTGAGAGTAAATATTCTAGTGGCAGATTTCTCCAGCAGCATTTCTATGTGGTCAAGAATATATTTTACTTCCTCACCTTGTTCAAGTTTGGCACTAACTAAACGAACATTGACCATTAGTAATTTTTCTAGGCTGTCAACATTTTTTTTGTGACCTAAAAAATTTCGCTGGTCGAACTCACCCCTTGGTTTCCTTGATCTATGCTTGGATCTCGACCTGGAGTGAGAGCTATCACTGCTGGAGCTTGAACTTGACCTAGATCCACCTCTCGATCTGCTGTACAGCCGTCGTGGCCTAGAAGTCGTGTCCCGATCGCTGCCCCCGACGGTGCCCTCTGAAGTCAAAACATCCAACTTATCCAGGATTTTCGCCAGATTCTCCTCCACAGCCTCCGTCCGGATCTTCAACTCAGTCAGCTCGTCTGTCATAGCGTCTGTCATCCCTTCAGCGGGTAGAGGATCTGTGGATTGGTCTGTAACGGACGACCCAGGGGGCCCTTGCCTCCTGACAGATCTCCTAACACCGCTCGGCGGTCCTGAATCAGGCTCTAAAGTCTTCTTGTTTGGTCTTCTACGGCCCATCTTGGCCAGAATTTTTAGTAGAAACCAACTTTGCCAGGTTAAAAGACGGCTGGTAATGTTGATTAAGTCCAACCAACCTTGGCAACCGGTAAAAATTAAATTTTTGTGCCAACCCCCAGCACAGGGGTGTTGTGCACCGTATGAATAGTAGAGCCCGACTGCCGATAGAATGGCAGCGCCGCTCTTATATAGCAGGGGGTAGCTTTGCCATAGTTACCAAAAGGAGCGCTGTATTGCTGCGCGCAACAAGTAGTACCGGGAGGGCGGATCACTCGCCGCTGTTAATTATATGCATATACACGAGTGTATATAGTCCCATCTGTATACTTACAGCTGGGGGTATCAATGGCAGCCTGTTGGCGGGTATGCACCTGTTGGTGTAATAGAACCTATCTGTATACATACTTACAGCTGCGGGTATCAATGGCAGCCTGTTGGCGGACATGTACCTGTTGGTGTAATAGAACCTATCTGTATACATACTTACAGCTGCGGGTATCAATGGCAGCCTGTTGGCGGGCATGCACCTGTTGGTGTAATAGAACCTATCTGTCTACTTACAGCTGCGGGTATCAATGGCAGCCTGTTGGCGGGCATGTACCTGTTGGTGTAATAGAACCTATCTGTATACATACTTACAGCTGGGGGTATCAATGGCAGCCTGTTGGCGGCATGCACCTGTTGGTGTAATAGAACCTATCTGTATACTTACAGCTGCAAGTATCAATGGCAGCCTGTTGGGGGCATGTACCTGTTGGTGTAATAGAACCTCTCTGTCTACTTACAGCTGCGGGTATCAATGGCAGCCTGTTGGCGGACATGTACCTGTTGGTGTAATAGAACCTATCTGTATACTTACAGCTGCGGGTATCAATGGCAGCCTGTTGGCGGTATGCACCTGTTGGTGTAATAGAACCTATCTGTATACTTACAGCTGCAAGTATCAATGGCAGCCTGTTGGGGGCATGTACCTGTTGGTGTAATAGAACCTATCTGTATACATACTTACAGCTGCGGGTATCAATGGCAGCCTGTTGGCAGGCATGTACCTGTTGGTGTAATAGAACCTATCTGTCTACTTACAGCTGCGGGTATCGATAGTGTCATACTAGTGATTGGCATGATCAAGTTGTCATATGAGAAATATCATAAGACTAGTGGTATATAGTGTAATTATCTCAAGGCTCTTATAAATAGTGTTATTTCCAGTTGTCACTGGTTTATTCACCTTTAGGCAACATGTAAGAAATATCAATCATACAGTAGTTGGTATGTAGGTAATTTGTACATACAGTAAACATACAGTAATTTATAAAGTACAATGTTCTGTTCCACTCCACCTGTGAGGTATTAATAATATAGTGTCCAGCATGTTTCTAGGTGGGTTCCCACACCTAGCTCCTGACCTGCTGCTTAGAGGAATAATGTAATAATGAATAACTTTACCCTCTGGTGGAAGTCTTGAGGAAGATAGCCCCTGGCCACTAATGATAGAAACCAATGCCTGTCTAGCATAGTTTCACCATAGTGCAGTGGTATAGCAGGTAGCAGGAGATGACTGGAGATGTTACCTCTAGAGCGGTTCTTGGTGATCTGCCTGACTAGGAGTGCAGCCAGGCTATTTGTAGCAAATCTTGGAAAAGCACCTCCAGACTAACTGGAGCCAGCAGCATTTGCCTAACTCTACAATTGTTTGAGGGGAGTCTTTCATGTGTCACAGGGGGACAAAGGACCCCCATGGACGCCGCTGTGTCCCCCTTTGTCTTGGTCGGTTCTGCATCTTCAGACCCTCATAACTCGGTCGTTTATGCGTTTATAACCGCCCTTTTGCGCATGCGCGGAGTTGAATGTGCCAAGTTTATAATGCCCGCTGGATAGGCGCGTAACTCGCGCTGGTTCGTCTGTAGCGCATTCGGAGGTTGATTCAGTCTCCATGGCGTAACTTCCTTAATAATGGGAGTTCCACCTTGATCTTGGACTCATTCTAACCGTCTAATTATGGGCTTTCCATAGATGCTTTGATATTTGACCTAGGTTGCTCAGGAGCGAGGCTAGAGCGACCGGAAGGTTATGGCGTCGTGCTTATGTAACCCATTGTTCAGTCATTAGGGTGCTCAGACACTCATGACGGCGTCAGCGGTGCTCAGGCACCCGTGACGGCCGGTTGCATTCACTTACAAGTTATTAATTTGTGCATTGGACCATGAGGTCGCACACTGAGACCCTTATTCTTATTATATTGTGCAGTGAACCATTAGGTCGGACCCTTTGATGTCATAAACTCTGTCTAACTGACTTGGTTTGGTGTGCAGTGGGGCTTAAACTTATACAAAGTTTAAGCGCTCTTATAGCTCTTAGAACCAACCTCTGTATTAATTTCATAGATATTCTTTGATTAATACAAAATATGTTAGAATTTATGGAATAATAAAATGGTATATCATAATAGCAGCCTGTTGGCGGGCATGTACCTGTTGGTGTAATAGTACCTATCTGTATACTTACAGCTGCGGGTATCAATGGCAGCCTGTTGGGGGCATGTACCTGTTGGTGTAATAGAACCTATCTGTCTACTTACAGCTGGGGGTATCAATGGCAGCCTGTTGGCGGACATGCACCTGTTGGTGTAATAGTACCTATCTGTATACTTACAGCTGCGGGTATCAATGGCAGCCTGTTGGCGGCATGTACCTGTTGGTGTAATAGAACCTATCTGTATACTTACAGCTGCGGGTATCAATGGCAGCCTGTTGGCGGCATGCACCTGTTGGTGTAATAGAACCTATCTGTATACTTACAGCTGCGGGTATCGATAGTGTCATACTAGTGATTGGCATGATCAAGTTGTCATATGAGAAATATCATAAGACTAGTGGTATATAGTGTAATTATCTCAAGGCTCTTATAAATAGTGTTATTTCCAGTTGTCACTGGTTTATTCACCTTTAGGCAACATGTAAGAAATATCAATCATACAGTAGTTGGTATGTAGGTAATTTGTACATACAGTAAACATACAGTAATTTATAAAGTACAATGTTCTGTTCCACTCCACCTGTGAGGTATTAATAATATAGTGTCCAGCATGTTTCTAGGTGGGTTCCCACACCTAGCTCCTGACCTGCTGCTTAGAGGAATAATGTAATAATGAATAACTTTACCCTCTGGTGGAAGTCTTGAGGAAGATAGCCCCTGGCCACTAATGATAGAAACCAATGCCTGTCTAGCATAGTTTCACCATAGTGCAGTGGTATAGCAGGTAGCAGGAGATGACTGGAGATGTTACCTCTAGAGCGGTTCTTGGTGATCTGCCTGACTAGGAGTGCAGCCAGGCTATTTGTAGCAAATCTTGGAAAAGCACCTCCAGACTAACTGGAGCCAGCAGCATTTGCCTAACTCTACAATTGTTTGAGGGGAGTCTTTCATGTGTCACAGGGGGACAAAGGACCCCCATGGACGCCGCTGTGTCCCCCTTTGTCTTGGTCGGTTCTGCATCTTCAGACCCTTATAACTCGGTCGTTTATGCGTTTATAACCGCCATTTTGCGCATGCGCGGAGTTGAATGTGCCAAGTTTATAATGCGCGCTGGATAGGCGTGTAACTCGCGCTGGTTCGTCTGTAGCGCATTCGGAGGTTGATTCAGTCTCCATGGCGTAACTTCCTTAATAATGGGAGTTCCACCTTGATCTTGGACTCATTCTAACCGTCTAATTATGGGCTTTCCATAGATGCTTTGATATTTGACCTAGGTTGCTCAGGAGCGACGCTAGAGCGACCGGAAGGTTATGGCGTCGTGCTTATGTAACCCATTGTTCAGTCATTAGGGTGCTCAGACACTCATGACGGCGTCAGCGGTGCTCAGGCACCCGTGACGGCCGGTTGCATTCACTTACAAGTTATTAATTTGTGCATTGGACCATGAGGTCGCACACTGAGACCCTTATTCTTATTATATTGTGCAGTGAACCATTAGGTCGGACCCTTTGATGTCATAAACTCTGTCTAACTGACTTGGTTTGGTGTGCAGTGGGGCATGAACGCTCTTATACAAAGTTTAAGCGCTCTTATAGCTCTTAGAACCAACCTCTGTATTAATTTCATAGATATTCTTTGATTAATACAGAATATGTTAGAATTTATGGAATAATAAAATGGTATATCATAATAGCAGCCTGTTGGCGGGCATGTACCTGTTGGTGTAATAGAACCTATCTGTATAGTTACAGCTGCGGGTATCAATGGCAGCCTGTTGGCGGGCATGCACCTGTTGGTGTACTAGGTTAACCATACCTGCAGGGCATTTCAAAATGATATCTATAGCTATGGTTTTGAAATGCCCTCCTGGACCTTATTTCATTAGTTTCCACTACTGGACCCCCTCAAATTGTAGTGGGAGGTGTAATATCTGGACCTTGTTTCAATAGTGTCCATGACAGCAAGGATGGTACAGTATAGGATAGGTTACTCCATACAGTCCTATAGTGAAGGCCAACCCCCCTCTACCCCCCCCCATGAAACTAGGCTACTTTATGTCTTAACTATTGGGCCCTATGTAGGATAATGGGGTTTATGGAGCTATCATGTATCTTTATGGAAGGGATATCAAATGAAGCGAAGGGACCACCTAATCCAAAAAATCCTGCTATATCCAAAAATGATAGTCTTTATTCTCAGACTTTGACTAAAAGTACCTAAAATTGACGTTTGATGGGGAAAATATTTTAAAAATGTACTAAAGTGATATTGAAAATAATTGGAAATCTTTAAAGATACATCTCAATCAATGTTAGTACCTCAACCCACATACACAAATGATGCCCATCTCTCAATCTGACAAATACTGTGTCTGTGCATTGCTCTGCCTATCCCACATACACCATATCAATTAGTGTACCTATCACTCATCCTGCCTATCTCTTCAATCTAAAACATCAAGAGTTAAATCTAATTATCTCTTAAAATGCTTGGATTCTCATGCTTACCTCTAACCTTACCTTAGCTCATCTGTTCCTTCTTACCATTAGTTTACCTATCCTCAATCTGCATATCATTCATTTTACCTATCCCTCATGGTGACTATCCCTCAGACCCTATGTTAAAAAATGCATTGTTCATCTAAGCCTCAATGGTTAACAGTACATTGCTTATAATGTCTACTATTTTGATCTTACCTATCCTTCATAATTCCTATCATAAAATCTACCTATCCCTCATTGAGCCTATCCCCCAACTGTGCACATCCCTCATATTTGACTTGCATATTGGTCCCTAGCACCATGCTTTCTTTCTTTTATGTTTGCTCATTTTACAAGGTACTGTCTGTGCCTATCCCTTAAACTGCTTATTGTTCATACTACCTATCCCTCTTTCTACCCATTCATATAGATACCTATCCTATCATTCATGCTGCATATCATTCAGTTTACCTATCCCCCAGTCTGTCTGTTCTTCATAGTGTACATATCCCCTGGTCTGCCTAAACAACTCTCTTTATACCACTCACATTTTGCTCTTTCTTACTAACTTTTAGTAGATGTTTAATGAAACATACACCCCCATTGTATTTCAGGGATATGCAGAGGGATATGCATAGCAAACATTAGTGATATATAGAATGGAGGATAGGCACAATGGGGGATAGGTATGTTTCACAAGGCTAGATCTGGAGATAGGTGGAAGGAATTGAACACAGTTTTAGATCTATATAGAGAGAGAGCTGGCTAGATTGAGCTGAGCTGAGATAGGTAAGAAAGTCATATGGAGAGCATGAGGGATAGGTCCTGGTATTCAAAAGGATGGGTGGCAAGGGGGATATTTAGTATGTGCAATAAGCAGTTTGAGGGATAGGTACAGACAGTACCTAGTAAGATGAGCAAATGTAAAAGAAAGAAAACATGGGTGCTAGGCACCGATATGCAAGTCAAATATAAGGGATGTGCACAGTTGGGGGATAGGCTCAATGAGGGATAGGTAGACTTTATGATAGGAATTATGAAGGATAGGTAAGATCAAAATAGTAGACATTATAAGCAATGTACTGTTAACCATTGAGGCTTAAATAGACAGATGAACAATGCAGTTTAAGCATGAGGGTCTGAGGGATAGTCACAATGAGGGATAGGTAAAATGAATGATAGGCAGATTGAGGATAGGTCCACTATGGGAAAGTGATTACAGAGGAGAATAGGTAAGGTAAGGAGTAAGCTTCAGTATTTAGGCCTTTTGGGAGATAGTCTTACATTGCTCAGGATGCTTTGGATTTAAGAGATAGGTAGTATGAGTGATAGGTAGACTAAGGGATAGGCAGTATGTGGGATAGGCAGAGCAATGCACAGTTAGAGTATTTGTCAGATTGGGAGATAGGTAGACATTTGGACATGTACACCGAGGTGCAAACTGTGGATTACATTTATCTATCTAAAAAGACTTCTAATCATTTCAATATTACTTTTGTACATTTTGAAATATTTTCATCATCAAACTTCATTTTTGGGTACTTTTGGCCAATTTCTGAGAATCATGATCATGCATTCTGGATTCAGCAGGATTTTTTGGTCTGGGTAGTTCCTTCTTCCCCTTTGGTATCACCCTGATAAAGGAATACCACAGCTCCATAAACCACCAAATCCTCTATAGAAATATACACTGAAGCCACAAGGTAGCTTAGTTTCAAGGGGGGGTAGAGGGGGGTGGCCTGTCACAGTCTACCCGTAGACTATACTCTCAGTGATCCCCCCTACTGTGTCTAAGCTCCTTGACGACAGGACACCCACAGATCGTAGTGGGAGGTGCATGAAATGGCTCCATAGCAATGACTACATAGTGAGCTACAGTACAGACCTCAAAATAGGCCCTGCTATATATTCAACTGCTGGCTTCATACAGACTACTATGAAGTCATAGCACCCATTTGTACAGGCCAGGTAACCATACTAAATGGCTAAATAGTGCCCAGTCGTACCTGCCCCATAGTGTGGTTTGTACTCTACTGTTCAAATGAGCATAGGGCTACAGTATCTATAATAATATGACCTGGACTTGGAAAAGGGACCTTATTCCCCTTGAAATAAGGTCCCTTTTCACAGATATTGTCATTTATATAGGTGATCCCACCTGGTAACAAGGGCGCACACATGGTCAATTATCATGAAAATGGATCATATTGTTAAAGGTGGTCAAATATACCTACAAATATCATAATTGTACAGAAAGGTTCTATTTGGCAGCGGGTTCCTCTACCTTCAACATGAGGCTGAAGATACATAGCCTCCTCAACACCTTGCTATATATATAGCAAGGCCCATCGACCTCTATGAGTGGCCTGAGGTCAGGGCATTAATCTTTATATAGAGTACATACATGGTTACAGAGGAAAGAGTACAGGTGGGGTGCATTTAAGCAAAGGAGTGCAGACAGCAGGAGCTACGACTACCCACTATGTATTCACATAGAGGGTTGTCACACCAGGGTCCCCAATTGAGTCACTGCTGTGATGGCTATTTAGCCAGCAGGCAGTACGATCACCCAGTAATGTAGCCAGCTATATAGTCACTATGGCCAAAGTCCTAAAATCACCTGGTAAGATTTGGCCCTTCTCAAGTTGTAGGGGCCTGAACCTGTCGTAGACACTATTGAAACAAGCCCCTGACTCCATACCTGTGACTACATAGTGAGCTACAGTACAGGCCTCAAAATAGGAGCTGCTATTTAATCAACTGCTGACTCAATACACATCACTATGAAGTCATAGCACCCAGTTGTAGGGGACACTAATGGCATAATAGTCACCTGTCTTACTTCCCCTGACTTGCACTCCACTGTTTGAGAGAGCTTGGGGCTGCAGTACTCCATGCTATATATAGTAAGGTCCATGAGCTTAGGGTATGCAGGGTAGATTCACCCATTTCCGACCCATTGCTATTATTATATATCATCTGAAAATTCACCCTAAAATTACCTCACTCTACCTAAGGTGAGTAATCCATATACCTTAGCCTTTACATAGCCCACACCCCCTCCTTTTATCAAGGAATATTACTACTGCATATGGTTTCTCGGATTTTCCCTGCATCATCTTTATCATTTCGACGTCTCTTGGACCATTGTATGATTACCTTTAAGTGAACCTTAGTTGACTTCTAGGTGCAAAAAAAATGATAGTAGAAATTTAATGGTATCAGTTCAAAACAGATGTCAAAATGACACATCTGTACATCGTTGTATATTCAGATAATGGCCTGTACTCTTTTAATGTGTTATGTTTATCTTCTCAAATGTTATTGGGACAAGTAGAGATTGAAAAAATTCAGTTTTAGACTTTAGTCACAAAATGCTGGACAGACAGGCTTGGCTCATGGTGAATCTACCCTATGGTTACAATGGAAAGAGCACAGATGGGGTACTTTTGGGCTGAGGAGAGCACACAACTGCAGCTATGACTACCCACTATATATTCACACACAGGGTTGTCATACCAGGGTCCCTTATTGAGTCACTGCTGTGATGGCTATTTAGCCAGCAGGCAGTATGATTACCCAGTAATGTAGCTAGCTATTTAGTCACTATGGCCAAATTCCTAATATCACCTGGTAAGATTTGGCCGTAGGGGCCTGAACCTGTCATAGAAACTATTGAAACAAGGTCATGGTTTTTATGTCTATATATGTTTGTATTTACAGCGGCGAGTATTAACGGTAGTCTCCTTGCGGGCATGTACTTGTTGGAACCCGTGCACCACTACACCCCCCTCGTGTTCCTGCTGGCTGGTGGGTGGGGAGTTGCTGACGGCATCTGGCAGACCCAAAACTGCAGTAAGTATTATTTTTGATTATTATAACATCATTTAATGGTCTGTTGTGTTTATTTTTTTAGATAATATACCATAAATTATCATCATATCAATCTAGCTTTGTTAGTCAACTGTGTTTCCAGGGAGTGCTCCCTTATTAGCGCGGCGACTAGTGAGTACTACTCATGAGATGAGTAGACTAGTGTACGGTTCACAGTCGCCACGCTGTAAGGGATAGGGAGGCCTTGCAATCTATTTTTGTTTGTGGCTCCCCTGCTATGGACTATTCCTGCCCACTATTCTAATGTAATAACAACAGTGTGTGTACTTTACTTACCAGTGAAGGAATTTTCAGAATATATCTCATACTTTTGATTTTATTCGCAGATAAGACAATTCATCATTTGGAGCCCTATAGCAGATTAGCATTAGAGCATTTTAAGATTCAGAAATGCATCTCTGTAGCCTTTGTTTTAGAATTGTTCGTTCTGAAACTACTATATATATGTAGTACAGGTTTCATCTCAGTGGGTTATGGTACAATTGGATCATATTTTCTGTTTTTGAACAAAGTATTCACTGTTAAAGATCTCTATGGAGAAATCAGTGCTAAAGTGTGTGTTGCCATATGTGCATTTTTGTAAATCAGAGGAGGTTGAAGTGTAAGGACACCTTGTGGTACTGCTACATTCTTTTCTGTGTAAACCTTTTTAGTTTACATTGAAATAATGCTTTCTCAGAATATGTATCTGCTATTGGTGATGAGACATTAATTCAATTACTCCTTTCATTAAATAAATGATTTTGTGGAAGACTGTGAAAACATACATGTACCAAGGTACTTGCACTGTGCTCCCCCTCTACAGAGAGGTGGAGTGATCTGGCCGGTTTGCTGACCACTGGCCCGTGATGAGGTACAGACCTATTATAAGGTGATTGGCAGTTGGGTGTGTGTGTGAGAGGGTTGAGACATAGCAGGCTCCTGGCGATCTGAGACAGTGTACACTCATAATGACACACCTGTTGACTATGGCATTGAACATTGAATAAGACAGGTCCCTGGGACAGTTGAGTGAGGTGCATGCAGAATGGATATTCTACAGGCTATTAGTACATAGCTGCAGTGGGTAGTTCAGGTTGAATTTGTGTTATATACTACCAAAAGCCCAGATGATAGTATGCCCTATCTATCAGTCTCACTAACTGAAACCAGACACAAGATTACAAGTCGCCGCGCCATGTCTCACAGGACTATTCGCTACTATTGTATTAAAATCTACAACACTATGGTTTTATTTATTTTGATGTATTTCTAGAGTGTATAATTTAATTTGCCAATTAACACCTCGATTACCTGAGGGGTATAGATATACTATCAGGGTACCGGTGCGATAGGCTCATGATTCCTTTTGAAATCAGTGAAATTCCTCATCTACAAGTACAACTGCTCTATCCTAAGTATCTATGTTTAAATAACTTCATGCCATTGTCTGTCATTCCAGGTCTGTGCGGTCTGTTGTTCCCCAAGCAGAAGGAGGCAGCGTTTGCCACATTGCGGATGTATGAGTCGATTGGCTTCACCATCGCCTTTGCCTATGCACAGTTCATCTGTATGGACATTAAGATCTTCATCACGGGTGGGCTGCTTGTACTTGCCATTATCTGCTACTTCTTTATGGGCATCGTGCGGCGCCGTCAGCTCGTCAGCAAGCCTAAACTACCCGCTTACGTGTAGACTTAAACACCAAGCCTAAGCTACCCACCTATGTGTAGGCCTAAACAGCAAGCCTAAACTATGCGTTATATGTAGGACTGAACTCTACACCAAGACTAAGCTACCCTCTTATGTATAGGCTTAAATACCGAGCCTAAACTACCCACCTATGTATAGACTCAAGATCAACCTAAACTATGGGTAATGTGTAGGGCTGAACTTTGCACCAAGCCTAAACTACCCACCTATGTATAGACTCAAGATCAACCTAAACTATGGGTAATGTGCAGGGCTGAAATCTACACCAAGCCTAAACTACCCACCTATGTATAGACTCAAGATCAACCTAAACTATGGGTAATGTGCAGGGCTGAATTCTGCACCAAGACTAAGCTACCCACCTATGTATAGGCTTAAACACCAAGCCTAAGTTACCAGCCTATATGTAGAAATGCACTAAACCTAAACTACCCACCTATGTGTGCGACTAAACCAAACCTAAACTACGGGCTATGCATAGGACTTAACTCAACACCAACCCTAAACTACAGGATGCTGCAGCACTAATTATGTGCAGCCTGGTAAAAACTAAACCAACAACTAAGATTTCAGCATATAGGATCCTACCAAACAGTGACAGGAGTGGGAATAACAAATGAGTGACCCGATAGCACTAGCTCAAATGGATAGTGTCTGAGTGCCAACATAATGGGCACACCATGAAAGTACTGACCAATATGGCCATTGTTTCAGATTGTTTCAGCGATGCATGCAAAGTCGGCGTAAGCGTACTGTGAGACTATTGTGAATCAGAGTAGGACAGGGCCGTCCATGTTATGGACCAGGGATAAAAGGGTTAACGACCGGACAAAACAGGAGGAACCAGCTCAGCAGGGCATTTCAAAATGATATCTATGGCTATGGTTTTGAAATGCCCTCCTGAGTTCATGTCATGTAGTATGGGGCTATCCTCCTATCATTATATGACAACACTGATATATAAATACAAGCGTCACACACGGATCATGTACTAGAATGTCTGCTATACAACAGCAAGCTGGCCCCATCTCGACCACTAGCATGAGTCATCGCTGGCACCTGAATTCTGGAAGAAAAGTAGTTTTGCCAGCTGGTTGCTGTAGTGCTTATTTGTAGGCAGGTACCTCATGTAGTAATCTTATGAAAATGAGGACCATCATGCCTAAACGCGAGAGTTGTATTCCCTAGAATGCCGAAAGGGCGAGATTGATACTACAGTGTTGGTCCCCCTGGTGAATGGTAGAAGAGTGAATGCAATTACACATGGATCATGTACTAGTATGACTGGTATACTAATTACACATGGATCATGTCCTAGTATGACTGGTGTACTAATTACACATGGATCATGTACTAGTATGACTGGTATACTAATTACACATGGATCGTGTGCTAGTATGACTGGTATACTAATTACACATGGATCATGTCCTAGTATGACTGATATACTAATTACACATGGATCATGTACTAGTATGACTGGTATACTAATTACACATGGATCGTGTGCTAGTATGACTGGTATACTAATTACACATGGATCGTGTACTAGTACAACTGGTATACTAATTACACATGGATCATGTGATAGTATGACTGGTATACTAATTACACATGGATCATGTGATAGTATGACTGGTATACTAATTACACATGGATCATGTGATAGTATGACTGGTATACTAATTACACATGGATCGTGTGATAGTATGACTGGTATACTAATTACACATGGATCATGTCCTAGTATGACTGGTATACTAATTACACATGGATCGTGTACTAGTACGACTGGTATACTAATTACACATGGATCATGTACTAGTATGACTGGTATACTAATTACACATGGATCATGTACTAGTATGACTGATATACTAATTACACATGGATCATGTCCTAGTATGACTGGTATACTAATTACACATGGATCATGTCCTAGTATGACTGGTATACTAATTACACATGGATCATGTTCTAGTATGACTGGTATACTAATTACACATGGATCATGTGAATTAAGAGTAAAGCATGAACTGCCAAGGCTCTCAAAACAGCCATTTCCTGGGAGAACCAAAGTGGATGGAGCCTGCAGGGTATGGTGAGTCATAAATATGGGATGTAAGCTGGTTAGCCAAACTGCATTATAGGGGTCTGAAAAACTGTATACATAACCATGTGTTTTGTACTAAGGGCTCCATAAGGAGACAGAGTGAGAAGGTTGAGGAAACCAGGGCAGGCCATCACAGCCTGCAGAAAATAGAAGCTGGTCTTATGGACTTACTACACTTGGTCTGACTTATCTACACTTGGCCCATGCAGACAGACAGACATGGAGACAGAGCAGTACAAGGTGTGTTCTGCCATTTATAAAAATGGTCTGTCAAACAGTGATTGGTTCACTGCTGCAACCTCCTGCAGCTTCAAATAACATGAACATAACTTAGGAGGTTAAGCTTGTTGAAGGAGTGTTTTGTAGATGGGACCGCCAAATACAAACTTGCCATACAGATGTATGCTAGAATGTTGACAGGCTTTTATAGGGGGATTTGTATTTAGTAAGTATATAAGAGTGCTGAGCAGGACTGTTGATGTTCTCAGACAGGAATCATAAACCATGCGTACTTGAACACCGGACAAGGCTACATAATAACACACACGATAGGGACTGGACACTGATACACATAATAATACACAATACGAAATTGACGCTGATACACATAATAATACACACGATACAGACTGGACGATGATACACATAATAACACACACGATATGGACTGGACGCTGATACACATAATAACACACACGATAGGGACTGGACACTGATACACATAATAATACACGATATGGACTGGACGCTGATACACATAATAATACACACAATACTGACTGGACGCTGACACACATAATAATACACACGATATGTACTGGACGCTGACACACATAATAATACACGATAGGGACTGGACGCTGATACACATAATAATACATGATATGTACTGGACGCTGATACACATAATAATTCACATGATACGGAATGGACGCTGATACACATAATAATACACACAATACGGAATGGACGCTGACACACATAATAATACACACGATATGTACTGGACGCTGACACACATAATAATACACGATAGGGACTGGACGCTGATACACATAATAACACACACGATATGGACTGGACGCTGACACACATAATAATACACACGATAGGGACTGGACACTGATACACATAATAACACACACGATATGGACTGGACGCTGACACACATAATAATACACACGATACGGAATGGACACTGATACACATAATAATACACACGATATGTACTGGACGCTGACACACATAATAATACACACAATACTGACTGGACGCTGACACACATAATAATACACACAATACTGACTGGACGCTGATACACATAATAACACACACGATATGTACTGGACGCTGACACACATAATAATACACACGATACGGAATGGACGCTGATACACATAATAATACACACGATACGGACTGGACGCTGATACAGATAATAATACACACGATATGGACTGGACGCTGATACACATAATAACACACACGATATGTACTGGACGCTGATACACATAATAATACACACAATACGGAATGGACGCTGATACACATAATAATACACAATACGAACTGGACGCTGATACAGATAATAATACACACAATACGGAATGGACACTGATACACATAATAATACACGATAAGGACTGGACGCTGATACAGATAATAATACACGATATGGACTGTACGCTGACACACATAATAATACACACGATATGTACTGGATGCTGATACACATAATAATTCACATGATACTGACTGGACAGTGATACATATATGTTGTCTGTATTGGTCCTACACACTATTCTGTGAACACTGCATGTTACAGACCTGGATTTGAGGCTTAACCTTTGACTCCGTTACCTCCAAAAGTGACCATATATCATTGCCACACGTCTGCGAGTATATACACAGTGTTACACCACTCGGCTGTTAATTTAACTTTGGCTCAGCGTATTGTAGTAACTTGTGGTAGTGTTCATTATTAAGTCCATGACAAGGTTACAAGTCCCAATACTAGAGAGCAGTGCAAGGTTCCCTGCTCCTCCAACAAGGGAGGTTTGTGCACATTTGTACAGTGAGAAAGTAGCAGTTCTGTGCAGGAATCTACTGTTAGGGTGTACCTATTAACAAGAATATGTACACATCTACTATCAATGTGTACTGGGTATGTCCTAGTACAGAGTGGTAGACTAATGTACAAATGTACTTCCCACATTACTGGTTCTAATGCAGGGGATCCACTGCTAATGACAGTTTGCAGCAGAGGATCTCTAACTTAAGTTACATGTTGCTCATGTTGGGACGGGAAAAGGGACCTTCCTGGGGGACTTTGTGGAGGTTCCTTTTACCATGCTGATCCATTGTCCAATAATGAGCAGTACTTATTTATTTACAAGATCTCAGCCTATTCCAGTTGGAACATTACAAAAATGCCATATGGTAAAACAAAGAAAGACATATATCTATTTTTGCTTTTGTATAATTCGAACATGTACCTGTATATATATGCAATCATACATATAACAGGCTCATTAAATAATGTGTTCAAATTGTGATTTGTGAAATAGTGTAGTCTCTGAACTATTCCAATCTCCATTTACCTCCAGTAGTGTGAGATATTGATGAAGGGCATTAGATGTCAAGGTCATATAATGTATTCATGTCAAGGTCATACTATGTATTTATGTCAAGGTCATACGATGTATTCATGTCAAGGTCATACGATGTATTCATGATATGATCATTAACAGTGATTAATGCATGTACTACAATACAAATCATATACACCTTGGTCTCGCCTTAAACTCACTTGCTCTGCCTCCGTTCTCTGCCTTTATTTCCTCATATCATGTTATTTGCTGCATTGTGACTTTTCTTGTTAAAATGATGAGTACTATAAAATAAAAGTCCTTCTTATGATTGAATTTTTATATGTGATGTTTTGGACAGTTGCTTTTTGTATGTTTCTTTCCTGTTTCTATCATTCTTTGTAGCAGACCATAAACAGAATGTAGCTAATGTACTGGGATACAAACATGCTCTGTGTCGTACAGGATGTAGCGTGCTTTACCAGAATGACATTTCTCATTTTGAAGCCAGTATTTGCCAGATAAGGGAAGACTGTAGTGTATTTTGATAGGATGCTTAGTCAGCTTGGCTTCTGTTTTATATGGAGTTGACATCTGGCAGATCTAATTCTTCATCTGTGATTTCTGACAGATATAGACTGGTTTGTACACTCGACACTTTGCTTATACTCTTATATTTACTGACAATGTTCATAACTTTCCTGTATGATATCATACAGTTTATATGACGATTAAGGCTGTCCTTTATAAAATGAAAGTAGCCAATTTGTCGATCGATGTTGGGAACCCCAAACATTTCAAAGGATCCACATCAGGAGATGACCTTTCCTCTATATTGCTGAGGAAGGATTATGGGTAGGAAGTCTTTAAACTTTAGTCCTAGCCTCTGTTCTTTTATAGTATAATGATATATAATGTACATGCAATCAGAAGTGGTGTAAAACTGACAAATGTAAATAGAATGTTGGGTTTTTTTTGACTCCTCATTTACACATTTTGTGTTTTTTTATCATACATATATAAATAAATATGGCATTTCTGTACATAGTACTTACAAGTTACCATATATCTAACAAAAATGTGTGCATATGTCTGTCGTCGTCTTGTGTCTATTAACTTTATCCGGATATTTATCACATACCATCCATTGGAGGACCTGGTTCTCTGTTTGATCAGTAGTGGTTGTTGTACATATAGCTGACAGATGGAATCATAGTTAGACAACACATAAGGAGAAGCTGCTTATGATGAAAAGTAGAAACTGCTTACAACGCGCAGTAGAAACAGCTTCCGACAGAAAGTAGCTAACTTCAGCTAGACTTGTACCTACATGTCTTGTAGAGCCTAGATAGGCCTTTGTCAGGTTCAGATTGGGGCGATAATTTATGATCTTTTAAAAGTAAATTTCGTGGCATTTCCAACATTTTGTCTTTTGCGATTCAGGCGTGTCATTTTTGCAGTCACTTTTATCCGAAATAAAGGTTAAGGCTTTTGGTACATCAGCAAGACCCAAGTCTTGGAAAGTGAAAAAGATGAAGTGTGAAACAATTATTTATCACATATAACACAGCAGGCTGTCCAATGTTTAAATGAGTTATTTAAAGCGTAAATGAATTCTTAATCATTGTAAATATAAGAGATGCCGACCTCTTTACTGTAGCGAGTAAGTGAAATTTCACATGTCGTATTGTAGCTTACTACACTTAATACCATAGTGTACCGAATATATTCATCTTGATGATGACGGTGATGTACGTAACCCGTCTAATCACGACGACGACGACGACGATGATGATGATGATGATGATGATGATGATGATGATGATGATGATGATGATGATGATGATGATGATGATGATGATGATGATGATGTACAAGTTAATGCCATATTTTGTCCTTCTCTCCATGTGCCGTAAATACAGTTTTACCTTCCGTGCAGTGACTAAGACATGAGATGTGACACATCAGTGTGCGCGTCCAGTAGAATAACTGATGATGTAGCAAAATACAGGAATAAAGGCTTTAAAAACTACAGTCTGGTTTGTTAATATGTGAATTTAAGGATCCAGAAACAAGAGGTAAATAAACAGAACTAAATGACCATGGCATACATTGTGGAACATCCACCCAGAGGGAGGATGTCTGCCCCGAGGGTGAAGCCCGAGGGGGATACATCCTTCTGAAAGGCTGGAAGGCCTGCAATGTATGCCTGGGAGTTTTGTTCTGTATTTATTTCATGTCATATGGATATAAAAATGCTTAAATTCCATGAAATTAGCATGTAAATAAGTCTTAAGGCATTAGCAATTGAGCAATTGAGGTGTGGTGAACAAAATTGTGACTATTTAGAATTAAGACAAGTTTAAGTTGTGTTCATTTATATCAGTGGGAAATAAATCCTGCAACAAGTATGATAATAGATGCTAAAATCATTTACTTAAGAAATGCCATTTTCATGCTCGAGAAGTTTGCTTTATCTTACCGCTGCCCCCAACAGCCTGCGCGCACACACACACACACACACACACACACACACACACCCTGCATCTACACTGCCTCACTCACTCACTGCCTCACTCACATGCTGGAAGTAGGTCACACCCATCACACTTAATTGGTTGTGCTATCATGATTGGATATCAGCTCAGTCAGTCCGACCCAGATGACCGTGATACGGGTTCTCAGATATCACAAACGTTCTTACCCTCCGCTGTTTTAACCCTTTATGCCTTAAAGCGCCGTGTGTCAGTATGTGAGAGAGCTGTGGAGACTGGTGAGGGTTAACCAAAACAAGAACAGTGCAACAAAGCACTACCCCATATCTTGGAGAAAGACATAGACAGTTTAATATCAGCAATTGTATTTTATTTCTGCCTCATCACTCAACTGGGCATGAACAAGAACTTGGCAAATGCCTTTACTTCAAAATATTTAGCCTACCATTGCATCCTCCTATATATAATGCCTGCTCTTTAGCCTCAAAGAATTGTGTTAATACATAATAGCACTGTACAGCCAATCAGGGTTTTTCTGAAGATGGCAACTGAATATGCGAGTACAGCCATTCTAAATACACCGGCCTATTGCGCCTATTACAAATAACTGCACTGCAGGTTTTTATAAGGGACGAGTCATTTTTTGCCAGGGGGGGGGGTGTGGAATGATGCGTCATGATGGGTATTTGAATTGCCCATATTTAGTTTTGACCCCCCCCCCCCAGTGTGAAGGTTTATTGGCTTTTGCCTCCCTACCAAGCGGCTCTTTTTCAAAATGACCCCCCCCCCCTATATCAGGGTTCGCGCTAGCCATTCGCCAAATTGCCAATGGCGAATCAACGTGCATTTTGGCTAATAGAAATCCATGAAAATTAGTCAATTTGGCGAATTCTGAAGGTCCACATGGGTGAGATGGGTGATGCAATATAGGCATGTAATACATCATTGGAATGGTAATTATGTGGGGAATCTAACCAGGACTTGATAGAAATAATAATATTGACAGCAGAATAAAGATATCAATTAAAAAACATTAATTACACATATATTCTGTGGTGGGAAAGGGGAGTCCTTAAAGATATTTCAAGCAGTTGTATATCCGGTTTCGTTTTCTACTAATAATGATATGTATCTCCCATCAGACTGTGCAAGGCAGTTTCCAGTTAGCTTTTGATATGGAGATGTATGGTGATTTCTTTTATGTCATTGGCCATGGAAAATATTTTAGTAATGCCCCTTCATTACACCAAATACAATATCCCTTCACAAATCAACTTCATGGCCATACATGTGTGACATTTAAAAATTAGCATTTTTCTGAGAGAACCAGGATAATGATGAAATTTCCGAGGCCATAAGCATCATCAAGATCCTGTAATCAAGCAAAAATAAATCATCACCTCTAGCTTTCATACTACATAGTAACAGTTCTTATTTGATCACATCAAGGCAAGGTATGATAACTATCATGTAGGCCTATGCCTGGTTTTTGTCTGGTAGATGGCCTCAGTATAATAAATACAGTACATACCAAACTTCAAAGTCATGAAAATATTAGGCTAATTCATGGTGAATTTGGCTAACCAAAACTAATGCAAATTCGCCAAATTGGCTAATAGAAAGGATGCTCTAGCGCTAACCCTGTATATCTAACATGCCTTCCCCACCTGGCAATAAATGACTCATCCCTAAAGACAGGAGTACACCACCCTTACACCACCCACACAGATGGACATCCTGTTGGCGCCAGTAAGTCCCTCCCGGTGTGGGCGCCTACCAATCTAATCACACAGCACTGGCCTTACAAACCAAGCTCTCCACTTTCCTAACACATTCTGTGGAACCATAAATGCCTGATGTGTAGGTGGTGATACTGCCTACGCTGGGAGAGTAAGGGAAGGTTTTTAGAGTCAGCCGTGGTGGACATGATAGACCCACGAGTAGTATATAGGTGCAAACTCAGCGCATAGGAACGGCTACGGAAATCCGTTTGACCTACTTACAAACCGGAAGTGACCTTTTGACCTTGGCCTCTTGACCAATCAGGAGACAGCATTTGACCGGAAGTGAGGTCACAACCTAGTTTCCAGAGCTCTGATTGGCTGATAGGTGGTTGCCAAAGTAACAGCAAAAAACACAAAATGTGTTGTCATGGCAACGTCACGTGGACCGTAGCAAAGAAATAAACAAATGCCATGACATAATTACCTGACACCTAGTGGATATTATTATACTGCTTATAGCTGGGTTTAGTGGAACCCCCTTGTGGTTAAAAAAAACTAGTGGCACCCTCATGCCTGACACCTAGTGGATATTATTGGAACTGCTTATAGTTGGATTTAATGGACCCCCCTGTGGTTAAAAAAAACAACTAGTGTCGCCTTCACCAAGGAGTAATGGGTTTGATGCCAAGCGTGTCTATGACAAAGTTAATTTTTTTCATTTACCATTGTAAACCAACATTATTACATGGAGTAGTAGATGTAGTGAAATAATAAAAAACTTTCAACAATTTTTTTGCATTGGAACATTGGCAGTGTAGCAACTTTTTGAGTGGTGCACCGCCTGTGCATAAACAACATTAGTGCGCCTGCTTTGCACCATTTGCACCAGGTGCCCCCCACCCCATACTTTACCCCTACCCCACCCTACCCTACCCCTACCCTTTCCACCTCTTTTACTTCTACCTATTCTATCTTATCCCACCTAATTTTCTCCACCTCCTTTATTCTAGCTTAAACATCAAAAGAAAATTGTTTGTTATTCAACCATGAACCAGTGACCAGCAATGAGTGTGTGGGGTCGGGGTGGTGGCAGCAGTGATAGTGGTGGGGAAAATGTTATGATGAGGGAAACACGTGCCATGGTAAGGTGCAGCATGTAAAAGGTTAATTGGAACATGCTGATAGGGTCATTTATTTTTGTAACCTTGGGGTGGGAGAAAGTTATGGTGTAGGGGAGGGGGTAAATTTTGTCGCCTTTTTTTTTATCCTTACCAGGTTGGGGACGGGACTATCTTGTTGGGACACACCAGGATCATAGTACAACAGTCTGATTTTTGTCTACTAGGATTCTGATACCATGCACAGTCTTATGGTGTACTAGCATCTTAGTACCCTTTTTTTAGACTCGCTCATTGCATCAATGAACTGTTATGTTCATTTAAGTGATGCTATAGAGCAGACCAATTTTATTAGATTTTTCAACAACAGAATAAGGAACAGCATCTACTAAACACAAAACATGACAATAGTCAATTTGTACAAGATCAAAAACATTGGAGAGTTCAGGAGCTGGTCGTCTGATCATAGTAACATACACACATGCATTTTTGTTATAAGATAGTATAAGATATAATGTACTAGTATAGCAGCTAGGGTTTACATAACATTTGACATTCATATTAGTGTATTAGGCAGTAACATAATGGTAATTAAGATTCAACACAATTATCTGGAAGCGGCGCGGTAACTACACCTGCTTCATATACTAGTTGTAACCAATTTTCAATTTCTGCCTCAAATTATCTATTTTCAGTATTTCAGTTTTAAATTTGACTTTAGTGGTGGCTCTCTGGATGTCCTCAGGTAGGACATTCCAGAGCGCCACCCCTCTATACCATGGAGATCTCTTGTAATGCCTGGAAATTTTCCTTGGTAATTCAAAAACAATTTTATTTTGTGACCGTGTATTATGTGCATGTGGCCTTTGCTCTATATCTTTAGATTTGTTGTACATCAGACACAATAGAAGCATATCAAACCTTTTTTCCAATAGAGATATATCACAAAGCATATGTAATTCTTTAACATTGTATTTTCTAATGTTGCATTTTAGACATGTCCTTAAGGCTCTGTTTTGTAAGCGTTGTAAAGCTTTCAAACCTTCCTCATTACAGCTTGTTGATATGAAGGAACAATATTCTATAATTGGTCTTATTGTACAACAATATATCTTTACACTCTGATCTTGAGTCAGAAATTTTCTTAATTTGGCAAAACGAAATAATTTATTACATACATTTCTTTTAACTATTTTAATTTGTTTGTCAAAGCTCAATTTGCTGTCAATGTGAACTCCCAAATAAGGGAAGAAGGTCACTGTTTGAACAGTACTCTCATTGAATTTTTGGATCAGGACAGTACTTTAATTTATGTGCACTACATAACCACATAAATTTGGTCTTATTAGGATTTACTGTTAGTCTGTTTTCTAGAACCCATGCTATAAAACGCTGGACATCATTATACATCATATTCTCAATGGTCTCCGAGTCCTTTGCAGCACAATAGATTACTATATCATCAGCATACAGTTTTATCTTACACGATTGCAACACATTTACAACATCATCTATATATAAAACAAACAACAGGGGACCCAAAACTGAGCCTTGTGGTACACCGTACTTTATACATTTCTTTTTAGATATTTTATTACCATAACTCGTTCTCTGTTGCCTGTTTTCTAAATAACTTTTGAAACACATAAAGTTTGTCTTACTTAGCCCAAGCTTACTAAGTTTGACCAGTAATTTTGAGTGAATTACACTGTCAAAGGCTTTAGTGAAATCAATGAAAAGGATCCCTGTTATGTACCCATTATTTCTATTCTCAAACAATTCATTTACGAGATCAAAGGTAGCATCACCTGTTCCAGTGCCTTTTTTATAACCATATTGATTGTCACAAAAGGTGTTATTTCTTTTCATACTTTCACTTAAGTGATGATACATAATTTTTTCAATAATCTTTGATGGCATTGGTAGGAGGGAAATAGGCCTCCAGTTTTTGACCTGTGATAAATCTCCATCCTTAGGTAATGGCTTTACTAGGGCAGAGGCCCAGTCTCTTGGAAAAATACCTTTATCTAAACTAGTCTGAATCAGATGGGTAGATTGATGTATTAGGCATAGCAATGCACATTGTAATATATCACCCCTTATGCCCTCAATCCCAGATGATTTATTTTTGTCTATTTCTTTTATAGCGTAATGAACATCCCATTTATTCACCTTAATGTTTGTTTCAGTGATGTTTCCATTTATGAGTACATTTTCAATAATTTGATCATTATCAAGTTTACATTGACCATCACCAACCGCTGCAATATGTAGCTCCCTTCCAATATTACAGAAGTACTCATTCACATACTCACATGCTACATCAGAAGCAATATCAAAATGATGACTTTAAGTCTTCATCCTGACGACCTCAGTCATCAATATGACGACTCTGTACTGTCAGTATTGTCATCCTGATGACTCAGGTCATTTTGACTACCTAAAGCTGTGGTTTTAGGTTTTGGATCTTCCATGTTTTCAGTGTACATTTACTCCCTTATTAAACAGCACTTAGCTCAAATCAAAACGTCAGTTTGTAGGCATTTGTCTATTCTTTAATCTTGTGGGTTCATATTTATCAGCCTATTAAACAAAAAATTAGCCAATCAATTTTAGTATAGCAAGACTGAGGGGAAGATTGTAAATATAGCCATTTCTCAGAAAATATTCCAATTTTAGTTCTGTAAAAAGGTGTATATGTAAAATATATAGCTTTTCTACCTATGGTGACATCAAAATTATGTACTTTAATAAGAAAGTAAGAGAAATTTGAAGAAAAACAAGGGTACTGAGTTCTTAGTACACACCATGATCCAGGGACTGTCATTCAATCTTAGGGTGCACTAAGACACAGGTTAGTCCTGAACCTACTTACACCTGAAAGCAAAATTTGTTTATTAATATATAAGCACGGGGCAGTGTCCAGTGGTTGATGCTGGCGAGTTGTGGTGGGAGAATGCTATGATGAGTACGACTGGAGGTTTTCCTTTGATCCTAAAACATATGGCATGCGTGCCATGGCAGAGTGCACCATGAAAAAGGTTAATTGGAACATGTTGATAGGTTCATTCATGGAGAATGTTATGATAAACGAACCGTGAGGTAAAATGCAACACATTTTTTCTGAAGCATGTGGTGTAAGCATGGCTTGTCAGATATTTTTTTTATCCATGTTTTTATACAGTTTATACATCAAATTGTTTATTATGCAAACAGGGTGTAATCCATAAACTTTGAACATGTTAATATGATGAGTAAGCCAGGAAAAGTAAAAGTTAACTACCCTTCATGGTCAAATCTTACACCTGTCTTTTTTTCCATCCTGGAGCACAGGTGTTAACGGCAGAGAATGTTATGATGAGTGAAACTGGAGATATAGGTGGAAAAAAGTAAAATCCAACGTTTGCCTTTGATCCTTAAGCACAAGTATTATTAGAATGCTGCCTTTTGCTGCTGCTGCTTTTCATCATGGAATATGTAGCACAGATGGTGTGGACAGCGTGTAACATGTAAACAGGGTGTAAAACTGCCAATTTGAATATGATGATATGGGAGCTTGTAACATGTAAACAGCATGTAAACTGCTAATTTGTACATGGTGATATGCAAAATGCAGGGGTACATTTTTTTAACGGTTTGGTAAAGAAAGTGTTATTATGAGTGAGTGAAATGATGCTGCATCATGCCTGGTCAGACGCATGCCTGCTTAAACTATTAGTTTTCAACATGCTGATGGAAACATTTTTTTAATTGTGTGCTATGTAAAATGATGTTTAGTAACAAGAAGATTTTCTTTTTTTAAAAAAAAAAAATGGTAAGCGAAAATGAAAATTTTATCTGCGGAAAAGTACTTTACAGTGACATGGAAAATAATCACTTTTTTTTTTTTAAAGAGCCATAGAGCATGTGGGTTTTTTACTTTTTACCAACAGGTAAAAAGATATCCAAGAGCTTTTTTTTGGTCTTTTTTTCTTAAAAAAGGAGTAAAATGGTTAACAGGATAAGCTGTGACAACTTTGTAACCTTCAGCGGATATTTGAGTTACCACCCTCACTATATGACAACAGCGAAGTGAGGAGTGACCAATTTCAGTTCTGAACACCCTTTCATAAACGATTCTGTTTGAGACAAGGGGGATAATGTAATTTTGTCTGCCTGAAATAGCGTTGTTTTTATCAACGCTTCTACCAAAGTGTGATCAATAAAAATTGAATTTCCACCCTTTGGACTTTTTTTAGAAACAAAGTTTTCTGCCTTTCACGCATGAAAGAGATTGAGGATGTGTAGGGTATGACGTGACGTCTCATAATGTGCATTACAGCATTATGAGTGAGCTCAATCCCTGTTACCTGCCAATTTTTACTTTTTGTGTATAAAAAATAGGCATTTATTTTAACTGCACATGGCGATTTTCTGTTACCATATGAAGACAGGGTATTCAAGATTGGATACAATTGTTTATTGGAATAGAGTCTCACAAAAATATATTAGTACCATGTTGGTATGTCAGTAATTCCAATGAAGCACTACATAGCATATTCAATGGTGTTTCTATGAGGTTACAATGTCTGTGTAAGGTTACAAGAAATCTGTAGTCATTCTGATCATATCTATAGATGTTTTAATTTACCTACCTGCCACTTTAAGAACATTTCTATAGACAATATGAACAGGGATGAAGTTATTTACATCTGATGATAATGAACAGGTTAACATATGTTTTGCTTTGAGTAGTAAAGTATGAGGTACCGATGGATCACTCTTTATCTGCTTTGGTGTAGAAGAAATTTTAAGACTAATAATCAAAGTTTTGTGTGGGCATGAGTTCAGTGACATTAGAATATCTAGCTTTGAAGAGCAAAGACTCATTAGGTCTTAACATGTTGAGTTTACTGGCTTATAGTCCTCATCTCTTGCATATGTTTCTCCTTCATACCTTTCATAGCTGTACCATTTTGCTTTTTGATCTCATTTTTGAATGTTTCCTTCACTTTTATATACTGTACCTCACATGGTAATTAGTTCCACAATTTTATACCTCTATAAAGTGGACTTCTTTTGAATGATTGAAGTCTATACCGACTTTCAAAGAAAACATGATGTTATCATTCTGTCTTGTCCTCCTGTCTGTGTGTGTATATAATTCCTCCAAGACTACTTTCTGTATCTGAGCCTTCCTATACATTAAGGAAGTGAACAGCATTGTTACTTCACATCTGGCATGCAGCCATACAATAGTTTCATGTCTCTTTTTCACTTTAAGGCAAATTCTTAAACCCTGGTTTTGTATAATTTGTAACGATGCAATATCTGCTACATTTACACAGTCAGTGATAAAGCAACAATAGTCAAACATTGGCAGTATACACTGTTTGAAAATTGATATGCTAGCTTTCTCCTTTAGAAGATGTTTAATTTTTCAAGCCTAGAAATAGAAGCTGCTGCCTTTCTTACAGTGTCATTTAAGAAGGAGGCCATGGTGAGTTTACTATCGATGAAGACCCCTAGATATGTGTACTTGTTCACAACTCTAAGTTTATATCCATTTATATTTACATCTAGATCTTGTAAATGTGGTGCTCTTTTGGGAGAGGAGAACCACATGCACTGAGTCTTATGAACATTAATAGTCATAAGGTTGTTATCACACCATTGTCCTATTCTATTAAGATTCACTTGCAGATTTCTGATAACCATCCTATCGCTTCTTTCATTTGCATTGATCACAATATCATCTGCATACATAATGACCTTTGAAAAATGTATTTCATCTGTGATATCATTCAGAAAAAGAATAAACAACAATGGACCCAATACTGACCCTTGAGGTACACTGAAAGTCAGTTTTTCCTTGGTAGAAGCATTATTAACGATTGTTGTTTGAATGGTGTGGTTTTGGAGATAGCTGTGTAGCCATGATAAAGTGGATAGACAAAAGGAGTGTTTACCATTCTTTATCAAAGGTGCAGTGTTGATTTGAAGGAAACACTCTCTAAAATTCAAATTGGAAGGAATAAACGTATCTGAAGATTAATGTTCAGGACAATACCGCCACAGTTGAAACAGCTTACCTTGTTCTACACCACTTCTTATGTCTGGAATAAAAACCTCCGTTTCTCTTTTGTGAGAAGTGGATAAGCTCAGATGAAATGAAGCAGTAGTCATGATCAGCTGAGCAGCTCCTGTCTAATGTGTGTGAACCTCGCACCATCAATGGTCACAGCAGCAACTCGGTGGTCAGTTTGGTAAGGGGGGGGGGGGTAATGCATACTGGGGAAAAGGGGGTGGGAGGAAAAAAGCTGCTCAACGCAGTGCACACGATGGCAACTTGGTGGGCAGTCTAACATAAACAAAACAGGGTTGCATATACAGGCTCATTAGGCTGCTGCTGGAGGGAGAGGAAAAAAGTAGGCTTTATAAGCAGTGGTAAGCGGCTCACTGACCATCACACAAGCGCTTTTACCGCTACTGCTGCTGCAACTACACCTACCACAGCTTCACTACACTGCCACCAGCATCTCCACAGCTATGTCAAGCAAACTGAAAACGAGAGCTAAAGGGATACCACCCATTAAACTACAGCTCTCTTCTTTCTCTCCGCACCATGTTATAATATAACAGTGGACGATTGCCGTGCAGAGCAAGCAGCACCACCATCTTACTCATCACTCACCCTGGATAGAACTTCAGAGGTGGAAAGCTTAATGCGCGACTTGCACAGTGAATGGGACAGTGGGGAAAATGCCAAGTCTCATTTTGACATACGCGAGTTTCTTAATCCCGCAAAGCCTGCAGACTACTAAAGGGACCTTAAAGCCCCCACAGACCTAACTGGAGTTGCGGCAACAGCACCACTGCAGGCACCTTCATCACCACCACCATCACCTGGGGACATAGTTGGCAACTCGCACACATACCCTGTCATGGCACAACCTGAGGTCATTGACTCGACCAAAGAGGAGGAGGAAGAGGGTGAAAAGAAGGCAGCGGCAGTGGTGGCAGGTGTTCTTCCACCAACTCAAGAAAGAAGAAAGGGACAGGGTCAGGAACAGGGTCAGGGACCGGTTTTGAAAGGGTAGAAAAAAGAAAAGGCAGAAAACCTCTAAAGCAGCAGCAGCACCATCACCACCACCACCACCACCACCACCACCACCAAGACCGCTACACCTTTGGTCTGTAGGCAAAATGAGAGCATCAAATTAACTTCCAAGAAATGGCCTGTGGAAAAGTGTATAGTGTAGCATGCACAATGAAAAAATAAACAAAATTTTGCTTTTTTGTGGCTAAAAAATTGAAAAAAGACTCTTCTTACAAGGAAACTTATGATGCCAACTTTTAAAATCTATAGCCGGTTTAGAAAATGATACCAAAGTGTTTACAATTCAAAGTAATTCAAAGTTTAAGCAAGTTATTCTTGTGTATAAGCATTTTTTGTAAAAACAATTTAGTAAAAATTAAGGTTAAGGTTGTGTTCTATCATGTATCCTGTGTGGAAAAAAGTAAAAAGTAAAAAGTAAAAGTAAAAGTAAAAATAGCATAGTTTAAGGTTGTATTCTGTCATGTGTATACTAGGTGAAAGGTTGTGTTCTACCATGTAATTAGTAATAATTGTGTTCTATCATGTATCCTGTGTGAAAAAGTGTAAAAAAGTAAAAAATTACATAGGTTAAGGTTTTTTCTGTCATGTGTATACTGTGTAAAAAAATCAAAAAAGTAACCAAAAAAGGAATTGTAATTGTGTAAAACAGTAAAATTTTACTAAAAGATGATGTTAAGGTTGTATTCTATTACGTATCCTGTGTGAAATTCTCTCATGTGTATACATACTGTGTGTGAAAAAAATAGTGGATAAACAATCCCCCCCAAAAAAAAACTATGCATGAAAAACAAAAAAGAAAAGTGATTGTGTAAAACAGTTCAGTTTATTTTCTTTACATCAACTTCACCAGACAAGAGGTTTTTTTCCCCTTATCTGGTCTTTGGTAGTGTTTTAGCTAAGCAGGCATCATGATGTTTAACCCTCCTTTTGAATTTTATATTCGGCCTCATTTACAGTCGAGCACAACATATGGTAAACCTTCTGCAATTACTAAAGGCAATAATATAAGTAGTGTGTTATGTGAATGTGAAGAAAACTTTTCCTGTAGACAACATTCAATAATTTAGAGGAGCTGAACCAGACACTGTTGACCACTATGTAAATAGCGCTAATATGCACAAGTTCTTTACTGCGGCTTTTTGGGATGCTTTTGCCATTTGCATTGACTACTGTAAACATAACAGAGTGCGAAAAATTTGCAGCATACCTTCAAGAACTAAAAATTTACCACAAAGTGGGTGTATTTTGCCATTGTAAAAGTAATCTAAACATTGGCAAAATATGTGAAACCATATGTTTCATCTGTCTACAATGCACCTTGGAACTTTCAGCTTTAAACTTGGTTGGGGTAAAAAGTCATTTTTCATTCAATCTGAATTTAAGGAAGGCTACCTTTCAGGGCTTTTAGCTTCAGTGAAAAACAAATCTGTCTACTTTTTGGCTCAGGCATTGTTTTAACCTTCTATTGCAAACATAGCTAGACTCGGTAGCATGTGTTATTTGAACCTGGAATGAAAGCTTAAAGTCATTGCATTTGACAAGAGATAAATCACTGACTGCAAACACCTCTTTCTGTTGCATATGTACAAAACGTTCCACTGGTAAAAGCACATTCATATGTCGAGGTTGTCTGTAAAAGAAAAAATGAAATACAAGTGAAAAAATACCTGCGTTGTGTTGTGTTGTGTTAATTATACATTTCATTTCTTGTCGTAACAGTTAAATTGCATTGAACAAAAGCATTGAAATCATGCAATGAACATAAAAAAACTAGGTTATACTTTCCCCTACCCCTAAAAGTTACATAAATATTACACATCACTTCCTAACCACAAGGTGGCTCCACTAAGTCCAGCTATATGTAGTTCCAATAATATCCACTAGGTGTCAGCCGTAAAGGCGTCACTAATTTTTTTTAACCACAAGGGGCTCCACTAAACCCAGCTATAAGCAGTTTATTTTTTGCTAAACATTTGTTAATTTTTTGCGGTTGCGATGGCAACCACCTCTCAGCCAATCAGAGCTCGAGAAACTAGGTCATAATCTCACTTCTGGTCAAATGCAGGCTTCTGATTGGTCTAGAGGTTGTAAGTAGGTCAAACCAATTTCAGTAGCCGTTCCTATGCCCTGAGTTTGCACTTATATACTACTCCCGCATCCACACGGCGAACATGGAGTGAGTGAGTGAGCAATTGATGTTTAACGCCATTTCGACAGCTAAGGTCATATTCATGGCGAGAACTACATTACACAATTTCACAGAGGAATGTGTCAGTGCCCGCGCATATGTGCACCACACACATCCCGAGGGGATAGGAAAGAGGAGAAATAGACCCTTTTAAGTGGGCTAGGGAAGCCCACACGGCGAACATCATGACATGGTGATGGACTTGACAGGCTATGGCTGCACAATAGCACACAGAGAGAATGTTGACATTATCTCTGTGTCGACTGCTTCGCTGTGCAATATAAGTAGATACTGGTCTATAACAAGCAAATGGTGATTAAAATGGGGATTGTGATTTTTACCGTATAACTCTGTTTACACTATGCATGATAAAAATTTCAAATCCATGGAATAACAAAACCCTTTCCTTAAAAGTAGTATCCTATAGTAGTATGATATATGTGTGCACTTCAATACTGCATGAAGGAAGTTTAGCTTAATTTGACCCCTACTGGTAGCAAAGATGATTATGTGTTGTCTCGTAATGTTAAAAAATACCCGGTACAGAAAGGGCCTACACTACATTTACGGAGACTACTATAGTAACATCAATCTCACTGAACTACACTGACCGGGTTAAGACTTAATTACCCCCTGACACCTTCCTTAGGTACATAGGTGTAGATTCACTATGAGGCTGCACCCTGAGGGATTCCCCGGGAATCCCCAATATAAAGTAGTCCTGTCAAACACCTGTATAAACCATGGCCAGAAAAAGGAGCAGAACTTTGCTGTCTGTTATCAATTGACCACCTCCATCTTGGATTCCCCTGGATTCCCCACAAGCTAGCCCCCACTCACACACAATGTGTTACTTTGTAGGATCTGCCATGATATCATTCAGGGGGTTCCCCAAGCTGGCCCCCACTCACATACAGTAGGTATCTATAATGGAGGTCTTCCTCTGTAGGTTTCTCATGGTGCTCCTCAGTACGTCTGTGACAGACACCTCACTCTGTCCGTCAATAAGACTGAGAATCCCCCTAGTAGGCAAAAGGGGCTATGCTTGGAGAATCTACCTGGCCCTCTGTGGAGACAAATGTTGACGCCAAACGGGGCTTTTGGGGGCAGAGCCCCCGATCAAGGATATATGGCAGATTTCATCTGAATTTGAATTCAGATGAGATCATTTGAAACTTATCGAAACTTAAATGGAAGATTATTATTCAGATGAGATCTCATCTGAAAACAGTCGGAAGTGTGTAACGGCATGGTCCCACCACGTCCCTGAGAAACAGAGGTGGCATGAATGTTTGTCTCCAGTGTGACATCATTCTACTAGATTTCATGTAGAAATCCCCAGAAGAGACCCAGATGCCCCTAGTATGGGAGGAGAGAACTAACAGCCCTAGGCGGTCAGGGCGTCGTGTCCACTTATCCCTTCCTACTACAATGTATGGGTGGTGTATCACCGACCTAAACCCTGGCTTACATGGACAAGTGATGTGGCTTAACATTGCACTTCATCAATGGCAAATGGTAATTACAGGCAACCCTTCTACATCACATAGATCTATAATTGAAACTTGATAGCGGCATCCAAGTACTAAAAATTATGCATCACCGACTACTTATTACACTGTGACATGTCTTTCAACCACTACATCATATTTTACAAGAATTTTATAAGTTTTATAAGTTTGGCAACTACTCCATTTTCCTCAGGTGATGCTTAGACATCTACAGAGAATTTATTCTAATCAATATCCGCTGTCTCTATCTCTAGTTGATGATTCTCAGCTGGCTTTGACCCCATCCACCTGCCCACTTTGACCTTCAGTTGACCTATATCTGCCTGTGTTTGTTGACCTTCAGTTGACCTTTCATGTGACCAGCGTCTCTGGCCCCCTTTCACTGACAGCAATCCTCAGGGTTCCATAAGTAGCTGCCAGCCACTGACCACTCCCTTAATTAATTTGTTAACCAGACCTTATTAACAGAAGTGTAAGGCGGCCATTGTTCATTGTCATTTATAACGCCCATCCTGCTTCCTACTTATAAATATGACATACAGGTGCTAAACACAGAACACTGTGGCCGCAGTGTGACATTAGGCTCATTGCGCTGAACTATAGGCTATAAATAGCCTTAAACACAGGTAGCCTCACATTTAAGGACAGCGGACCCGAGCCGGGATCCTCTGTCCTTCTAAGCACAGGTTTATTTAGGTTAACTAGCAGGCGGGATTCCTGACTTGGTGTTTTTGTTTGTAGCACCATCTGGGGTTCATCCGGCACAGGGACGGCCACTTTGGTGTTTGTAGCGATGTGATCATGGCTTCTAAAGGAAGCCACTTTAACCCTTTTAGCTCCTTGTGACTCAAGGTGCTTAACCCTTTAAAGGGCGCTAATGCAGGAGTGCATCATGCCCATTGGTTCCCTTGATGCACCAATGAAGTGCTGGACACCCCCCAATCATAAAGGAGGTGGGGCCTGGGTATGGCCCCCCCCCCCAAAAAAAAAAAATTGCCAAGAATTAATAATAAATTGTACAAGAAGCTAAAACGTTGCATCTCAAATTAGATTGATAGAGTAATGGGATAGGGAAGATGGAGGCCTGGCCTCAAATCAAATCTAAAATTGATCAAAAATTACTTTTCTCTACAAATCTTATATGGGTATGTATAGGCGCTATTGCACTTGAGCCAAGTCAAGGTGGTGGAGGTAGGCACCCCCCCCCCTTCGAAGATTTGCTTCCTACCCCTCTGCAACGTGATCTGATATTGATACTCTCCTAAAGAGACCAAAGCATGATGCACCGATGCAGTGCTGGTACTTGCCAGCACTGCATTGGTGCATCATGCTTAGAGATAAAAACAAGGCATCATGCGGCCTGTACAGGATCATGCGGCCTGTACAGGATCAGTCGGACGATCCAGGTTTAGTACTTGACTATTGATTGTCAATTACTATAACCATGGCAACCAGAGACAACAAACACATGTAATCTATAAACTCAATTCAAGCACTTCAATCAACTCTTTACTTAAATTGGCTCTCTGCTGATTTTGGAGTGGCACATGCACAAAGCTGAGCTAAGCATAAACCATCAGCACTTGTTTTATCTAGGAGTGGCACATGCACATAGCTGAGCTAAGCGTAAACCATCAGCACTTGTTTTATCTAGGAGTGGCACATGCACATAGCTGAGCTAAGTGTAAACCATCAGCACTTGTTTTATCTAGGAGTGGCACAGAGCTGAGCTAAGTGTAAACCATCAGCACTTGTTTATCTAGGAGTGGCACAGAGCTGAGCTAAGTGTAAACCATCAGCACTTGTTTTATCTAGGAGAGGCACATGCACATAGCTGAGCTAAGCATAAACCATCAGCACTTGTTTTATCTAGGAGTGGCACAGAGCTGAGCTAAGTGTAAACCATCAGCACTTGTTTTATCTAGGAGTGGCACATGCACATAGCTGAGCTAAGCGTAAACCATCAGCACTTGTTTTATCTAGGAGTGGCACATGCACATAGCTGAGCTAAGTGTAAACCATCAGCACTTGTTTTATCTAGGAGTGGCACATAGCTGAGCTAAGCGTAAACCATCAGCACTTGTTTTATCTAGGAGTGGCACAGAGCTGAGCTAAGCGTAAACCATCAGCACTTGTTTTATCTAGGAGTGGCACATAGCTGAGCTAAGTGTAAACCATCAGCACTTGTTTTATCTAGGAGTGGCACATGCACATAGCTGAGCTAAGTGTAAACCATCAGCACTTGTTTTATCTAGGAGTGGCACAAAGCTGAGCTAAGTGTAAACCATCAGCACTTGTTTTATCTAGGAGTGGCACATGCACAGAGCTGAGCTAAGTGTAAACCATCAGCACTTGTTTTATCTAGGAGTGGCACAGAGCTGAGCTAAGTGTAAACCATCAGCACTTGTTTTATCTAGGAGTGGCACATAGCTGAGCTAAGCGCAAACCATCAGCACTTCTTTTATCTAGGAGTGGCACATGCACATAGCTGAGCTAAGCGTAAACCATCAGCACTTGTTTTATCTAGGAGAGGCACAGAGCTGAGCTAAGTGTAAACCATCAGCACTTGTTTTATCTAGGAGTGGCACATGCACATAGCCTAGCTAAGCGTAAACCATCAGCACTTGTTTTATCTAGGAGTGGCACAAAGCTGAGCTAAGTGTAAACCATCAACACTTGTTTTATCTAGGAGTGGCACATGCACATAGCTGAGCTAAGTGTAAACCATCAGCACTTGTTTTATCTACGAGTGGCACATGCACATAGCCTAGCTAAGCGTAAACCATCAGCACTTGTTTTATCTAGGAGTGGCACAGAGCTGAGCTAAGTGTAAACCATCAGCACTTGTTTTATCTAGGAGTGGCACGGAGCTGAGCTTAGTGTAAACCATCAGCACTTGTTTTATCTAGGAGTGGCACATAGCTGAGCTAAGCGTAAACCATCAGCACTTGTTTTATCTAGGAGTGGCACATGCACATAGCTGAGCTAAGTGTAAACCATCAGCACTTGTTTTATCTAGGAGTGGCACAGAGCTGAGCTAAGCGTAAACCATCATCACTTGTTTTATCTAGGAGTGGCACAGAGCTGAGCTAAGCGTAAACCATCAGCACTTGTTTTATCTAGGAGTGGCACATGCACATAGCTGAGCTAAGTGTAAACCATCAGCACTTGTTTTATCTAGGAGTGGCACATGCACATAGCTGAGCTAAGCGTAAACCATCAGCACTTGTTTTATCTAGGAGTGGCACATGCACATAGCTGAGCTAAGCGTAAACCATCAGCACTTGTTTTATCTAGGAGTGGCACATAGCTGAGCTAAGTGTAAACCATCAGCACTTGTTTTATCTAGGAGTGGCACATGCACATAGCTGAGCTAAGCGTAAACCGTCAGCACTTGTTTTATCTAGGAGTGGCACAGAGCTGAGCTAAGTGTAAACCATCAGCACTTGTTTTATCTAGGAGTGGCACATGCACATAGCTGAGCTAAGTGTAAACCATCAGCACTTGTTTTATCTAGGAGTGGCACAGAGCTGAGCTAAGCGTAAACCATCAGCACTTGTTTTTTCTAGGAGTGGCACATAGCTGAGCTAAGTGTAAACCATCAGCACTTGTTTTTTCTAGGAGTGGCACATGCACATAGCTGAGCTAAGCGTAAACCATCAGCACTTGTTTTATCTAAGAGTGGCACACAGCTGAGCTAAGTGTAAACCATCAGCACTTGTTTTATCTAGGAGTGGCACAGAGCTGAGCTAAGCGTAAACCATCAGCACTTGTTTTATCTAGGAGTGGCACATGCACATAGCTGAGCTAAGCGTAAACCATCAGCACTTGTTTTATCTAGGAGTGGCACAGAGCTGAGCTAAGCGTAAACCATCAGCACTTGTTTTATCTAGGAGTGGCACATGAACAAAGCTGAGCTAAGTGTAAACCATCAGCACTTGTTTTATCTAGGAGTGGCACATGCACATAGCTGAGCTAAGTGTAAACCATAAGCACTTGTTTTATCTAGGAGTGGCACAGAGCTGAGCTAAGCGTAAACCATCAGCACTTGTTTTATCTAGGAGTGGCACATAGCAGAGCTAAGTGTAAACCATCAGCACTTGTTTTATCTAGGAGTGGCACATGCACATAGCTGAGCTAAGCGTAAACCATCAGCACTTGTTTTATCTAGGAGTGGCACAAAGCTGAGCTAAGTGTAAACCATCAGCACTTGTTTTATCTAGGAGTGGCACATGCACAGAGCTGAGCTAAGTGTAAACCATCAGCACTTGTTTTATCTAGGAGTGGCACATGCACATAGCTGAGCTAAGTGTAAACCATCAGCACTTGTTTTATCTAGGAATGGCACAGAGCTGAGCTAAGTGTAAACCATCAGCACTTGTTTTATCTAGGAGTGGCACATGCACAGAGCTGAGCTAAGTGTAAACCATCAGCACTTGTTTTATCTAGGAATGGCACAGAGCTGAGCTAAGTGTAAACCATCAGCACTTGTTTTATCTAGGAGTGGCACAGAGCTGAGCTAAGCGTAAACCATCAGCACTTATTTTATGTAGGAGTGGCACATGCACATAGCTGAGCTAAGCGTAAACCATCAGCACTTGTTTTATCTAGGAGTGGCACATGCACATAGCTGAGCTAAGTGTAAACCATCAGCACTTGTTTTATCTAGGAGTGGCACATAGCTGAGCTAAGCGTAAACCATCAGCACTTGTTTTATCTAGGAGTGGCACAGAGCTGAGCTAAGCGTAAACCATCAGCACTTGTTTTATCTAGGAGTGACACATGCACATAGCTGAGCTAAGTGTAAACCATCAGCACTTGTTTTATCTAGGAGAGGCACAGAGCTGAGCTAAGTGTAAACCATCAGCACTTGTTTTATCTAAGAGTGGCACATGCACATAGCCTAGCTAAGCGTAAACCATCAGCACTTGTTTTATCTAGGAGTGGCACATGCACATAGCCTAGCTAAGCGTAAACCATCAGCACTTGTTTTATCTAGGAGTGGCACAGAGCTGAGCTAAGTGTAAACCATCAGCACTTGTTTTATCTAGGAGTGGCACAGAGCTGAGCTTAGTGTAAACCATCAGCACTTGTTTTATCTAGGAGTGGCACATAGCTGAGCTAAGCGTAAACCATCAGCACTTGTTTTATCTAGGAGTGGCACATGCACATTGCTGAGCTAAGTGTAAACCATCAGCACTTGTTTTATCTAGGAGTGGCACAGAGCTGAGCTAAGCGTAAACCATCATCACTTGTTTTATCTAGGAGTGGCACAGAGCTTAGCTAAGCGTAAACCATCAGCACTTATTTTATCTAGGAGTGGCACATGCACATAGCTGAGCTAAGCGTAAACCATCAGCACTTGTTTTATCTAGGAGTGGCACATGCACATAGCTGAGCTAAGCGTAAACCATCAGCACTTGTTTTATCTAGGAGTGGCACGGAGCTGAGCTTAGTGTAAACCATCAGCACTTGTTTTATCTAGGAGTGGCACATGAACAAAGCTGAGCTAAGTGTAAACCATCAGCACTTGTTTTATCTAGGAGTGGCACATGCACATAGCTGAGCTAAGTGTAAACCATCAGCACTTGTTTTATCTAGGAGTGGCACAACGCTGAGCTAAGTGTAAACCATCAGCACTTGTTTTATCTAGGAGTGGCACATGCACAGAGCTGAGCTAAGTGTAAACCATCAGCACTTGTTTTATCTAGGAATGGCACAGAGCTGACCTAAGTGTAAACCATCAGCACTTGTTTTATCTAGGAGTGGCACGGAGCTGAGCTTAGTGTAAACCATCAGCACTTGTTTTATCTAGGAGTGGCACATAGCTGAGCTAAGCGTAAACCATCAGCACTTGTTTTATCTAGGAGTGGCACATGCACATAGCTGAGCTAAGTGTAAACCATCAGCACTTGTTTTATCTAGGAGAGGCACAGAGCTGAGCTAAGTGTAAACCATCAGCACTTGTTTTATCTAGGAGTGGCACATGCACATAGCCTAGCTAAGCGTAAACCATCAGCACTTGTTTTATCTAGGAGTGGCACAGAGCTAAGCTAAGTGTAAACCATCAGCACTTGTTTTATCTAGGAGTGGCACATGCACATAGCTGAGCTAAGTGTAAACCATCAGCACTTGTTTTATCTAGGAGTGGCACATGCACATAGCTGATCTAAGCGTAAACCATCAGCACTTGTTTTATCTAGGAGGGGCATGGAGCTGAGCTAAGTGTAAACCATCAGCACTTGTTTTATCTAGGAGTGGCACATGCACATAGCTGAGCTAAGTGTAAACCATCAGCACTTGTTTTATCTAGGAGTGGCACAGAGCTGAGCTAAGTGTAAACCATCAGCACTTGTTTTATCTAGGAGTGGCACATGCACATAGCTGAGCTAAGTGTTAACCATCAGCACTTGTTTTATCTACGAGTGGCACAGAGCTGAGCTAAGCGTAAACCATCAGCACTTGTTTTATCTAGGAGTGGCACATGAACAAAGCTGAGCCAAGTGTAAACCATCAGCACTTGTTTTATCTAGGAGTGGCACAGAGCTGAGCTAAGCGTAAACCATCAGCACTTGTTTTATCTAGGAGTGGCACAGAGCTGAGCTAAGCGTAAACCATCAGCACTTGTTTTATCTAGGAGTGGCACATGAACAAAGCTGAGCTAAGTGTAAACCATCAGCACTTGTTTTATCTAGGAGTGGCACAGAGCTGAGCTAAGTGTAAACCATCAGCACTTGTTTTATCTAGGAGTGGCACATGCACATAGCTGAGCTAAGCGTAAACCATCAGCACTTGTTTTATCTAGGAGTGGCACATGCACATAGCTGAGCTAAGTGTAAACGATCAGCACTTGTTTTATCTAGGAGTGGCACATAGCTGAGCTAAGCGTAAACCATCAGCACTTGTTTTATCTAGGAGTGGCACAGAGCTGAGCTAAGCGTAAACCATCAGCACTTGTTTTATCTAGGAGTGGCACATAGCTCAGCTAAGTGTAAACCATCAGCACTTGTTTTATCTAGGAGAGGCACATAGCTGAGCTAAGCGTAAACCATCAGCACTTGTTTTATCTAGGAGAGGCACATAGCTGAGCTAAGCGTAAACCATCAGCACTTGTTTTATCTAGGAGTGGCACAGAGCTGAGCTAAGTGTAAACCATCAGCACTTGTTTTATCTAGGAGTGGCACATAGCTGAGCTAAGTGTAAACCATCAGCACTTGTTTTATCTAGGAGTGGCACAGAGCTGAGCTAAGTGTAAACCATCAGCACTTGTTTTATCTAGGAGTGGCACATGCACATAGCTGAGCTAAGTGTAAACCATCAGCACTTGTTTTATCTAGGAGTGGCACAGAGCTGAGCTAAGCGTAAACCATCAGCACTTGTTTTATCTAGGAGTGGCACATGCACATAGCTGAGCTAAGTGTAAATCATCAGCACTTGTTTTATCTAGGAGTGGCACAGAGCTGAGCTAAGCGTAAACCATCAGCACTTGTTTTATCTAGGAGTGGCACATAGCTGAGCTAAGTGTAAACCATCAGCACTTGTTTTATCTAGGAGTGGCGCAGAGCTGAGCTAAGCGTAAACCATCAGCACTTGTTTTATCTAGGAGTGGCACAGAGCTGAGCTAAGTGTAAACCATCAGCACTTGTTTTATCTAGGAGTGGCACAAAGCTGAGCTAAGTGTAAACCATCAGCACTTGTTTTATCTAGGAGTGACACATGAACATAGCTGAGCTAAGTGTAAACCATTAGCACTTGTTTTATCTAGGAGTGGCACAGAGCTGAGCTAAGCGTAAACCATCAGCACTTGTTTTATCTAGGAGTGGCACATGAACAAAGCTGAGCTAAGTGTAAATCATCAGCACTTGTTTTATCTAGGAGTGGCACATGCACATAGCTGAGCTAAGTGTAAACCATCAGCACTTGTTTTATCTAGGAGTGGCACAGAGCTGAGCTAAGCGTAAACCATCAGCACTTGTTTTATCTAGGAGTGGCACAGAGCTGAGCTAAGTGTAAACCATCAGCACTTGTTTTATCTAGGAGTGGCACATGCACATAGCTGAGCTAAGTGTAAACCATCAGCACTTGTTTTATCTAGGAGTGGCACAAAGCTGAGCTAAGCGTAAACCATCAGCACTTGTTTTATCTAGGAGTGGCACATGAACATAGCTGAGCTAAGTGTAAACCATCAGCACTTGTTTTATCTAGGAGTGGCACAGAGCTGAGCTAAGCGTAAACCATCAGCACTTGTTTTATCTAGGAGTGGCACAGAGCTGAGCTAAGCGTAAACCATCAGCACTTGTTTTATCTCGGAGTGGCACAGAGCTGAGCTAAGTGTAAACCATCAGCACTTGTTTTATCTAGGAGTGGCACAGAGCTGAGCTAAGTGTAAACCATCAGCACTTGTTTTATCTAGGAGTGGCACAGAGCTGAGCTTAGTGTAAACCATCAGCACTTGTTTTATCTCGGAGTGGCACAGAGCTGAGCTAAGTGTAAACCATCAGCACTTGTTTTATCTCGGAGTGGCACATAGCTGAGTTAAGTGTAAACCATCAGCACTTGTTTTATCTAGGAGTGGCACAAAGCTGAGCTAAGCGTAAACCATCAGCACTTGTTTTATCTAGGAGTGGCACAGAGCTGAGCTAAGCGTAAACCATCAGCACTTGTTTTATCTAGGAGTGGCACAGAGCTGAGCTAAGTGTAAACCATCAGCACTTGTTTTATCCTTTTAACTGATCATGAGGTGAAAGGAGACCTGTAATGTAAGACCGTTCGTACATGGTTAACCAGGAAAGAGACCATTAGGTGTACATAAAGGGATTGAACTCAGTACAGTTGTAAGTTTTTGACATCCTCTTGTTTCCAGGATCGTCAAAGTAATCAATCCATATGGTTAATTCAGACTACAATTGTCCAGACACAATTTTTATTTGCTTCCTCACAGTGTAATCATGTCATTTTCTAGACTAGTGATTCGAAGAAATGACACCATTTTTAATTCATTGTGGAGTAATAATGGAATGTTTGATAAAATCCAGGTTTGACGTTGAAGACTTGCAGAATGTTAGTGGATGATTACTAATTATGCCCGGGGGATAATCCTTCCCATATAATCCATTAATCCCATGCCCTTTGTACAACTGCAGCATCTTTACAGCATCGTCCCCGCCAGGGTAAAACAGGCTTAGGGTAGGTTAACCTAAAGACGTCCACATACCTTGAGCCATCCACCTATCATCTTGCTTTTCTCACTTTTACATGCATCTTCTGTCCGTGGGGCCGTAACATTGTTGAAGCTGAGGTGTCATAGTGTTTACCTAAAGTGGTCTGATTAACCCTTTATAGTTGTATAAGTAGTGTTTACCTAAAGTGGTTTGGTTAACCCTTTATAGTTGTAAAGGTAGTGTTTACCTAAAGTGGTCTGGTTAACCCTTTATATTTGTATAAGCAGTGTTTACCTAAAGTGGTTTGGTTGACCCTTTATAGTCATATAGGCAGTGTTTACCTAAAGTGGTCTGGTTAACCCTTTATAGTTGTAAAGGCAGTGTTTACCTAAAGTGGTCTGGTTAACCCTTTATAGTTGTAAAGGCAGTGTTTACCTAAAGTGGTCTGGTTAACCCTTTATAGTTGTAAAGGCAGTGTTTACCTAAAGTGGTCTGGTTAACCCTTTATAGTTGTATAAGTAGTGTTTACCTAAAGTGGTTTGGTTTACCCTTTATAGTCGTATAAGCAGTGTTTACCTAAAGTGGTCTTGTTAACCCTTTATAGTTGTAAAGGCAGTGTTTACCTTAAGTGGTCTGGTTAACCCTTTATAGTTGTATAAGCAGTGTTTACCTAAAGTGGTCTGGTTAACCCTTTATAGTCGTATAAGCAGTGTTTACCTAAAGTGGTCTGGTTAAACCTTTATAGTCGTAAAGGCAGTGTTTACCTAAAGTGGTCTGGTTAACCCTTTATAGTCGTAAAGGCAGTGTTTACCTAAAGTGGTCTGGTTAACCCTTTAAAGTCATAAAGGCAGTGTTTACCTAAAGTGGTCTAATAAAACCACTTTCTAAGATTACGACAGAGACTGGAGCTGTTTATCAAGAATGACTGTTTATTGAACAATTAGACATCATAACTCAATGTGGATTTTGTAGATCTGTAAAAGGTTGAAAAGTCACATGTTGAAAAGTCACAAGTTTACATGCATCTTCTGTCCGTGGGGCCGTAACATTGTTGAAGCTGAGGTGTCATAGTGTTTACCTAAAGTGGTCTGATTAACCCTTTATAGTTGTATAAGTAGTGTTTACCTAAAGTGGTTTGGTTAACCCTTTATAGTCGTATAAGCAGTGGTCTGGTTAAACCTTTATAGTCGTAAAGGCAGTGTTTACCTAAAGTGGTCTGGTTAACCCTTTATAGTCGTAAAGGCAGTGTTTACCTAAAGTGGTCTGGTTAACCCTTTAAAGTCATAAAGGCAGTGTTTACCTAAAGTGGTCTAATAAAACCACTTTCTTAGATAACGACAGAGACTGGAGCAGTTTATCAAGAATGACTGTTTATTGAACAATTAGACATTATAACTCAATGTGGATTTTGTAGATCTGTCAAAGGTTGAAAAGTCACATATCACACAAATTTGCTCAAGTCCAGATTTTTAAAAAGTTAAATGCTGAAAGTTAATCTCTGTCTGGCAGATATACTTTTATTCAGTAAAGCTGTCCATCGGTACATTACAGTTCATGGATTCAAAAATTACTTAAGCAGGTATCACAATGAAATGTGTCCATTAAATCATCATACACTTTATCATGAGGTTTACTATTGATAAACAGATGAAACCCTAAAGCCTTACCACACAAGCTTCCAGATAGACTTGTGGACAACTAGTAAAACTAACAATGACTGCATTACAATCATAATGCTTAATGACAACCTTATAGGGTCACCAAGATGCATTGCAAGGGTTCAGCCAAATGGAAGGTTCAGAGCCAAGTAGAATGTATGTCAGACTTCATCTGATCCTCACTAGATAATGGCTGGTCATCCTTTTTTTTGGTTGACTCATGGGAAACTAAAACTTCATCTTTTGACACTTGAGCTTGCAGGGAACCTGAATCTTTTAGAACTGAGAGATCATCTTTTACATCCTCTGTAGTTACATCTGTTGTCACTGGCAGTTCATTTTCCTCAGTTTCCGCCATTTTCCTGAGTTGTTCCTTCATGAACTCCTCCTCCATGGCCAACGTTAACTTGGTAGGTACCGTACTCGGCGGTTTCTGTATTGGGACCGGTTTGGGAGCCATGTCTGCCTCGTCAGCTTCTGGGGCCTTCTCTGACTCTGAGGTTTTCCCTGGTGATAAAATTTTCTCTGGTGTCAGGGCATTCTCTGGGTCTGGGGTATTCTCAGATGTTGGGACATTCTCTGATGCTGGGGCCTCTTTTGATACTGGGACCTTTTCTAGCACTGAGATGTCCTCTGACTGTTCAGGCTCATCCTGTTGCGGTGCCGTCTCTAGTGTTTGAACTTTATTTGATGGTTGGAACTCTTCTATTACTGGTACCTTTTCTGGTGTTCTTACCTTTTCTGATGTTGGGCCATCTTCCTCTGGTGTCAGGCCAGTCTCTGACTCTTGAACCTTTTCCAATGCAGCAACAAGCTCCTTCTGTGCCAGTGAAACCTGCTCTAGGGCGGCAACTCTCTCTGTTCCAGACGGTTTATCAACCTCACCTGGTTTACATGGTGTGGCTGGTTCTACAGATGTTAGGACACTTTCTGCACTAGGTTGGCTGTCAGCCGGTCCGGGTGCTGCTATTTTACTTACTGGTGCTGTATCAGCAGCTTCTGGTTCTTCTTCTTCCTTAATGCTGGTGAGGGTGGGAGTGATGAAATAGGCATCATCATAGAACTCGAGCATTGGTTCATCCTGGTCAAGGTCCCTGTGTTGTACAGCATCGTACGGTGGTACAGGATCCTGAGGTACAGCAGGGTGTGATGTGCAGTGTGGGTCAGCTTCTGATTCTACAATGGGTGAGACTGGTGTCGGTGCTTTTGATGCTACAACAGGTGAAATTGGCAACTGTTGTTTTGGCTCCTGCATCTGGTCCCCTGGATCTGGCTCTCTCTGGCGGTCCGTGACAATGCTGGGTGATAGTACAGGTTCCTCCTCACTCTGTATATCATGTCTCAGCAATGGTTCTGGCTCTGCCAGGTTCTCTGTGATATCTCTATGTGGTATTGTAGGTTCCCTTTCGTATCTCAGCACTGATACTGCTGTGTCAGGAGTTGGCGGTGTGGTGGTTATGGTAGGAATTCCCTTCACACCCATCCCCTCCGCCTCCGCTGGCTGCTGCACAGATACTCTCTCTACATCATCTTTATCCTGGTTGGTGCTGACCTCAGATACATCTTCTAGTTCTACCACAGGTGGAGAAGGGGCCTTAGTTAGTTCAGCCTTTGATGTCCCTTTAATTGGTGTACTTGTAATGGAAGGCCCAAACTCTACAGGTTCTGCCCCTTGACTCAAATCTATCTGCTCCAATGTTGGTATTTCTGTTGGTGCTCCTATTTTGGGCTTACTTTCTTCTGCTTTCTGTACTGGTGTTGTCTCGACTTGTTTTGTTTTATCAATTTTGACCACCGCTGTCACTTCCTCAGGTTTTGATGCCTCTTCTTCATGTTCTTGTTTTAGCTTTTTCTTGACTACCTCTGGCTCTGCTACCTCCTTTTCAGGTTTAGATTTGTCCACCTGTTTATTCTGTGATGGTGTAACCTCTACTATGGACTTGTCTTTCTCCATGTCTGATGTTGCTTTCAATGTTTCCTCCACTTTCCTTCCCTCTTCAACTGGCGATGCTGTATCTGCTTTAGGTGCTGACTTGTCTGGTTCTAGTTTTGTTACTGCTGGGACCTCATCAGGTCTTGACTTATTCTCCTCTACCTGCTGGAATGATTTATCTTCCACACTTTGCTCTTTGTCCTTAACTAGTAATTCAGGTGTTACCACTGGTGTAACGACTGCAGTGTCCTTACCAGCATTGTCGTAGATGACTTCTTCGTGCCAACTCTCCTCAACGGTCTGCATTGACTTCCTCCCATCATCCTCAATTATAAGTTCCTCAGGCTTTGTTACACATCTTTCCGGTGGTGATTTCTCAGTTTGATGAGGCACTTCTGACATAACTCCCACAGCTGCCAGAGCTATATCACCAGTCCTGTTATCTGTTGGTTTCATGAAGGATTCCTTCTCCTGGTTTACTTTAGCCACCTCTGCAGTAGCTACTTGTTGTTTTTCTATAGGTTGAGAATGTTGGTTACCAGGAACTGGGGGAGTATCACTGTGTTTGTTGTCACTGTCAGATTCAGGAGTTTGGGTGTTATCGTGACTTTGCCCACTCGGTATCAACAGGGGTTGTCTGTAGATGGAGTAGAGTGTGATGTCTGCCGGGGGCTGTTCCTGCCTCACCTTATCCGGTACTACTTGGTCCATACAAGGTTCCTGCTCTGTGTCTCTCATATTGTCTGGGACTGGCTGTGGTTCTGATGTCCCTACATTGTGTTCTGAAACAGTTCTTAGGAACACCCCAGGACCCGATGACTGGGGGGCATCTGATGTTGTATTTGGTGTCACCGTGGTTGTACAAGGTGTCGTTGCGGTCACCATGGGAGTACTATCTGTCTGATACACTGTGGGTCTACATGACACAAGAGCCGAAGGTGGTTCAGATCTTGTTTCTGTTGACATTGACTTTGGCGCCATTTTTGGACTTGATGTTTCATACACGATAGCTCCAGATGGGATGACAGCTTTTGGTGGTTCAGGGATTGTTTCTGTTGATATTATATTAGCTGCTGTTACTACAGGACTTGATGTTTCATAAACCGTAGCCTCAGGTGGAATCACAGTTTGTGGTGGCTCAGGTATTATTAACAACCCGTGAGGCTGCTCATCCTCATATTCCGTCTGACAGAAGGCATCTACAGACAGAGGCCCCATACTGCCCATGCTGCCCATACTAGGGTAGTCCTGGTGGTAAGTGAAAGATGCTGACTCATCAACAACCTCCGTCTGTGTGCTCATGTCTGTAGTAGTAATATTAAACATGGAGGAGGACTCAGGTGTTAGGGTGCCATGTGAGGGGGGCAGGACTAATGCCGCTGTTACCTCTGATACTAGTCCTACCTCAGTCAGCCTGTTTATAGGGGATGAACCCTGCAGTGTGGATGTTTCCACTGTTCTACAATGACCATAGTCCTTGTGTAATTGAGGCTGGTCCATGTCCCGGTGGTTCAGTGTTGATGGTCGGTTTGCTGGATGGTCGACTGGAGGCTGTTCAGTATTGTGGTGGGCAGCATTGGTGTGTGTCGATGGTCTGTATGCGGGGTGAGGGACATTGACTGCCAGGGTGGCTGCAGCTTCTTCAGGACCTGGAGGAAGGTCCACTGGTTCCTCCGGGCGGTTACGGACAAGGTCTGCCTGTTCAGGGGGTGCCTTGCCTGTTTGTAGAACCCAGTCCCTAAGGCGGTATATTTCACTCGCAGGTACAGAACTACCTCGGTCCTCAAGTGACTCCAGTACGTGCCTCTGTTAAATGATAGGATTAGCAAATTAGAAATAAGCTCTATAGGTTAACATTCTGGTTGAACAATAGAGAATAGTACAGTGTTGATCAGAAAAATACTAATTTCAGTATTCTAAATTTGAAGAGAAAGATCTGTACAAGGATTTGTGAGATGGGCAACTGAGATAACGACAGGAAAGGTCAGGAATGAAGAGTTCAACAAAGATATTTTAGACCTGTTACTTCCTACCTATTTGATATCACTATTATAATTGTGGGCGGCCTACACTATACGGCAGTGCACAGGGGCAGTTAAACATTTATGTCAAGGTGAATATCGATGCTCCATTGACAATGCACTAAACCCCCATATTGCACCCCTGCGTTGAATAACCGGTGCCAAATCCGCACGATGACGTCATACGCCCACCGCGCATGCGCAGCCCTTTTAAATCATAAACATCCAATATGGCAGCGGTCAGGATTTCGCGAAGACGATGGGTAAATAAGAGTTAATTATGGAATATATTGATGAAATATCGATTAATTAGTCACTCAAACACCTTGACATAAATGTAAAGATGAACTCTGATCAGTTTGAGCTACCTGTTTCTTCACTCGGGTGACCTGCCCGCTCCGCACTCGGCCTAACGGCCTCGTGCGGAACGGGCAGGTCACCCTCGTGAAGAAACGGTGAGCTCAAACTGCTCATCGTTCACCTTTACCATTATATCTATTATCCTGGCTCAGACAATCCGGTTCCGATATTCACTGGTCCAACTAAACTCACCATGGTTATCTCAGAGGGTGAACCTGGCCCACGTCTGACCACAACATCTGTCTGACCACAACATTATTGTAACAGGTATCTACATAAATATACCCAGCTATTATATATAAATGGTGCCGCTGAATAAGCTGTACAAACTCACCATGGTGATCTCAGGAGGGTGAACCTGTACTACATCTGACCACAACATCTGTCTGGCCCCGGGCTCCTCCGGGCTGCATGGGGTCCACGCCTGGGTGTCTTGGTCTTCTGGGAACTTCACCTGGTAATGTTACAGTACTAGATATCAACTCTAATTATCAAAATATTAATGTAAGTATTGTAAAATCGAGAAAAAGGTCAGTCTTGATAAGGCTTTTTCAGGCAAGCATCACATGACGTGGCACTACAGCACTTTGCCTCTATTATTATAAACAGACACCGTTTCAGCAGAGTCTTCTTCAGTGCTACATTCTTTAAAATGCATAGCTGGTATAATTCAAACCAATATGATGGGTGAAAAATTGGTTTGATTGTAATTTGGGAGATAGTGCTCACAACCAAAACATGGCAAGGGAAGTAGTTAACACTAGAGTTAGACCTTCCTTCCTGAGATTTGGAAAATGCAGGGACATTAATGTCTGAGGAAGCAAATTAAGTCCAAAGATCATAGAAAACATAGAGGCGGCAGTTGCAAATTCTCTGTCTGAGTGAGGTAATGAGGGATCTGAGGAATTAAAGGGTTGAGGACGTGAGGGTATGTGGCTGAGCTTTTTTCTACCTGTTTGAAGTGTGTGGCATTCTGTAGTTCCTTGATGGTGGACACCATGGCACTCCGTATGACACTGTCTATGTCTGCTCCCGTAAACCTACAGAGGAATCAGTGTAGGGTTAGTGTTTTAATCCATTACACATTATGTCAGTGTGCACAGAGGGACCAGGGTATAGTTATGTCTTTATATTAGCTTAAAGATGCAATTTCAACTAAAATGACCAGGCGGGAAGCTCTCAATGAACCATACTCTGGTCATTGTTACTCCTTCCCCCAATTAATGGTGTATGCCGTATTGACATGCATGCTCTCTGTATGTGCAAATAGAGGTCACCTAGATGCACAATACCTCTTCTCTATGGTGGGAAAGTCTTCTAGTTCAGGGGGGTGGGTAAGAGCTATAACTGAAGAGGGCCCACCAATGACATGTATACCACCACACTGCCAACTGCCTTTTTGATCTGTCCGTTACAATATGTTAAGTGTTGCATTCTGCGCCTTATTACCTCTGGTAACCCTGTGGAACCTAAGACAAGCACATAATAGTGTGAACCTTTCCTTTCAAGTACAATTTGAGGGTATGAAGTGCACCCCCTAGCCACAAGGTGACACTAATGGGCCATTAGGTATCAAGGCTACATAGGTGACCACTCATCCATGAAGTACCCAACACTTGTTATGTTATCCACTGGTTAAAGTGTCGACCTACAGTAAAAATTCTGTGTCATAATGTTCATAATTCATGCTAAAATACATTTCAAATTATTTCAAAACTCAGAGATGACTTATAGGAAGGTATAACTCATTTAAATCTGGCATGACTGAAAAATAACGATCTTTAAAGGCGCTCTCCATCAAGGACCTATGTCTGCCGATGTTTGCACTGTGGCAAACATAGCCGATTCAGAGCTCCTTTATGCAATCTGTTCACTAGGCATCATGATGAATGTAAATCCCACTTGTAGATGCACTCCTCAGTGTTTAGAATGATGGCGCACTGCAATGCATTGGTACATCATGATGACAAAGATTCATGACCATGGAGGTATAATGGGGGCCTTACATGGTTTTGGCTGGTATCGTGCATTATGGTGGCATGGTTCTAGGTGAGTCTTTCAGGGTAAAGGAGGATATATGTAAGACAGAACAGCCTCTGAACCCACACGAGGTCTCAATATCTCTATGGTGAAGAGATCCCGCCAGTGTTTCAAATTATCCTCAGCATCTTTGTCTCAATTGAGTATTATTTGTTGTAAAAAATCATACCAAATGTGGGAATACTTAAACACCTCGATAGTCTGCACTGAAAAAAATATTCTTACTTGCTTGAATCTGGATCCAGACTCAGACAATGTCGCCAAAATAAGTATGATTCGAGACTCAGCCTGATCCTTGAGGTTGATCCCGGAATGATACCCTGGCTCTGCCTGAGTATCATTCCGGGATCAACCTCAGGATCTGCTAGTATTATTTTTAAACATTTAACTAGTGAATTTAATCTACTCTATTTCTGACTGCTTGATTAATAAATCCTTTCTTGGACATAGGCCTAACTAAGCATAGGGCATGTTTTGATATTTTGTTGTTTTTTGCCCAACTCAAATATCCATAAGCATATTTTAGATAGTATAGAGGAGATAGCATTGAAAATCCGAATATTAGAAAAAGAAGGCATTTGGCTTAATCGTGAAAGAAGAATGGGTCTAGGTATCTGGAGAGGGAATGGAATAATAGTTAGAATTACATACATGTACTATCAAATCATGGGCCGCCAGTATGAAAGGGGGGAGGATCTTGCCTCTTCAGACTCTTCATATAAATGAGGGTCCTGTGGCCTTTTAATACTTGATAACTTGGTATTGTAAATATGTGTCTGCTGTGCAGTTTTAAAGGGTCTAAGACCAGCTTAATGGTATTCTACTCTACATGCATTGGTGATCAGGGGAAGTTAACTCCGTTTATTAAGTAAGTCTTTTCAAATTGCAAAGTACCGTAGAGACCTGTAGAAGTACCCGGGCACTCAGTGATTTCCTTCCCACTGCACCCCCTGCGCTTACACGAGACAGGCGCTTATTTGAATACTGTTTTTAGTGCCTAAGAATGATTTCAGTGACCCTGTACCTCCGGAGCTTATGGAAGAGTGGTGCTTATTTGAGACCCCAGAGCTTAAATGGGGCATTACGACTTTACTACTATTATCATTATAGTAAGTTGTCCTCAGACAAGGAAGGAGTGACTTGTTACAGAATTGGGCAAGTGACAGTCATGCTGATAAAGATAAGTATCTCTAAAAGTCTGCACGAACTGTCAGATTTAAGCATTGCAAAATTGCTACAGTTGCTTAAATCTGCACTTGAAGTTGGCCGTAGTTCTACACATTTTATCAACTTTATGCAACTTACAGTGGGAAGCTGCGCAAAGAAAAGCCCTACTCTATTGTCATGTTAGCGTAATTTAAATATTAAATATTATTGGAATATGTGCCATTATAGAGGAGAGCAGCAGGTTTATTTGATGTATCTGATGACGTCATGATTACCAACATGCCTCACAGTTATGCTTGCACAGCATTGTAAAGGGCAACCAGTTGATGTTTGTAGCTTTTCCTCTGACACGATTTGTTATATCCCTCAAGAAATATCAATAAATAATCCACCAGAAGGTGGCTGTTCAGTATCATAACTCTGTAACATTCACTATTCTAAATACAACACACTTTGCAATGTACACAATGCAATACGTGGCGCAGTTTTTGCAAACATTAAATCATCAGATGCATGAGCTGCTCTCCTCTGTAGTAACACATATTTCAATAACCCTACCAGAATCTTCTTATTTGACATAAAGGCCATAACATTACATGAAAATGTAGCTTATATAAGCTCTAAAACTACGGCTACTTTAAGCACAGATTTAGGCAAATGTAAGATGCTTAAGGTGGGTCGCTACCATTGAATCAAAGATTCTAGATTTTCGTAATTTTTCTCTCAGAGTTAGCTGAAATCATCTAGAATCGGAATATGAAAAGAAAAGTAGGGGGTCCCATGCTACCTTTTGTTTATGCAATAAATAAAATAAAAGTATTTCCATTTTCACCTAAAAATCAGAATAAAAAAATGACTAAGATTCGAGATTTCTTTCTGTCATAACTATCAAACGGAGAAACATGAAAACTCACATGGTGAACGTTCTAATATTCTTATTTATCAAGAATCTTTCTTTTTCCGTCCATTATAAGGCATTATGGGTAAATTTATCACGTTTTGGCAAAAAGGAGGATAAAACGATTAGATCATCTATTTCTAGGCACTAGATTTTTCTTAATTTTTTTTTTAAATATTGTTCAGATAATTTCCCTTGAAAAGAAAGTAATTTTGATATGGGGTCTCGCACATAATTTCGGAGTTTTGGCCATTTGAAATTAAAAAAAAAAGTATTGGAAAAGCTGACAAAAGTCCATATTCAAAGCACTGCATGATGGGTAAATTTTGCACATCCTTGGCAGAAGAATACTCCATTATATGCCCTTGATCAGTGTTAATAGCCTACCACTTCTACAGCATTTTCTTTGTAATGTGTATGATCTAATTATGAGGTACAAAAGAAAGTTAGAGAATGATGAAAAAAAATTAGATATAAATATGCTGAAATTTCTGACATTTTTTGTGGGGATTAAAGGCTCATATATGTATGTGCAGACCAAAAATGGTCCCATTCTGATAGATTTAACCTATATGCACAGGGACCTGTACAATAGGCTCAATTTCAATGGTAGCGACCCACCTTAAATCTGAAGGTTCATACAGTGACCGTAATCTAAAGGTACAATCACAAATTGTTGTCACCTTCTTATTTCGTGCATAGGCACTTTGATCTAATATGAGATCAGAGCATACTAAAGGACCCGGGACCATGGAAACCGTGCGATATCAGTCAATGCTTGAACCCTAAAGGAAATACATGACTATTTTCTGTTCTCTGTCGGCTTTGAAAATATTTTTATAATTTTTAGTGACTCTGACACACAATTATTTTCTTTCCAAATAATCTTTTATTACCCATAAATATCATGACCAATTAGAGCTTTGTTCAATGAAGAGGTGTAAGACCTATTGAGTTTGATCAATAAAGTACACACACACAGTTCAGTTCTTTACATGAGAAGGGGAAAGAAATAGGGATACAAAGATATGCATGCAGAACACTTCATCCTAATTGAAAACCAGCTTCAATTGTCTTACCTATTAAAGCTGTTGGTGGTATCAGAAAGGGGGTTAGAACAGCTACTTGACGTATAGAAGATAACAGATTTAAGAGACAAATGTTGGGGAAAGATTTAGTATGTACAATTCAATGATGGAAATCGTTGTACTGATTCTTACGTTTAGTATATACATTTTGAAATATCTATAATTGAGATTAGATCAATGCAAGGATGATTTGTTCCTTTACTTTTGTTCATGAATGGCTACAACACAGATATAGTATCTTTGTATAATAACGTCAGATCATTCTACCTTCACATCAGCACCTGTACATAGATATTGAAATCATCATTTTAATCTACTCAAGAGTCACTTGTTTTTGTTTCATCTTATTCAATTCTATACCCATAAGCTTGACTATTGTACCAGTTTCCATGATCTTGTTCCCTTCAACATGTTCTTCCAAAACTTACAAAAAAAAAAGACTTTCCAAAGGTTTCATCATATGTACGGATTCTGCAAAAGGTGACCTTTTACAAATACAATGCATATCCTGTCAAACAGTTGTGGAAGGGAGATACTTCTGTTTTGATTTTAACCTGGTATTCAATACCTCATATCGCACTGCCCCATGAAATTAACCCCCAGCGGACTGCACATTAGGATTCATCCTATACCTGGGCAACCTACCCTGTACATCTAGTACATCACTTAGGTCGTAGCTCTACCAGGGATAGAGCCTAGGAGGATGTTTCTCAGGTTAATACTACCACTTACAAACTAGAAATGGCTTATCAAGGTCTGTGCTGAGAGTTTGGTTGGACTAGTAAGGTTCATGGTATTCTGAAAAGTAAACCCTAGATCATAGTTCGGTCTGGAACAGAGCCCAAGGCAGCACCCACCCGTGTGTGCGTTCTGCTATGGTGACAAAATCCTCCTCAGACAGCGCGTGTAGCATGTTAGCCGTGTTCAGTTTGGCAATGGACAGACGCTCGGCTGGACCGGGTAGGGGTGTGTAGATCACTGTGTCAAACCTGCAATGGATGTATGGTATTTAATGTGATTAGAAATAACTGAGAACTGTGAGAAATTTAATGAAACATAATAAGGGATAAATCCTTTGATTTTATTTTCTATAATCCTGATAAATGTTAGGCCAAGTCGCTATTGCCCTTTCTCGCCATGCATCGTTTAAAATAGCCCTTCCTGATTAAAACGTTCTGTTTCAAAACATGAGATGAAAAGTTTTCTTCTCAATGGTCTATTAGAATAAAATAAAATTGTCTGACCAAAGCCTACTATCGCTAGTTTTCTAAGCCTAGAAACAATATTTAGTCCAGGAAAAATTCTAGCTGAACATGTGGTGGTACATTGTAATATCACCGAAACAATGTTTAGTCAAAAGGCTCCTGTTTTGATACTTACCTGTCTCGGACCTCGGGACTTATAAACCATGGACAGTCTGTAGCCGAAATAAAGATCATCTCCTTGTTCCTGTCTTCAAAATCTGCAAACAGATTTAGATGTGAGATGTTCTGTGTGAAGTTTGATAGAAATCCTGGTGTATCTATAGCCCTGGCTTGCTTTGTTGTTTGTCCTCTATAAAAACCACTGCATTTATAGATGTATAACATGTGAATTACTCTATGGCCTGTTCCATATATGACTGTGAATTGTTCAGTGCACTTCTGTGAGACATTTGGGGCAATAAGTTGTATTTTGAACTGTACGTTACCTGTGAGTTGTTCCGTTAGTTGTTCAGAAAGCTGCCTCTGTGCTTGTTGTCCTGTACTGTTCCTATTGTTATGTTGTCGTCCACGCGGGAACAACTCGTCTATCCTGTCCAGGAATATCACGCACGGCTTCACCTGACGCGCCCCCTCAAACACATCCACTAAAGATCTAGACAGAGATGTGCACATTGCCATATAAACAATGGAAGCAAAGAGGCATTAACCACTCATAGACAAAACCAAATATTAGAAACACAACTTGACTCTTGGATAATCAATGCAATTGATATATTTAACTGAAATACATATATATTACCACTTAGGCCCTAGGTACAATATATGAATTATTTCAATTGCTTTGTTTTTTTTCAGATATTTGATACAGATTCTCTGTATTGTGTATATTAATGTGTATAAGGATGATAAAGGATAGCACCGTATATTGGTAACTTCAAACAAACTTTGCCATGACTGCACCTGTTATATAATTTCATGGATGTTGCTTTTTGAGATAGGCTGCCTGTGTGATTGTCCATATACATTAGATTTTAGGCACATTAGGTTTCAAAATGAAGATTTCATATTAAAAATGTACTCAAACTCTTTAGGCCTACTATTGAAGCAGTAATACTATATGTGTTGCCTACTTGAGGGAGGACTTGAGGTTATAATTGAAAATTAGCTATAGACTTACGTGTCGACACAGGTGTCAAGTTGTGAGAATATAGCAGCATCTTTATAAATGTAGGACCGGGACGTGTTCCTAAATAAGTTATCTACCACTGATGTTTTACCCGTCCCTGTAGCCTGCCAGAAAGAAACAGACATTCAAGATATCAATAGAATTACTGTGGAGGGGAATTCGTTTAACCATGATAACCCATTGGCTTCCTTTTCTCTCAACTCCTTATAATCCTTAAGTTAGTGCTGCAATGCTATTTAGGAATTGTTGATGTCCACTTTTGTTGTCATGATGACAGAAGATAAAAGTATATTTTAACAGCTGACCATTCTCTGAAGTTGGTTTCATTGAGATGATAAGGAACCTACCCCTACTAGTAATATACTTCGAAACGAGCCACTGCTACCTGGAAATAACAAAAGTAGAAATTCAGATTACATTAGTCCAACCCCTGCTAACCTGAAATTAGTGATGTATCTACAGCACACATGTGTGTTACCACAGGATTTATCATTAAGTGCTACAGATGTTTCGACAAACTTGCAGTCACTATGAAAACTCATCAGACATCGGCTTTTGTCAACAAAATCACTGCCGGGCCAAGGAGAATAGTCAGACTTCCAGACCGAATGTCCGACTGTAATTTTGGGACCTTGGGCTACATTTAACTATTTAAGGCTTGTGTAGAGGTCGGCGGAAAACGTCTTTGGAGAAACCGGGACTCGAACCTGGGACCCTCCAACTTCGAAGCGGAAGCTCTTCCTCTGAGCTACTTCCCCAGACCTGACGTTCTCTACCTTCCCACCTACATCTGGATCGGTATGACACAAGGGGGCAGTGTTCACTGGCTGACCAGCCCCTGGGGGCTGGTGCAACCGGGGAACGGGGACAGATAGCATACCGCCATGGACTCACAGCCAGAGCTGGCCCCTACACTCCTCCCCACCAGCTTCAGCCAACCCTACTCCTCCAACCCAACCTCCAGCAGGTGACTAGTTTACCCCTAGCAGGTTGAAGCGTTAACTGTGTCATACCAGTCCAGGTACCGAGTTCTCTAGTCCCCCCTCACACGGGTCAGGACCAACTCGGTTTCTCCACCAGTGTAGAGGTCGGCGGAAAACGTCTTTGGAGAAACCGGGACTCGAACCCGGGACCCTCCAACTTCGAAGCGGAAGCTCTTCCTCTGAGCTACTTCCCCAGACCTGACGTTCTCTACCTTCCACCTACATCTGGATCGGTATGACACAAGGGGGCAGTGTTCACTGGCTGACCAGCCCCTGGGGGCTGCTGCAACCGGGGAACGGGGACAGATAGCATACCGCCATGGACTCACAGCCAGAGCTGGCCCCTACACTTGCAAATTGGACCATTATTAAGGTTTTTACAGCCTAAAACAAAAGGTGGTACTCTTTGTTAAATTTTGAATGGTTTAATGATTAAAATAAGCAAGTTATTTCTTGTTTTTCATTATTTCTTTACTGACAATAATAGTCTTGATATATTGAGTCCTGCTGAAATTGATCTGAGCCTGCGGAATGATAAATTTCAATGGATTGAATGGACTGCGAGGGGAAAACTTTTCGTACCGACTGAATTTGTTAACACTTAACCTCGAGCTTTGGTTATTTGAACACCAGCACATCAACAAGTCTATGGTGGTGAAGGCATTCCTCTGGTGCCTGCTGAAGTCACACATCAGGACTGTGCCAGTAGGAGCTGCCCTCTGGTGTCAAAAAGCTCAACTAGGATTAGTGCTGAGATAAAGCTTGTGATACTCAAAGTCTGAGAAGACCTACCTTTTTTATGTTCTATTCAACATTCTATTGCATCATTACATTTTATGTATCTTATGTTGGGACAATTCTGTGTTCTTTTGGCAAATCAAATCCCTAGTAAAAAAACAAAAGATAAATTGTGCGACTTATCCATAATGAGGAGGGACTGTAATCCTTATCGCTAGAGATCTGTCTTAGGCATTCAACTAACCTTTAATATCTTTAAGGAGTGATCATTTTTCAACAACAGGTGAAGGGTTGCTGGTGGGTTTGAAAGGGGGGCCAAAATATTTTCAAACCCTTGACTGGGGGGTCAAAATATTTTCAACCATCTGAGGGGGGTAAAATAAATTCATGTGTGGTTTTCAGGCCCTATGGCCCTATGGCCCTATGGCCCTATGGCCCTTGTGAGTGGAGGGGCCAATTTTTTTTCAACCATCTACGGGAAAATACACAGCACCTTGTTGTTAAAGATTGGCGTGTCCCTTATCTACAATGTTCTTAAGGTAGATCTTAATGAATTTTATTCCTTGATTTATCTACTTTGGGTGGGGAATATGACAGGCTACTACTTATAAATTAATGAGCGAAAACACTATAATTTCTGTATTTTGTGTTTATTGATACATGAAGTGTGTATCTGATTTCTAGCAGTGCGGTGGTACATGATATAAGTGTTTATGTCATGGCTGCTACGAACGTCACTATAGATTAGTACTAGAACTGCCATATTCAATGGGGGGCATTGAATACAATGTGTCCATATTCAATGGGTGTCTGCCATCTTGGATTTTGAACAGATCTGAGCTGGTTTTTTTTTTTATTTTAAAGCAAAATAACCCCCTGGGCCATGACATAAATGCAAATGTCCACTTCTATGAGATTTTTTACATTGTATTCCCCTCTGTGGGACTGGTTGTTTCCCACTCAGCCATATAATGGCTTCATTGGATTCGCCAGTCCCACCTCGGGTAATACCATGTAAAAATATCCCATGGTCGTGGACATTTGCTTATGTATCCTACTGACTTGTAGCTGCATCCAGTAGTACAGAACGCACCACGTCCAGACCCACGATCTCATCATGGTTCTCCACCCCCTGCCGCTGGAGGGTTGCCGCGTCTACAAACATGCCAAATACTAATATGGTTACCCACATAGGAACTACATGTAGTATGCATTACTTCTAGTATATATAGTAGATATATGTGAGGCATTTATTTCAAAGATAATAGAAAATTAGAAAATTCTATTTCTTTACAAATCACAAACTGTCATAGAGGAGTCCTGAATGATAAATTTAATGGAAAAGAAAATTCAATTTACCTCCTATTCGATCTCCTACTTCACTCGTACTGTCCCTGAAAAAGAAAGATGATTGATACGTAAGGAGAATTGAACAAATAATGATTTTGGGATTGTTGCTGGTTATGGTACCTGTGTTACTTGATGTAGAATTATGGACATATCTGTAATATGTTCTAGGCATATATATGACAAAAAGGGTGTCTAGATGTGTCGGTCTGAAGTATAACACAGACACCATGGTAACTTATAACACAGAAACCATGGTAACTTATAACACATAAACCATGGTAACTCACAATACAGAAACCATTGTTACTTATAATACAGTAACCATGGTAACTTATAATACAGTAACAATGGTAACTTATAATATTATAGCAATGTTACTTATAATATAGTTACCATGGTTACTTTTAATACCCTTACCACGGTTACTCATAATACAGTTTCCATGGTAATGGATAATATAATAGCGATGTAACTTATAATATGGTTACCATGGTAACTTATAATACAGTTACCAAAGTTAATTATAATACAGTTACTATGGTAATGCAAAATACTAGCCTACATCAATGTAACTTATAAAACAGTAACCATGGTAACTTATAATACAGTAACCATGGTAACTTATAATATTATAGTGATGTAACTCATAATTAAGTAACCATGGTAATGCATAATGCACTAACCATGGTAATGCATAATACAGTAACCATGCTAACCTATAATACAGTAACCATGGTAACGTATAATACAGTAACCATGCTAACATATAATACAGTAGCCATGGTAACTTATAACACAGTTAACATGCTAACATATAATACAGTAACCATGGTAACTTATAATACAGTTACCATGCTAACCTATAATACAGTAACCATGCTAACCTATAATACAGTTACCATGCTAACATATAATACAGTAGCCATGGTAACTTATAACACAGTTAACATGCTAACATATAATACAGTAACCATGGTAACTTATAATACAGTTACCATGCTAACCTATAATACAGTTACCATGCTAACCTATAATACAGTTACCATGCTAACATATAATACAGTAACCATGCTAACCTATAATACAGTAACCATGCTAACATATAATACAGTAGCCATGGTAACTTATAATACAGTTAACATGCTAACATATAATACAGTAGCCATGGTAACTTATAACACAGTTAACATGCTAACATATAATACAGTAACCATGGTAACATATAATACAGTAACCATGGTAACTTATAATACAGTTACCATGCTAACCTATAATACAGTTACCATGCTAACCTATAATACAGTTACCATACTAACATATAATACAGTAACCATGCTAACATATAATACAGTAGCCATGGTAACTTATAATACAGTTAACATGCTAACATATAATACAGTAACCATGGTAACTTATACTACAGTAACCATGGAAACTTATAATACAGTTACCATGCTAACTTATAATACAGTAACCATGGTAACGTATAATACAGTAACCATGGTAACGTACAATACAGTAACCATGAAAACTTATAATACAGTTACCATGGTAACATATAATACAGGAACCATGGTAACGTATAATACAGTAACCATGGTAACGTATAATACAGTTACCATGGTAACGTATAATACAGTAACCATGAAAACTTATAATACAGTTACCATGGTAACGTATAATACAGGAACCATGAAAACTTATAATACAGTTACCATGGTAACGTATAATACAGTAACCATGAAAACTTATAATACAGTTACCATGGTAACGTATAATACAGTAACCATGAAAACTTATAATACAGTTACCATGGTAACGTATAATACAGGAACCATGAAAACTTATAATACAGTTACCATGGTAAGGTATAATACAGGAACCATGAAAACTTATAATACAGTAACCATGGTAACGTATAATATAGTAACCATGGTAAGGTATAATACAGTAACCATGAAAACTTATAATACAGTTACCATGGTAACGTATAATACAGTAACCATGAAAACTTATAATACAGTTACCATGGTAACGTATAATACAGGAACCATGGTAACTTATTATAACTCACCTGTCCCCTCCATCCTCATCTGTACTGAGGTACCCAGACCTGTCGCTCTGTAGTACGCGACTGATGACCTCTGCCCTATTCTCACAATAGTCCACCTGGGGACGTACGTGTTGCTGCCCTAACTCTGTGTTGAGCTCTCCTGTGTGTGTAAGGAAGGTGTAGAGAAATAACCTTATTCAGCTGTTATCTTCAGTTGCCTGGTTCATGACAATATCAGTTAGCCATGCTTTATAGAACATAAGGAGTTTCAACAATCTAAATAGGGAGAAATAACAGTCTGAGGATGCACAGCCTTATAACAATACATAAGTTCTCCGAAGTTTTATCCCACCCCCTCCCAAAAAGAAAAATCAGAAAAAATCAAACCTGTACTGACCGTTCATACTGAGGTGAAAGAAGTCGATGGCCTTGTTGTACAAATCCAGCGCCTCTGCCAAACTGTTCTCTGTGTCAGCCTGTGTCGCCTTCTTAGCAAACGTTATGGCTGTCTGCAATTTTGCACTTCAGGTCAGTATGATGTACACAAAATATCATTAATTTAGATAGATGATATAACTGAGTATAAGATTGAAGGAGTTATGAATGAATGCATGTAACATGAAAACTCACCCCGAGGTTCTTGTAATCTGCTTCCCCTGGAAAAATAAGATATAGCCAATGTGTTAAAGCTGTGTACTTCTGTAATGATAGAAGTATATAATTTGGGGTACATATGAAGACCTATATATCTACATTGAGAAATGCAATCTGAAAACCCCTCTTGCAGAAACATGATGGGGATACGTATATTGATGAGTATCTTAACAATAATTGCATCTCCCTATCTGTAATTATGTAATATGTACCGGGGGCATCTTAAAGTGGACATCTCCCTATCTGTAATTATGTAATATGTACCGGGGGCATCTTAAAGTGGACATCTCCCTATATGTAATTATGTAATATGCACCTGGGGGCATCTTAAAGTGGACATCTCCCTATCTGTAATTATGTAATATGTACCGGGGGCATCTTAAAGTGGACATCTCCCTATATGTAATTATGTAATATGCACCTGGGGGCATCTTAAAGTGGACATCTCCCTATCTGTAATTATGTAATATGTACCGGGGGCATCTTAAAGTGGACATCTCCCTATCTGTAATTATGTAATATGTACCGGGGGCATCTTAAAGTGGACATCTCCCTATATGTAATTATGTAATATGCACCTGGGGGCATCTTAAAGTGGACATCTCCCTATCTGTAATTATGTAATATGTACCTCGGGGCATCTTAAAGTGGACATCTCCCTATCTGTAATTATGTAATATGTACCTTGGGGCATCTTAAAGTGGACATCTCCCTATCTGTAATTATGTAATATGTACCTGGGGGCATCTTAAAGTGGACATCTCCCTATCTGTAATTATGTAATATGTAGGGGGGCATCTTAAAGTGGACATCTCCCTATCTGTAATTATGTAATATGTACCTGGGGGCATCTTAAAGTGGACATCTCCCTATCTGTAATTATGTAATATGTACCTGGGGGCATCTTAAAGTGGACATCTCCCTATCTGTAATTATGTAATATGTACCTGGGGGCATCTTAAATAGGACATCTCCGTATCTGTAGTTATGTAATTATTTACCTGGGGGCATCTTAAATAGGACATCTCCAGGTGTGGATGAGGCGGGTGGTTGGTGGGCGGGTCGGAGTGTAGGTGACATGATCTTTGTTACTAGTTCCGTGTGGTGGTCCTCCTGTGATGGCTGTGTCGTGTTGTCCCTAAATAATTCAGCTATACTTGGTATACAGTTTATACATTTATTATGGATAGTGTTTACTAGTGTTTAGACATGTCATCTGAATGCAATTTTCTGAAATCTCATATAAAGGTTTGAAGGCTTTAGAATAACACTGATACAAAAAGACCTTCTTCATATTAAATAGAATTAAGATAAAATTTCAGAAATAATTTGCATCCCTTGCGTTACCAGTCAAATGTGAATTTATCTTGAAAATTACATGAAGAAACATTTAACTCACCGTGCAGCATGCAATGTGTCAGCAGTGTGTTGTTGAAGTCTGTCACCAGATGTCACCTGCTGACCGCTCTGGGGTTTTAGCCTGTCAGTGTCGGTGTACTCCTGTCCCGTGGGTGGTTCACCATGTAGTCTGTCAATAATGGCCGTATGCTGCCCACAGTCAGGTTCATCGAGTGATGTAGGGACCAGCTGTGGATAGGTGACGGTTTGGTGTGGTTCTTGTACTGCAGATGTGACAAGTTGTGGGTAGGTCACCGTGTGGTTCGAGTCTTCTACCGCGGTCGTTATCAGCGTGTCCTTTGCCACCATGTGTACCTCAGCTGTGGTTTGTGGAACCTGTGTGTGCCAATAAAGGGTTAAAATGATACCAATAAAGTGTTAAAATGTTACCATAAACCATATTGGCTGCAGTTTATAGACCATTTTAATCCCCTGGTGCAGCTTATAGCAGCTCCCGGAACTCAAGTTGTGGCTTATACGCTGGGTTTTACTTGTATATAATATAAGAAGGAATGGGAACCTTTTCAGACCCTGGTGCGGCTTATAACAAAGCCCTGAACTCAGGGTGCGGCTTAAATGTGGGGTTTTACAGGATGTCGACCCAGTAATACTTGTATAAATCTGTAGTATGTTAGTAAACATTAGCTGGACTTATTGAAGGGATCCTCTCTCAGCTTTCAGACTTCAAACTTTGCCTATGAATCTGCAGTTTGGAACTTTATCATTCTTTGCTACCTGGTTTACCAGAATGCTAAGCATTCTGCTTCAGAATCATAAATATCTGACTAACAAATAAAGAACAACTGACTAACAGACAGACATACACACACACACAGATTGGCATAGCTATATATGAATATTTCGCTCCTCCTGTACATGTTCCTCAGATGGCATTTTAGTGTGTAAATTAGTGACATATTATAACTTGGTGTGCTGCTTCAGAGTGAGCAGTACTCTCAGTCTGTAACCAGTAATCAGACCTACCTAGGTACATTAGGTCCATCTCATACTTTAACCTTGGATGGTAATTTTGTGCATATGTTAGCATCGTACTTGGTGTACTGTTTCATGTATGATAACTTGTACTCTAACCAATACTTATAACCAGACCTACCTGTGGTTGTACATCAGACATCCTGTACTTTATCCTTGCTATATAACCAGACTACCTGTGGTTGTACATCAGATATCTTGTACTCTATCCTTGCTATATAACCAGACCTACCTGTGGTTGTACATCAGACATCCTGTACTTTATCCTTGCTATATAACCAGACCTACCTGTGGTTGTACATCAGACATCTTGTACTTTATCCTTGCTATATAACCAGACCTACCTGTGGTTGTACATCAGACATCTTGTACTCTATCCTTGCTATATAACCAGACCTACCAGTGGTTGTACATCAGACATCTTGTACTCTATCCTTGCTATATAACCAGACCTACCTGTGGTTGTACATCAGACATCTTGTACTCTATCCTTGGCTATATAACCAGACCTACCTGTGGTTGTACATCAGACATTTTGTACTCTATCCTTGCTATATAACCAGACCTACCAGTGGTTGTACATCAGACATCTTGTACTGTATCCTTGCTATATAACCAGACCTACCTGTGGTTGTACATCAGACATCTTGTACTCTATCCTTGGCTATATAACCAGACCTACCTGTGGTTGTACATCAGACATCTTGTACTCTATCCTTGCTATATAACCAGACCTACCAGTGGTTGTACATCAGACATCTTGTACTCTATCCTTGCTATATAACCAGACCTACCTGTGGTTGTACATCAGACATCTTGTACTCTATCCTTGCTATATAACCAGACCTACCTGTGGTTGTACATCAGACATCTTGTACTCTATCCTTGGCTATATAACCAGACCTGCCTGTGGTTGTACATCAGATATCTTGTACTCTATCCTTGCTATATAACCAGACCTACCTGTGGTTGTACATCAGACATCTTGTACTCTATCCTTGGCTATATAACCAGACCTACCTGTGGTTGTACATCAGACATCTTGTACTTTATCCTTGCTATATAACCAGACCTACCTGTGGTTGTACATCAGACATCTTGTACTCTATCCTTGGCTATATAACCAGACCTACCTGTGGTTGTACATCAGACATCTTGTACTCTATCCTTGCTATATAACCAGACCTACCTGTGGTTGTACATCAGACATCTTGTTCTCTATCCTTGCTATATAACCAGACCTACCAGTGGTTGTACATCAGACATCTTGTACTCTATCCTTGCTATATAACCAGACCTACCTGTGGTTGTACATCAGACATCTTGTACTTTATCCTTGCTATATAACCAGACCTACCTGTGGTTGTACATCAGACATCTTGTACTTTATCCTTGCTATATAACCAGACCTACCAGTGGTTGTACATCAGACATCTTGTACATTATCCTTGCTATATAACCAGACCTACCTGTGGTTGTACATCAGACATCTTGTACTTTATCCTTGCTATATAACCAGACCTACCTGTGGTTGTGCATCAGACATCTTGTACTTTATCCTTGCTATATAACCAGACCTACCTGTGGTTGTACATCAGACATCTTGTACTTTATCCTTGCTATATAACCAGACCTACCTGTGGTTGTACATCAGACATCTTGTACTTTATCCTTGCTATATAACCAGACCTACCTGTGGTTGTACATCAGACATCTTGTACTCTATCCTTGCTATATAACCAGACCTACCTGTGGTTGTACATCAGACATCTTGTACTCTATCCTTGCTATATAACCAGACCTACCTGTGGTTGTACATCAGATATCTTGTACTCTATCCTTGCTATATAACCAGACCTACCTGTGGTTGTACATCAGACATCTTGTACTCTATCCTTGGCTATATAACCAGACCTACCTGTGGTTGTACATCAGACATGTTGTACTTTATCCTTGCTATTTAACCAGACCTACCTGTGGTTGTACATCAGACATCTTGTACTTTATCCTTGCTATATAACCAGACCTACCTGTGGTTGTACATCAGACATCTTGTTCTCTATCCTTGCTATATAACCAGACCTACCAGTGGTTGTACATCAGACATCTTGTACTCTATCCTTGCTATATAACCAGACCTACCTGTGGTTGTACATCAGACATCTTGTACTTTATCCTTGCTATATAACCAGACCTACCTGTGGTTGTACATCAGACATCTTGTACTTTATCCTTGCTATATAACCAGACCTACCAGTGGTTGTACATCAGACATCTTGTACTTTATCCTTGCTATATAACCAGACCTACCTGTTGTTGTACATCAGACATCTTGTACTCTATCCTTGCTATATAACCAGACCTACCTGTGGTTGTACATCAGACATCTTGTACTCTATCCTTGCTATATAACCAGACCTACCTGTGGTTGTACATCAGACATCTTGTACTTTATCCTTGCTATATAACCAGACCTACCTGTGGTTGTACATCAGACATCTTGTACTTTATCCTTGCTATATAACCAGACCTACCTGTGGTTGTACATCAGACATCTTGTACTCTATCCTTGCTATATAACCAGACCTACCTGTGGTTGTACATCAGACATCTTGTACTCTATCCTTGCTATATAACCAGACCTACCTGTGGTTGTACATCAGACATCTTGTACTTTATCCTTGCTATATAACCAGACCTACCTGTGGTTGTACATCAGACATCTTGTACTCTATCCTTGCTATATAACCAGACCTACCAGTGGTTGTACATCAGACATCTTGTACTCTATCCTTGCTATATAACCAGACCTACCTGTGGTTGTACATCAGACATCTTGTACTTTATCCTTGCTATATAACCAGACTACCTGTGGTTGTACATCAGACATCTTGTACTTTATCCTTGCTATATAACCAGACCTACCTGTGGTTGTACATCAGACATCTTGTACTTTATCCTTGCTATATAACCAGACCTACCTGTGGTTGTACATCAGACATCTTGTACTCTATCCTTGCTATATAACCAGACCTACCAGTGGTTGTACATCAGACATCTTGTACTTTATCCTTGGCTGGCAGTTTGGTGCATAGTTTAGTGACATATTGGTGTACTGTTTCATAATGACTGATATATTAACCATTATATATAAACACACCTAACAGTGGTTGTACATCAACTTCATCTTGTATTTTATCCTCAGGCGGCAGTTTAGCGCGTAGTTTGGTGACATATTTGGTGAACTGCTAGTGACTAATACTATATTATATACAGACATCTAGACCTAACAGTTGTTGAACATCATCTTCATCTTGTATTTTATCCTCAGGCGGCAGTTTAGCGCGTAGTTTGGTGACATATTTGGTGAACTGCTAGTGACTAATACTATATTATATACAGACATCTAGACCTAACAGTGGTTGAACATCATCTTCATCTTGTATTTTATCCTCAGGCGGCAGTTTAGCGCGTAGTTTGGTGACATATTTGTTGTACTGCTAGTGACTAATACTACATAATATACAGACATCTAGACCTACCAGTGGTTGTACATCAGCTTCATCTTGTACTTCATCCTCAGGCGGCAGTTTAGCGCGTAGTTTAGCCACATACTTGGTGTACTGCTTCAGTTTCTGCTTCATGATGTGCTGCCCCGTGCTGCCATAATTCTCATCTGTACAACAAGAACAACATGACAGTTGATCAAATGCATCACCTTCAATATCTCTTGTCAACAGTCCCCCAAAAAGGTAATACAGAACATTTAAAAGACAGGGTAATAATCATATTAATTAGCCAATAGGGTTTAAGCAACAGGTTTAGGGTTAGCTTTTGACTGCTCTGCTCAATTCCAGGAAGTAATTCCTGTTGAGCCGCACTGCATTCGACGGAAAGGCCTTGTCCACTCAGTGACTATTGGGTAGCTGGGACCTTAACTGCTTGACTGAGTATCATCTTGATATTGGCAAATTGAGACTGAGATCACTAGATGGTTGAAATATGGAGTAACCACAGTAAAAGAAGTCTGTATTTTCAATTCCATATAGTGTCAATGTCTTTCGTCTTAGCTTTCCATAGTATGACATTATCTGTTATGCATCTACTGACACACATTTCCCCTCAATATCAATCAAGACACTGCTTGGAGATTGAGAATTACAACTACAAAGCTTTTAATTTCCTGGATCAAGGTTTCTGAAAGTTTAGAAGCTTTAGAAACATGATTTAACCATAACTCTTTGGAGGAATAGATTCTATTTACTTTTAGCCTTGATTTCTATTCATATTAAAACTACTTTGGGATAGAGGAAAAGTGGTATTTGATGCTAACTGGTCAGAAACCTCGGTCAGAAACCTTGATGTGTTGATGGAAAATAGTCTTTATGGTACTTGCTGAGGGGTATTCAGGATTCTTTTCCATGTGAAAATGAAACATATCTTCAAAGGATACATAGGAAATTTTGGGATAAAACATTGGATCAGTTAGATGAAATCCATTAGACTGAAAGATTATGGGGAGAAAATGCACTTTGCCTTACATTTAGGCCCCAGTACCTTAATTGTGCAGGCTAAGCAACGTAACAAGACTTGTTCCTTGTGTACAAAGAGGTGCAGGTATACTAATGTTATCATTACACAATACCTTTCTTTGACCAATTTCAAATGACAGGTGTCTGAAGAATATGGTCAGCAACCTTGATCAGGCACCTTGATTTCTTACTTGCACTGGTTCTATGTGTATCGTAGGATATCATAACAAGTGGCCGTAGGCCACGAGTTACGATTTCCTACGATACACTGAATGAGGTGCCCATTCCTTACTGTCTTTATTACATGATTAATCAATAAAAAATCAATAAATAATCAATAGAATATTAATAAATAAAGTGTGTGTACACGATCGGTACACACACCTCGGCGCCCGGCAGCCATTGGTTTGGTCTGAACCCATCCTGCAGTCGTCGCGGAAAGCTACAGCAAAAAAAAATATACGCCCGGACCGGGACTCATCCCGCCTACCTCTAGCGGCTGAGCGCAATGCGCTAACCACTAGACCACACACACATACATACACACATACATGCACACCTACATATAGATATAGGTAGTGACTCACAGTTCATGGCATACTCTATGCACTCTATGGCCTCATCCAGGTATTCTACAGCTTGTCGTACTTCGTCACGCTTGGTGCAGTCTATCGCCTTCAGCACCAGTTCTCCCGCTTTCTGGAATAATACATATACAGAACCAACGTAATTTTTACAAGAAGCCCTTTTTTTTTGGAAACAAATTTCAACTTTATTAGCCCTTAGTAGTCGGCAGTTTGACGATATTTTTTCTCATAGAAGTATATATCAAATCATGAAACAAGGTGACTCAATACAACTTCACACACATTGTCAGCACGTAAAGAAGTAGTACTATGAAATATCGGCAATGAGTTGAAGGTTATGCCATCAGTATACTGTTGTTATGGCAATAACCTATGAGATTAGGGACTTTTTTTTTGTCACCAGACGTAAACAATTTAATCAATGCGGTACAATCTGCCCTTTGAAGCCTATATTGTTTCAGTATTTCTGACACCTACACTCAATCTATCCCATGTTTGTGCACACTGAACCTTTGGGCTGTTTTTAATTTGATTATAATTCAATACAGGAGCTTGTGACAGTCTAGTTGCACGTACATAAGATTTAATATATCTTGTTTTTTAACGCTTGTATGCCATGACCTCGGTGTGATGTAACCTTCTATTTATTAACTTAGGAACACCTCTATGCGCTATGTTTGTAGGGGTAAGGATATGTCTCTTTAAACATACTTTTAGACATCTATTTTGGATACGCTGCAACTGCTCCTCCATATAGTGGATCACAGTAATCAAAGATTGGTAGCATGTGTGCCTTGTGGAGCCTCAGGAGAGCACCAACTGACATATATTTTCTGGCTCTGTATAAGATACCAGCTTTAAATCTCAATTTTTATTACTATATTACGTACAAGTATATTAAAATTAAGCTGTTCATCTAGGGTAACCCCCAAGTATTTATAGGATATCACAGATTTTAATCTAGTATCATTTAGCAAAATGTTAGGCTTTGGTCTTATTAACTTGACGTCATTACCTAAGTCTTCTTTTCATTTATAGTAAGCTTATTAATGCCTGCCCAGTAAGAAAAAGAATCCAAGGCAGTAGACAGGCGAGTACAGTGCGTATCAAAATGATTTCCTGACACATATAACACAGAATCATCAGCGTACAATAGCGTTTTGTGATTGTCTGTAGTATTTATACAATCATTTATAAATGGTAAAGTGCACTGAGTTGGGGACAAATCTATTTCTCTACATGGGAAAATGTGACTAAAAATTGAATGTTTTGGATATCTTTTATTCCCATTAGGTGAGTTAGGTCGGGATCTTGCTTGGAAACCATAGTTTTGCCCATGCATGTATGATTGATATTTAAACCAGTTGACTCCAAGATAAGGGCCCTTTAAAGGGTATTTTGAGCATCTTTTTCGTAGTGCTCAAGATACTGTTATGTGTCAAAGAAAAAGAAAATGGCTTGGAAATCTAAAATATTTTGTCCTTTCTACTAGCCCTAAATATTAAGCATTATAAATAATCACTGGAAAAACTATTCCTCCTATCTGCCTGAAGTTACTAAAAGTCATGTGGTATAGGAATAGTGGAACGGTATGTGCCTCACTTTTCATTGCACCCTACAGCATGATTAAAATTACTTATATTAGGTTCAATTTGATTTTGATAATACCTCTTGTGTCTACAATCAGGTGGTACAGAAGATACCCCATAGCTTCAATGTGTGGGCTAGTATTTCCATTTCTGTAAATCAAAATGGAAGTGCGGTAGTTTGAGAGGAACCATACATGCCACATATACCAATCGCCTATATACTCATTTCTCTATGTTGGGAAAATTATTTTTGTTTTCACAATTTTCTACTCATACAAGGTCTTAATAACAGGGAAATACATAGGGTCTACCAGCCACTTTTAACATAAGACACTAAAATATGACATGGAACCGTACATGCCACATGGAACCATACGTGCCACAATATGCACCATGTCTGAAATATTCTGAATTAAGAAGGTTTGAGGCTTTGACATATTACTATTGTAGAGGTCGGCGGAAAATGTCCTGGAGAAACCGGGAGTCGAACCCGGGACCCTCCAACCTGCAGGCGGAAGCTCTACCGCTGAGCTACTTCCCCGTCTGACATTCTCTACCTTTCACCTACATCTGGATCGGTATAAGACACAAGGGGGCAGCTTATACTGGCTGACCAGCCCCTGAGGGCTGGTGCAACCGGAACGGGGCAGATGGCCTACCGCCATGGACTTACAGCCAGAGCTGGCCCCTACACTATTGTGAAAGGACAATGCCCAGCATTGCATACAGAAGATATTATATAAATCTGTTCACTAAAAGGGGTAAAGATTAGATCCCTTAAAATAAGCCTACTTGGACCAGCATCCCATTGGAATTAATGGTGAATAACAGAATTGACTATAAAATTGGCAATTGTCGGTATTAATGTTCCCAAATTTTAGGGTAGGTCCCTTAGTGCATTAGTTTTTTGTACACAACTTTTCAAAACAATCCAAAAGGTTTAATTTTTACCCCTCAGTTCGACCTATGTGACCCCAATTCAGTGCAATTGACATATATAATACTGCTCTAATTTATTAAGTAATATTATGTAAATAACAAATAGCATCTGTTTTCTGCGGTCTTGTCGGGATTTATGGCATATGGATATTCAGGATCATAAATGTGTGAGCAGACAGGATCAGAACCTGGCATGGCATGCTGCACACCCCGGGCCCCCATAAACCATGATGAAAGTCAAAATACGCTTGGCACGGACTGCACTGAAAACCTCGGATGTCCAAAACTTGTCAGTGGTGACGAATTCGGGTCCTCAAGCTGGCGATACGCAAGTTCACAGCTTTAGGTGCATGGTCAAATCGACGATGGTAGGTCGAGGTCAAACTTTGTGTCGTCAGTATGATGAGTTTAGGTCGTTATGAGCCTTTTACCTAAACTCATCTGCATTGACGAGTTTCTAGCAGTGGTAGGTTTTCTGTGTGCTATTAAACCTTCCTCCGAATCTGTTTCTGCATTAATATAACTTATCATAACACAGTGGTTATGGTATCTTGAGCTAATCAGCCAATCCTGTATATACAGAGACTGCTAAGGGGATCAGTGTAGGTGTGTAACAGGTGTAAGGGGATCAGTGTAGGTGTGTAACAGGTGTAAGGGGATCAGTGTAGGTGTGTAACAGGTGTAAGGGGATCAGTGTAGGTGTGTAACAGGTGTAAGGGGATCAGTGTAGGTGTGTAACAGGTGTAAGGGGATCAGTGTAGGTGTGTGACAGGTGTAAGGGGATCAGTGTAGGTGTGTGGCAGGTGTAAGGGGATCAGTGTAGGTGTGTAACAGGTGTAAGGGGATCAGTGTAGGTGTGTGACAGGTGTAAGGGGATCAGTGTAGGTGTGTGACAGGTGTAAGGGGATCAGTGTAGGTGTGTGGCAGGTGTAAGGGGATCAGTGTAGGTGTGTGACAGGTGTAAGGGGATCAGTGTAGGTGTGTAACAGGTGTAAGGGGATCAGTGTAGGTGTGTGACAGGTGTAAGGGGATCAGTGTAGGTGTGTGACAGGTGTAAGGGGATCAGTGTAGGTGTGTGACAGGTGTAAGGGGATCAGTGTAGGTGTGTGACAGGTGTAAGGGGATCAGTGTAGGTGTGTAACAGGTGTAAGGGGATCAGTGTAGGTGTGTAACAGGTGTAAGGGGATCAGTGTAGGTGTGTAACAGGTGTAAGGGGATCACTCGGGTCCAGATGGTCCCATCTCGGGCAAGTCTTTATCTGTATCCTTATTCACATCAAACACAGGGGGAGGGGCGCCTCTCAGTCCAGACAGAGGGGATGCTTTCTCCAGACTTCTATCCCGAATGCTCTGATCTGGTGCCGGCCGTTGGATCCCACGGAATGAGATCTTACCCGGCTGCGCCTTCATCCGTATGGCAGCAGTGGCCTTACTGGAGTCTCGGTATGCACTGTCGCCCCGGTACTCCCTCATCTCACCAAACTGATCGTTTGTAATCCTTAATCTTCCTGGAGTGTATTTGAGCTGAAATGCTGCCTCCAGTTTGGAGTTGGCATGAGTCTCAACCTCACAAAGTCTACTTACTTTAGAATTCAAACTTCTGAAGTTTGTCTTCTTCCAGGAATCCCACTTATCGATCAGAAGTTTGTGCAGATCCAGAGCTGATTTCAGAGTTGCCTTCACACCATCCCAACAGGGTGTTCCTCCTTCAGATGCCTGACCAGCTCACTCTTTTGGAACGTGGAAAGTCCCGAACAGATGGAGCTATTCCTACCCTTGTTCATATAGCACATCTATACCGGATGGTGGTGCATATGCTCCTCAATGATATGTCGGATGAATCTCATGTGAGAGCTGAACTTTTTGGGGTCATCACTCCCATGGGCACAGATAATGAAAGGACAGGTGGTGTTTGTTTCCCTATCCCAACTATCGATAGCCCAATTGATTTTGCAGTAGGCATTGAAATCATAATAAAAAGTAATTTGGATTCCGGTCCTGACGGTCATACCTCATCCACTCCTCATCATCCTGTTCTCCATCTATATTTATAAACGGAGGGCAGCTGTAATACTTTGTATTATGCTTACACTCCTCCAGACATTTGGGAATCATCTGCATGAACCCACTTCTGACATTATCCCAGATTTTCTTCTCATTGGGTGTTGGTACACCCTCATCATCATACAGTTCGGGATGGTCTATGTCCGTAGACTAATCCCAGGTGACAGACTCTGGCATCTCGTGTGAGCCAGAAGCGACAGGTTTCGGATCACCACTTGGCTTCAGAACGCTCGCAGACGAGGTTGGAATCACTTCCTTTTCGGCCTGCTCCTCCTTCTTCCTATCCATCATTTCTTTTTTCTTCAGGTTCTCTTTCTCCTCTTTCTCCTCCTTCTTCTTAACCAAGGCTTTTGCCTACTTACTGAGACTGTGCTTCCATCCATCTTTCTCCTTATCCGTACCCTTAGTTGTCACCCTAGCCTGCATCCGAGCTTTGGCGTCCTCTACTGATGCCCCCAGCCCAGCGCTTAGCTGTGACAGTTGTTCCCTCTGGCTTCTTAATACCTCCTCCTGCTGTTCGAGCCTTTCCTCTGATTCTGAATGCATCCTTATGACCTCTTTTTCAATCCGATTGTCCTCAGCTTGTAGCTCGGCTTCCGACAGTGTTTCAGATGAGGTGGAGGCTCCCTGAGAGACAGACTTGACAGTGGTCTCCCTCCCAGTTTCACCTTCCTCGTCAACCTCCATATTGTCTGATCCAGAATTAATCTTAGTGGGGCTCGGGGAATTCCGAGATGGCTGCATCCCATACCAGTACAAGGATGCACACTCATCAATAGAGGCCTCTGGGTGTTCCCGGTCCGACTTGTCCTTAACATAAGCCACCGTCCGGAACTCCTGATTATCCCTTGGAAACCTAAGCGTATCCGGAAACCTACGAGAGGTGGAGTAGAGCATGAACAGTCAGTTCAGGAAAACGCGGCATCAACAGTCAGTTCTTACAGTTCACCACTGTTTAGCCTGGTAAGTACAGTTCTTCTTGTTATTTAGCATTCCCTGCTTCAGGGAACCGTTATGAATGTATTCTGCAGCCTTGGTTCCCCCGGAACCTGGGATGTTCAGCAGATTCTTAATTATTTAGGATTCTGTACTGCCTCCCCTTGCGCCCGGATCGACGCCGGGAACTAGGTCACGGTGGCGTCCTTCTCCCTGGGCTGTCCCAGCTCTGGACTAACCTGCACCCCCTGGTGCCAAACTGTCCGGTTTTAGACATATCAGAGCCTTAATGATTGATTTGCTGCCCCCCCGGCAGCTCACAGATCAGTCTAGGACGAGTTATTAGCCCTGTTAGCGTCTAAATCGCTCACATTCGCTCAGAAATCGCTCAGCTTGACCTCATCCCCCGACGACCAGAGCTGGAGTGACACCCCTTACACACGGCCGGGCCAGACCCTCGCCGCCGTGGCCGAGCAGGTTAAGGCGATGGAATAGTTCCTCCAGTCGCCGTCTTTTTGGGGCTGGCGCCACTGTACATCAGGAGATTGTGGGTTCGAATCCTGCTAAAGGCGCAGCTTTTTGCGCTCGGCTATGTACGGACGCGTTCCGCAGTCGGAAGACACAGGTTCGAACCCCGCCCTCGGCGTCCAATATTTAACAGTTATTTTATGATTTCCTGGTATTGTACATAGTAACTATTAGACATAGCCTTCTCATCAATTTACTAATAGAGCCCTCTCTGCTTTTTTACAGAAAATGAGTGGAAGGAAAACCGGTAGACGTGCTACCCGTAGCCATGCTATGAGTGACATGAGCTCCACCAATGGTGACGCCGCCACCGAGACGCCGTTGACGATGAACCCTAGCACCAACACCACTGACACCCAAGGTGTCGGGGCTGGGAGTACCACGGTGACACCAACGCCGTTCGACCTCTCGGCCATGTTTCAGGGTCCCAACTCGGGTATGTTCATGGGCCAGATGCTGTCATCAATGATGATGCAGATGATGCAGGGTCAGGCTCAGGCCACGACCCAGGAAGAGGAAGAGCCGGCTGAAGTTACAGAACCGGAACCAGCAGCCACTAAGGCGCTGCCACCGGGCAAGCTTCATGACTTGATGACGGAAAGGATTGTCAAGGAGAAAGAGAAGTCCAAGAAAGGGAAGGACATCTCGCCACTAGTGAGTGATTTCCTCGGGTCACTCTTCTCTGAGAAGTGGACACGGGCGGACCTAGACCTCGTCCATGGGTCGTATCCGCAGCCAGATGCATCTGGTGAAAGCAATATTAGCTTTCTAGCCAGTGATCGAACTGTGGCTCTCTCGAGGATCATCGGACTCTAAGTTGGATGACTGCGGAGAGTCATTCATAGATGGCATGCAGCTGATCGTCAGCACGATCAACGCTATCACGGCTCGCCGAAAGGATCTCCTCAAGCCGGTCATCATGCCCAAGTATGGGGAACACCTCCTGAAGAAGGCAGGCAACAATCCCAAATACCTGCACGGTGGTAACCTTGAGGAGGCCATCAAGAAAGTGGATGCAGCCCATAAGATGGCGGAGAAGTTGGAAAAGTCCCAGCCGAAGACCGCCCCCGGGAAGGCCAAGCCCGCACCGAAGCCGCAGCAACGAAGGCCGTACCCACCAAAACGGCCTAACAACACTCAAATGGCCATGGCCATGCAGGGGATGAATTTTCCCCGAATGCCCGTAGTCTTCCCGCAGATGGGCTACAACACAGCACCGCGGTTCAGCGCCCCGTGTAACCCTCGGCCCCTGGCACCACCCGCTGCAGCAGCCAGAAAGAAGCCGGGTTTTCAGAAATAGGGCCCTTGGAGGAGCATGCAAGTCCCCTTACGTTTATTTACACTGCTAAAAACTTTGTAGCTGGGAGCATATCTAGATATGTCAGCCAGTGGATGGGAATAACTAGAGACCCCTGGGTACTGGGCATGGTGAATGGGATTTCCATACCGTTCGAAGACCTCGTACCCTGTCAGGACAGAACGCCCTTCCCTTATGTCTTAGGCCCTGATAAGGAGGTCCATGTTGACAAAGAAATTGCCAAACTGCTGGACAAAGGGGTAGTAAAAATGGTCGAACCGACAGAGGGTCAATTCATCTCAAATGTCTTTGTCAGGCCAAAACCAAATGGGGACTTCAGACTCATTTTAGATCTCTCGAAAATGAACGAATCGGTTCAGTATGAACATTTTAAAATGACCAGCCTGAATACAGCGATAGAGATGATGAGACCCAACTGTTACTTGCCTCCATTGACCTTAAAGACGCTTATTACTCTGATAGGAAGAAGATAGGAAGAAGATAGGAAATTCCTCAGATTCCTTTGGAAAGATAACCTCTATGAATTCCAAGCTATGCCCAATGGGCTAGCTTGTGCCCCTCGCATATTCACTAAGATTCCCACCCCAGTGTTCTCCAATCTCAGGGAGATGGGACATGAGTGTTTCCAGTACATAGATGATTCTTCTGTACTGGGGGAAACAGAGGCACAATGCAGGGAGACGACCGACAAACTAGCCCAAGAACTAGATAGGTTGGGGTTCGTAGTGCATACAGAAAAGTCAGTTTTTGCGCCTACGCAAAGTCTAATTTTCCTAGGGCTCCACCTAGACTCCGTCACTATGACAGTCCAGCCCACTAAAGAGAAGGTTGAAAAATTCAACATGGCTATCTGGAACCTAGCCAATACTGATGACCCCTACACGATCAGGGACATAGCAGGGATTGTGGGCCTCATGACTTCTCTCTCGCCGGGTGTCCAATATGGCCCGTCACATATAAAGGGTCTAGAATGAGAAAAGAACCTTGCCCTTGAAAGGCACAAGGGCAACTTCGATTCACCCATGGTTATTGGTGAGGAAGGTTTAGAGGATATCAGTTGGTGGCTGGAACACCCCCCCCCCACAGCTTCCAAGCGCATTCGAAATGAGGGGGCAGACTTTGAATTCATAACAGATGCCTCTGGTACAGGGTGGGGCGCCCACAGGGGCGCCACTACCACCAAATGTATTTGGAAGGAGGAGGAGGTAGACCTCCACAGTAACATTCATGAGCTAACAGCCATAAAATTAGGCCTCGACGCACTGGTCACAGAGAACGGGGTCAATGTGAAAATCAAAACTGACAACACTACATCACTGGCTGTCAGAAAAATGGATGGGGTTAAGTCTGAACCATGCAATAAGATAGCCAAAGAAATTTGGGAATGGTGTGAAGAACGGGACATTTGGCTAACAATAAACCACATCCCGGGGAAGGACAATGTCCTGGCTGACTACCTATCTAGACATTTCTCGCATGACCTAGAGTGGGAACTAAGTGAAAAGATTTTCAAAAAGGTGTGTAATATCTTTAGCAAGCCTGAAATAGATCTCTTCGCTTCTCGAGCAAACAAAAAGTTTTGTCCATTGGGGGCCTCAACCAGGCACCTGGGAAATTGACGCTATATCAATAACTTAGAGGAATAACTATATGTACATTTTTCCCCCTTTCAGCCTCTTGGGGCCCGTGATACAGCGGATCCGGCTGGAGCGGGTGAGAGCCATCCTGATAACACCAGACTGGCCGGGACAGCCCTGGTATGGTGGACTACAGTGGTCCGCGTGGCGAATGCTCAGGTTCAGGAAGGCCAAGGGCAACCTCTGTCATCTTGGGAAGTCGGCCAACAAAGAGCGACTGTCGGCGACCCTGCTCTTGGCATTTCGGACATTCTAAAAGCAGAACTGTCTCGCCAGGGATTTGACGGCCACGCCATCGAACTTATCACACAAGCCAGTAGGCCCGCCACACGGAAGATGTACAACACATACCTTCGTAAGTGGTACGCCTTCTGTGCAGACACTGACACACAAATCCTCCAACCGTCGATCCAACGAGTGTGCAAGTTCCTGGGGGGATTCAACTTTCTATGCATATCTGGCTCAGGACTGATAGATTTACAAACTCAGTATTACTTAATAACACTTTATTTTATTGAAAGCCCTATATCTTGGTATATCAGAAAGGTCCGTTCAAGGATTCAACTCCCAGGGGTTCAGTTTTTATAGCCCATGGCGTAAAACCCTTAGAATATCGTTCAGCGTTGGTCACGTTTTTAGATATAACATCAATACCACACTGAGTAATGCTTGGATTGTCACCAAATGCTGTTTCAATAATACTACAATATAGTAGTATGAGTTGACCAAAAATCAAAAACCGGGGATCTAAACTTTTGGATTTATGGGTCTTGTGTAATATAGCGCGAGGTGTAAAATTTGGTGAAAATCGATCCACAATTTTAACTTTACCCTCAGTTCACCAAAACTCATCATATTCTCTTGACAATTACTCTGCTTTATCTTAAGAAGGTCTATTATACAGGAAAAGGACCCTTGGCCATCTATGAGTAACTCGAGGAACTTATCTTGGCCTTCACCGAACCCTCGCAAACTCCCGAAAACGTGACCAACGCTGAAGCGGTGACAACATATTGATTACTCTACCATACACTCAATATAACTTATTGGATTACATCCCTGTTACATTCCAAGGCACAGAACCTCTTCCTCTATTAAATAGAGCATAAATATACAGATTTCAGGCACATATAGGGTCCCTATCATGACTTTGAAATTAATTTTCACTTTTTTTTCCCGAGACTTACAACTACGAGCGTGCCACACCTTACATAAAAATACACCATCATAACTCATTTTGCCCTTTTGAACCAGCCAAACATTTCTACTAAGCAATACAGAACCGTTTAACACCATAAAACATTATTCATTGGGCTGGTAAGCATATTACCTAAAGCTCCTCAAATTCATCAAAATCCCCGAAAACGTGACCAACGCTGAAGCGGTGACAACATATTAATTACTTCACCATACACTCAATATAACTTACTGGATTACATCCCTGTTACATTCCAAGGCACAGAACCTCTTCCTCTATTAAATAGAGAATAAATATACAGATTTCAGGCACATATAGGGTCCCTATCATGACTTTGAAATTAATTTTCACTTTTTTTTCCCAAGACTTACAACTACGAGCGTGCCACACCTTACATAAAAATACACCATCATAACTCACTTTGCCCTTTTGAACCAGCCAAACATTTCTACTAAGCAATACAGAACCGTTTAACACCATACAACATGATTCATTGGGGTGGTAAGCATATTACCTAAAGCTCCTCAAATTCATCAGAATTCCCGAAAACGTGACCAACGCTGAAGCGGTGACAACATATTGATTACTCCACCATACACTCAATATAACTTATTGGATTACATCCCTGTTACACCATACACTCAAGGCACAGAACCTCTTCCTCTATTAAATAGAGCATAAATATACAGATTTCAGGCACATATAGGGTCCCTATCATGACTTTGAAATTAATTTTCACTTTTTTTCCCAAGACTTACAACTACCAGCGAGCCACACCTAACATAAAAGTATACAAAGGTAGCTCATGTTGTCTTTATAAACTAGCCTGAGTGGTCTACTAACCATTACAAAACAGTTTAACACCATACAACATGATTCATTGGGCTGGTAAGCATATTACCTAAAGCTCCTCAAATTCATCAGAATCCCCGAAAACGTGACCAACGCTGAAGCGGTGACAACATATTGATTACTCCACCATACACTCAATATAACTTATTGGATTACATCCCTGTTACATTCTAAGGCACACAACCTCTTCCTCTATTAAATAGAGCATAAATATACAGATTTCAGGCACATATAGGGTCCCTATCATGACTTTGAAATTAATTTTCACTTTTTTTCCTAAGACTTACAACTACCAGTGAGCCACACCTAACATAAAAGTATACAAAGGTAGCTCATATTGTCTTTATAAACTAGCCTGAGTGGTCTACTAACCATTACAAAACAGTTTAACACCCTACAGGAAGATACATGATGATGGTAAGCGTTCTACTATGACCATACTAAAACGTGACCAACGCTGAAGCGGTGACAACATATTGATTACTTCACCATACACTCAATATAACTTATTGGATTACATCCCTGTTACATTCCAAGGCACAGAACCTCTTCCTCTATTAAATAGAGAATAAATATACAGATTTCAGGCACATATAGGGTCCCTATCATGACTTTGAAATTAATTTTCACTTCTTTTCCCCAAGATTTACAACTACGAGTGTGCCACACCTTACATAAAAATACACCATCATAACTCATTTTGCCCTTTTTAACCAGCCAAACATTTCTACTAAGCAATATAGAACAGTTTAACACCCTACAGGAAGATACATGATGATGGTAAGCGTTCTACTATGACCATACTAAAAACGTGACCAACGCTGAAGCGTTAATAAATTAGGAAAATCAGATGTATTGAGGCTATAGTAGCTGGTTTATTTTTCAGCCACCATGGTCTCAACCCTCTGGGATAGGCAACTAATATCATAGACAATTGATATGGGAGGGTGATATGAAGCACGACAGTCAGTTACAAGGTCAGGTCGTCTCGTTTCCTCTTGAGTTTCCGGTCAGCAAGGTCCAAAGTGGTTTCGGACAGGAGGTAGGCAGCAGTGTAGGATGTGGTGCCATACCTCCTTGGTGGGTGCACCTTGCCCAGGATGTCAGAAACTTCGAGTGTCATCACAAGTTCTTCTTTGGGCCAACAGAAGGCAGGAATGATTTCCTCCTCGTTGTATTTCTTTTTGGTACGAAACATCATGGTGACCTCGTAACCGACGTCGTGCCTACATTTCACCTTCCCAGGGAACCATGTGTCTTTTGACGAATCTGTTGAGTACAGTTCAGCGACAATGACGTAGTCACCATACTCGTACTGGTCCTGTACATACACCATTTTTTCGCGAGGGTCCATGGGCGGTCCGTCCTCGATCTGGAGGGGTGAGGTGGGTAGATCTGGTCGCACTTGCTTGGTGGTGATGGCGATGACGCGCTCCACGGCATGCTTTCGTGCAGCACACGGGGCGACATTCTCTTTGTTGGTTGTGGCAGCAGTAGGCACCCGGTCACTTCGGGCGTGCTTGCGTCCCACAACTGCTGAGCCGTCCCTGGGTCGCTTGCAGGCAGTGGTGCGAACGACCGGATCGTAGTCAGGGTCCACCGCAGCAGGGGCTCTGGCAGGCCGAGGTTTCATCTGGACCAGGCCCTGCTTTGGTAGAGGAGGAGTGATGGCATCCGCGACGTCCATCTCAGCAGGGGCACGGATGGGTCGGGTGTTCTTCCGCCGCGTGCCACGAGTCTGCTCTGGTGGGGGAGGGGCCTTGTGGATGAACCTCAGCTGATGTGTCACCCATCCCGGACATCCACGCTTGGACTCACAGGTTTCATGGTCCCAGCAGCAGTTGTCAAAGCATGATGTGTCACGGACAGCGAGTGACTTTCCGGCTTCGGCAGGGACAGCAGCGTGCACACGCATGGTGCCCTTCACTGCCTTGTCTGCTTTTGCTGAGACCATGGTGAGACGGGCGGCTGCAATGTCTACGACCGGAACACAGACATAGTGGACGAGGCTGTCGAGTTGGTTTCCCTCATGGACGAACTCCGCTGCGTTCCTTATTATGTGGTCCCTGGCAACTAGGTTGTCTGCGTTACGCTTAGCAGCAGCGCCAACGCCGTCGCAGGGACCCTTGCCGTGGCCCGCCTCAAAGTAAGTCCAAGTACCTTTGAGACCGCCAAGTAGCTCCTCGTGGCGTACCAGCAACGAAAACACCGAAATGTTCCGGTACTGGCTGGAGGGAGAGTCCGACGCGTAGTGGACCATCCTGACCTCGGGCAGGTTTTCACGGAGGAACACTGCCAGGACTTGCAGAAAGGCCAGGATGGCACCAGTGTCATGTTTCCTGTCATCAGTACAGATCACCAGAGAGTGGTGTTTGGTGGTGCCGGTGGGTTCATCTCTGTAGTGGATGACCGCAGGGTGTAGTGTCACTGGCTCCTTGGAGTAGTACACACTCTGTGGCGAATCGGGGTATGTTACAAGCCAGTTTTCCGCAAAGTCCATCTGGATTGTAACCTCCACTGAAGACAGACTCTCCCTGAGGTGTCGCACAACGCGGTGTTGGTTACGGGCACGGGACACATGTGTGGGCGGAGCTTCATCACTGTTTTGTTGTCCTTCCCGTATACGACAGCCTGATGGATCCATGTGGTGTACTTGATGGTCTCACTCGTCACCTTGGCGTTCAATCTCTGTGTGAACTGCTCCAAGGTGGAAGATGTCACTAGGACATCCGGGTGTCATTGATGCCAGCAGCCCGTAGCCTGAGAACAAAGTTCTGGTGTTTTTCACACAGGCACTCATTAGCAGGCTGGTCTTCCACGATAATGAACCACGGGTGGTCCTTCCTGATTTTGTAGAAGGTTGTGCGTCGACAGGCCAGGTCAGGGTTGGCTTCCTGGAACTTGTCTGCCAGGGAATATACAAAGTCCCGCAGATTCCTCTTTTGATGTTGAACACCATTGACAGTCTTATAGTCCTTCTTCCCTGGCAGCATGATGGAGTTCTCTGGGTCTGACAAGAACTCCACCACGCGCCTGACCTTTTCTGCGTGTTTCACCGTGTGCTGGTGAGGCTTATCCACAGGAGCTTTGGCAACTGTATGTTTGTCAACCCCCATAATCGCTGCCAAGTCCTTAGCCTTTTCCTTACGGACTTGAAGTGGCAGTGCTTGGCGGAGGAGGCTGATCTTTGTATGGTTGTCCAACTGGGTGATGCTCTGGAGCAAAACCTGGTGGACTGCTGGCTCAGCTGTTGTGTTGATGTCTGCGCCGTCCGGTGCAACGCGCTCCTCCCTGTGCGCTACAGCCGGGGGTAGTTCGCCATCCGGTGCAACACGCTTAGACTCGCGTGCTACGCCGTGGGTTCGGGTGGCCTTGGTGATCTGGGCGCGCAGTTTGGCCACCTCCTGTTCTGCGACCTCCACCCTGCCCACTAACACCCGTGTCTGGTAGTTGCGGCGGTTAGTTCTAGGTGTTGTTGTTTTTCGCGTTGTGTACTTCAGGTTTGGTGAGGTGTTCGGTGTTGTGTCGGGGGGCGGTCCGGGGGTTGTCATCTGGTCACCGGTCCGTATGCACGGGCTGGAAGGTAATGAATTGACAATAATACATTGTGGCATATGGAAAATATCAAGTAGCCTGATTAATTCATGCTTTTTCATATTCAATGTATTGGATCTAGTGTTAGTTCTAGACTAATATCTAATATTTTCGAAAGTGTGACCAACGCTGAATCGATAGAAATTGAGATTCTATACTATACAAATATATTATTCATTTGAAATTGAGTGTTAATTGAAGAAATACATTGATGATACTACATAATGCATGTATATATTGTATCGAATGCATGTATATATATATATTGTATCGAAAATTCATGCATGCATTAATTATTTGATAACTTCAAGGTAATCAACATTTCAACAGGCAACAAGCAACAATTCAACATGCATTTCAACTATTACTGTAACTACTGTACAATTACATTTCACTCGTTGGAGTCTTTACGGAGCATCGTGCTGTAAATTTAGAATGGCCATATTAAAATCTCCTATTGATGCTATTTTCACACTACTGACAATCTATCAAGAATTAAATTCTTCATTAATATAATACAATACAAGCACTTCATTGGAGCATCGTGCAGACTGTCAAAAATTATACCAAACCCATAATCTTGGCATGATGCATAAATGAAGTTCTGGTGAGTGATAATTATACTTACGCGATGTCTTCCATTATCCCTACATTGACCGGTGGTGGGGAAGAGGAGTCTGGCCGCCCTCCGGACGACCTGCCACTACGCCTGGCTGGTGGTTCTTGCCGAAGCGTAACCTGCCGGACCGGACGACGGCTGGCTGCTTCCTCTTCCTCCACCACGGGTGAGGAGGGCGTGCACTGGACTGGAGTCTCCACGGGAGGTGCCACAGGGACGTCACTGTCGTCCGATGACCCGACCACTACGGGTGACTCTGGGGTCTCCTGAAATGACACAATATAGAATGTAAGGTTTTAATGCTGAGGAGTCAGATACATTTACACATGAGTACAGGTAATGAGATAAATGCTACTGCTAAACACTATTATTCAGATCCCTTTAATCGATGGCTTTCTTTTTACTTTATAATATTTAAAGTCTAGAACCTTTGTATTATACTTACACCGGTGGTGTCGCCAGACGACGATGCAGACACCTGTGGGTACTTCGGGCGGGGCTGTCCGTGGAGGAAGAGCGCCACCGGCATGCTGGCACCACGTCCTCAGCCAGGGCGACCGGCAGGCGTGGTGGCGCTTGTCTTACCACGGCCCTTGCCCTTGCTCGAGGTACCAGCAGGAGTACCTGCATCAGCCTGGCGGGGTGGGGCCACTGCCGGAGCTGCCGACGGTGTGGTCACTGGCAGTGGTGCTGCAGGTCCTGCAGATGTACCTTCACCTGGGTCTGGCCCCGTCCTCTTCCGCTCACGCTGAATAAGAAAAAGGAATGAGAAATTGAGTACATACAACATGCATGTGAATACATACTTACTACTTTATCCATACCAATATTACATTTTGATATACCTATGATTTCTCTATTTGTTATTGAATCTTATTGTACACCTTTTACCTGTAACCCACTAGAAGATCAACACACCTTTTTAGCGTTACACTTGTTTGAGCGGAGGTTGGAGAGATCTTGCTTCCTCCTACGCTCTTCTGGCGTGTCAGTGAGCTTGTCCCAAGCTCTCTTGTCCCTCATGTCCGCCGCATTCTTCATGTTGATGGCCTCCTCGCCCCGGACCATCTTGAGTTTCGCCCTCGATTTCCGCTTACGTTCCGCGGGCGTCATGGCGATCTTCTTTTTGACCGGCTCTGGAGACACTGGCTCTGTGTCTGAGCTGGTTGATGACATCTGTAAAATAAATCAAATAGTGATTAAAATATAGCCAGAAACACATAAAAACCCTCAGAAAATAATTCCAAATATATACGATGTCTATATAATGTTATACAATGGCTGAGGTTAGTCTACAAATATAAAATTGGTATTTTTAATAGATTTTGAGAATTTTGGTACCAAGTGAAAATGTAAATAATGAGTGACAAATTGCAGGAAACACACATTATGGGGCATTTATATGATGTTAGTGATGTCCTATAGGTATAAGAAAAAAAATGAGCACATACAGACATGACACGGAAAAATACTGACCAAACACCTTGTGAAAACCAAAAATATAACCACCAGAATTTTTTTTTTTTTAGGAAGTATTCAGGATGTACTTGTTGGTACTTCTATAAGTTAGAGGAACCTTAGGGCCATCTTATGGCCAAATATGAATGACATATGTGCAGTGGAAGTGTACCGTTCATACCTTATAGCCCAAAATTTATCGATTCAGCGTTGGTCACACTTTCAAAAATGTGCCATAAAGAAGAGGGGAAATGTCAAATAGTGAATATATGTGGCCAGGAGGTTAGATACTAGTCCTATCTAAGTAATGATGACTAGAATTTACTCTGGTGTATATGTATGGGCGAACGTGGGGCTGAACTTGACTCGGCTTCAGCGTTGGTCACATTTTCGGGTTAAATACCTATAGGCTTGCACTGAGGGAAAGCTGACCATTCAAACATGAGCAAAATAGAATAAAACAATGGGGGGAGGCCTGTTCAGGATTTTTAACATGCGAAAAACATGAAAATTTGTAAAATAAGCAAGTTTTGGGCCTAAGAACATGTATTTTTCAGCTGATTTTCGCCACCCTGGCTTCGTAAAAGCCGGGGGGTTGTCTCAAAATGGAGGAAAAGGGTGCTAAACCATTCTAAGATGTAGTACAGACCCTAATCTACAGATACAGTCTTTAATTACAGCAAAATCCCACCAAATTCCACCTATTTCGACCGTTCTCGGCCATGCGAGCAAAGTGTGACCAACGCTGAAGCTACCGGGGAGAGGGACCGGACCAAGCCTAGTCGCTCATCCCGGGCAAGCCAATGGCCGTAGCGGTTAGGAAACTTCATTCCCAGATCGTTTTTACCCCCTAGCATCCAAATTACATCATTGCAGTACACAACAAGCAATCTACATATCCCTGCACACTTCCACAACAACATTTCATGAAAATTTCATCAAATTTCCGTACCTTTGTGTTTGTGTTCACCCGAAAGTTGAGGAAAAATTGCAGTAAACCGCTCTGGTTTCACAGCTTTGGTTCCTCTGAGTTGTTTACAAAGACACCTGGATGTAGGTCATTTCCGCCGGTTAACAGGAAGTCGTTTTTCTTTCCCGCGCTGATTTCAGCGCGAAAGTGTGACCAACGCTGAAACATACGAAGAACCCCCCCTTATGGCCAGCCTGTGAAACCTTTCTTCGCTTTTTTACTTCTGTGGTGAGAAACTACATATTTTGACATAGCTTGGGTAGAATAATTATAGAAATGACCAGTATTTATTGATTAATTGAGGAAAATGACCGTTCAGCGTTGGTCACACTCTCAAAATTGAAAATTACGTTGATGGCTGTGGTGATGTTGGGTTCCAAGGTAGTGCCAATTTTTTTTCTGCCCAATAGACCCCTATAAGGACCCCTTTCATGGTGGCTATTGATAAGAATAAAGCTAGTATTTTAGCAGGCTAGCTAATCTACTTTTATTATATGCCTGGTGGTTAGAAAACCTGTCATTTTTCAAAGTAGGCCTTCCTGCGGAAAATTTACGAGATCAATCAACTCCGAACGATATTGAAATATTAGCTATGAGTGTCCCCTCATGGAAAAAATAAATCAGGATGTCCTAGAAATGATTTATCATATAATACATGACCTTGAACATAGAGGAAAAGGTGAAAAAATGGCATTTTTTGGTGAATTTTCACCTTCAAAGGCCTATATCTCTAAAAATAATAGGCCGACATACGCAAATTTGCCCTTTTTTTAAGCCCCTATATGTTTTCTATCAAATATGATTAGAATTAAGAAGAATGGGGCTTTGAATATTTTGCTGTAGCTCCCAGAAGCCAAAAAGGGCCAAATACATCATAAGTTGAATCCCCCCTCCTGGCGAAACTAGCCAAAGACAAACACCGCGCTAAATGCTGCTCGTTGTGCCCTCTCGGCCATTCTGGGCGACTTCCAAGGCCAATCAGTGGGCCAGCACCCCTACATAAAGCTGCTTCTGAAGGGGGCTTATGAGATGAATCCACCAGCCCTTAGATACCAGCAGTTATGGGATGTGAGGAGGGTTCTAGACCTCCTACAGACCTGGGACAATGGCACCACTGCACTCAGGGAGCTCTCCATGAAACTGGCCACTTTGCTCCTCTTAGTCACATCACAAAGAGGCCAGACCATCGTCAACCTTTCCATCCAAGGTCTGAAAATGGGAGACAAGGTGGTATTCAAGATGACAAGGCTCCTAAAGTCTAACAGGTTGGGGGACCCCCTCAACACGATAGTCCTGAGGAAGTTCGACCAGAACCCTAGGGTGTGCGTTGTTAGATGCCTAGAAGATTACCTGAAACGCACCCAAAACAAAAGGAAGAGCGAGAAAAACCTCTTGGTCAGCTTGGTCTCGCCCCACCATGGTATCTTCCGCGATACACTCAGCCGTTGGGTCATGGTCGTGCTTAAAAAGGCTGGTATTGATGTCAACCAATACAAGCTACACTCCACCAGAGGGGCCTCTGCCTCAGGCATCCTTAAGGTGGGAGGAAACCTCAACACCCTCATGAGGAGAGCGGGTTGGAGGCAGGCGGAGTCTTTCGTGAAGTACTACCACAAAACAATCGAGGACGTGGTAGGGGGAAATGCGCTCCTTTAAACAGTGACTGTTTCTAGAGACTGAGAAACTACTTATACCACTTCTTTCAAGCTACACCTTGTGTTAAATATAGATTTGATTCTAAAAAGATTGTGTTTGGGTTTTTTCTGTTGGAGGATTCAATTGCTCTGAAACTCTCGTAGGTTTCCGGAAACGCTTAGGTTTCCGAGGGATAATTTTGAAATTATTCGAGACTTACCTTTAAGTTGAGGTATAATTAAGATTATACTGAGGGAACCTAGCGGTTCAGGGAATATACGCCCTACCCACCCTCCCTCAACTTACTCGTAAACTCGTCAAGTACACATTATTTATAAAAATGAAAATAATCAGGGGGATATGGCCTACACATCCCAGTATATATTTTATCAGTTGTAGGCTTTCATCCCCCAACAGGCTCTTAAGGACTGACTGCGCATGAGCGACTCCACCTCTCGTATATTCCCTGAACCGCTAGGTTCCCTCGGTATAATCTTAATTATACCTCAACTTACAGGTAAGTCTCGAATAATTTCAAAATTCACATTCATTCTGGTTGCCAAATCCATATAGTTTAGCAACCATATATCTGGGACTGACAGATCTTCTGGGATGGCCTTCTTAATCAGGTCCCTCCATAATTTTGGAACCTTTTCAGGTTTGGATGTTTTCGGATTCCAGATATTGTCCTTCTCGAGGAATATGGTATCCCCGTTCGGCCATACAATACTACATACCGAGTAATCGATTTTTCCATGGGTCTCCCAGGGATCAACCATAGTCGCCATCAATTCCAACTTTCCCAATGCTGCAGGTGAAGCCGGTGGAGGCATTTCCAATGCGTCCGCCCCCCCTGTATTCCTATCCAGACATACCAGCGTGCTCGCTGCTTCCCTATCTTCCTGAGCCGCGTCCTCCTCGGGATGAACAGGGTTCAGTCCGGAATGGTCATCGGTGTCAACCTCCATACTCCCTTCAGACAACATCTTCTCCGCCATTATAGCGAAACTCCCGATATCCACTCAAACTCGACAATACCCCAACGTATTCTCCTTCCTTCTGAGTGCAATAAGTGTCCGTATCTATCGGAATTCTCTACTATTTCGCAGGAAAAACCATAGGATAAATCAAGCACGTCGAGTCTCCCCGGTGTATATGCTTGATTAACTCTTCCTTTACCGATTATGCATTTATGCGTAGTTTGGGCCGATTTTTGACCGATTTTGAGCACCCTGTAACTTCCTCAAAATTGACTGAAACCCTTAGATTTTTTTTCATTGCTCTATCTTGAGTTGGGTTCCCCACAGAGTTCAAAGAACTAGTCTATACCTCCTATAGTTTTTATGTGGCAGACTCACCAACTTGAGACAAAATTTGGATTCACCCTAAAAGTTTCTCATAGATTTTATCAATATTTAAGCCAAAAATCATGAAAAATGTCAAATAAGATTTTTTTATGTGAACATTGACTTTGTACATTTTTCCATGCTGAACAAAATGACATCGAAATTTTCAGTGTATTTTGATTATTGGCCATTTGGGCTGGTTACCATGGCAACAGATATGTTAAAAATGATGATTTTGCATAGTGTTGGTTGCAATGGTAACCAAAAAAAATATTTCCACAAATGGGCATTTATCAAACTCCAAGTAAAACTTGACATTTCCCACTAAATACACTTTATTTTATCTAAATTGATAAATGGATTGCTAAGATATTGCAATTTAAAGTTTTGTTGAATGATCAATTTTGCTCATTAGAACTTCACTTTCATGATGATAAATCTCACTAATTAAAGTAAATAGAGAAAACTTGGGTTTTGCTCTTTCTGATCAACTAGCCTAGCTTAATCCATCACCATTTCCCTTATATTTGGAATATTCACACAATTCCAAAAGTTTTTGAAAGCTTATGCCTCCTAGTACATTCCAGAATTTGCTCTGAAATACCCTGGTAAAGGAAGAGTTAAACAAGATGGCGGCAAGTCGTGCAAGAAACCCCAAACCTGGGTCAAAGTTCAACAACCCTCGTTTCGGGTAATTGGGTCACGTGGCGCCACGTGCTTTTCATGCTTCCCTAAATAAAACAGATCTGTCAGAGTACATATTGTCTTCTCGACTCGATATCATCGGGAGTAAACATTGAGAATACATATAGCATTTTGCTGATACGTCGGATAAATCCGTCCACTACCCACAGGAGCCTCGAGAAACTGACAACAGAGCAGGTAAGAGCGGTTTCATATTAAACTGATGTGTATCCCGGAGATGCTGTCAACATCGTTGACATAACAAGTCATAACGAGTAACATCACAAACATATAATTGTGTTAGACATACATAAAAACAAGACAATACATCGTTGTGTTCAGGAATCGGTACTTATTAGAATCTATAGCCGGGCTCATTTTAGGTAACACCACTTCTCTGAGCAATCCTAGCACAACTGCGAAAGCCCTCCTTAATAGTTGTATTTTTAGTACCGGAGGACTCCGCTCTGTTTCCGAGATCTAACCCAGCCTTCAGGTTCCCGGTACGCTTTGTCCTCCCTACTCCTGCCGAGACTTTTTTATTCTTAACATTGTACTCAGTTGATTCAACTACATTCTTTTTCTGTTTCCTTCTTCTGAGTACCTAGCATAGGCATTTTCCTCGGTTTCTTCTTTCTTCTTTCAGATACCTCGTCCAGAGGCGTTCCCGAGTCACCTTTCCGATCCTCAATGTCAGGTGAGTGATCTAACTCCGGTAAATCCACAATTTCCGGTAATTCCATAACATTCAGGCCTATTCCATACATTTCTTCCGCTAGCTCCCTACCCCTGTATGGTCTTAACACTTCTTTGTGACATCTTCTCACATTGCCATACAGGTCTTTTATGAAGCAAGTAGTTTCTGAAATAATCTGAGTTATGACATGTGGGCCATCCCAACTAGACACCACCTTTAATCTGTCAAGGGGTTTATAGAATCTAAGGACTCTATCTCCCACCCTGAAGGTTTTAGTCCAGTGTCATATCCCACCTTCTGCCATCTCGCTGATTTTTCTAATTGATTCCTGACTAGTTCATAAGCTTTCTTAAAATTATCTCTCAGGGACTCCACGAACATAATAGAACATGGGGTTTCAGGACTGATTCTGATTACTCCAAATACTAAATCTGCCGGCATTATGATGTCTTCACCATAAACCAACATATTCGGGGTGCAATTAGTAGAAGCATGCACCATACTATTATATGCATGCACCACGAAATCACACTCAATATCCCAATCGTCCTGATACTTGTTTACCAATGGTTTCAGAACTTGTAGTCCAGTTGAACCTCTCTACCAAGCTGTCCGATTGAGGACGGTACGGATTTGTACGCATCTTGCAGATAGCCAAGTACTTGCACATTTCCTGAAACAATTCTGATTCGAATTCCCTTCCCTGGTCACTGTGAAGCTTTAGGGGAACCCCATATTGCAACACCCAGCCTCTTACGAATGCTTCTGCACAAGTAACAGCTTTGTGATCCTTCAAAGGGAACACCTTCGTATATTTCGTATAGTAGTCGCACACGACCATCATACAAGTGTTATCTCTAGGGGTTGTAGTAAACCCGCTAATGATATCAATCGCAATTCTGGCGAAGCGCACTCCGAATAATTCCTGAACCAATGGGTTCTTTCCTAACCACTCTCCGGGTTTATTCTTACAACATTTGGGACAAGTGGCGATCCACCTTAGCAAATCTCCACTCATTCCCAGCCAGTAGTATCTCCGGGAAAGTCTTTCCAGAGACCTACTTTTTCTGAAATGACCACTTGTCACGTGGCCATGGCAGTATTACATAATGTCCCGGCGCATAGCACTCGGGATGACAATCTGAAGAATCTTATTAGTTGGACTTATCTTCCACCTACATAAGATTCCTTCCATGACTTCTAGTTCGGCCCATTGTGCTAGAAGTCTCCTCATTTCCCTATTCTCCATACTAATAGCAAGGCGAACAGGTTTAATTCCAGATGGAACTGTTTCCAGGAGTTTCTTGGTGATAGGATCCTTACTGTGGAACTCGCAAATGATCTCGGGTGACCTATATCTCGGGTGACCATTCTATTAAAGTTCCCGGATAGTCCCTATATGGCATATGCGCATCAGCAATCACTGCGTTATGCTGTCCACAGTCTCCATAACCCTCTCGGCCACATTTCCTGATTGGTTTCCTAGATAGGGCATCTGCATTGGTATGCTTAGCCCCTGACCTATGTTGGATCTGGCTGTGTTCCAACCCGAATTCCGAAAGATGCTCCAACCATCTGCCTATCATCCCCTTGGCATCCTTGAAGTTAAGGAGCCAGCATAGAGATGAATGGTCCGTTCTTAGTGTAAAATCAGATCCCCATAAAAAATGTTTAAATTTCTTAGTGTACACCACCACAGCCAAGAGTTCCCTCTTAGTGGTGCAATAATTCCGTTGGGCCTTATTCAGAGTATTGCTAGCAAAAGCGATCGGGACTTCCACACCAGCCTGGACCTGGGAAAGTGTGGCTCCAATGCTATCATTACTAGCATCAGTATCCAATATAAAGTGATCTGATGGGATTGGGTATGTCAACACCGGGGTATCCGTAAATAAAGCTTTCTATAAATAATTTCTTAAAAGACTCCTCCTGATCACTCCCCCATGGGAATGGTTCCCATGCTCTCCCAGGTGTCCAGTGTGCAATACTCTGCAGTTACTGGTCTTTCCCAATCTTGGACAATTTCCACCTTTTCAGGATCAGCCTTAATCCCGTCCGTGGATATAATCCTACCTAGGTACATAATAGATTTTTTAAACAATTCACATTTCTTTGGTTTCAGACGTAGCCCATTGGATACTATCCTCTTTATCACCGCTTCCAAATTATCCAGGCATTCTCGGAATGTCTTTTTGAAGACAATCACGTCATCCAAATACACCAAAAATTTCTTCCACAATAGATTGTTCAGTAGAGTTTCCATCATGGCCTCAAATGTAGCAGGTGCATTACATAACCCAAAGGGCATCACCGTATATTTGAATAGTCCCAAATGACTAGAAAAGGCTGTCTTTTCTATATCATCGGGCTCCATTCCGATCTGCCAGTACCCGGATTAGAGTCCAGGTACAGAACCAATTGTTCCCCCCTAGGGAGTCCAGAGTTTCATCAACCCTCGGGAGAGGGTATGAGTTTCTCTTAGTCAATCCATTCAATTTTCTATAATCCACACAAAACCGGATGCTCCCATCCTTCTTAGTAGTCATGACAACAGGGCTAGACCAAGGACTGGTACTAGGTATTATCACTCTCTTTTCTAACAGTTCCAATATCTCATTCTCACATATGATCTTCTCAAGTGGTAACCGGCGGTACGGAATCTTAAAGGGCTTGGCATCTCCGGTATTGATATGGTGTAGTGCCTTATCATTCCGGCCTAAAGGACCCCCAGAGTAGCTGAATGCATCCTTGTATTTCCGTATTAGATTCCGAACCTCCATCTTTTGATAGCTGTTTTCTAGAGAGGAATCTTCCACCAGTTTATCTAATTCCATATTCATCTTCTCTTTCCCTAACAGTCTAATCTCGGGTTTCTATATATCCTCCTGTACCTCATTTACCAATGTCATGGACCCAACCTTGGATCCCTTCCATAGGTAGATGGTCTTATCGCCTCTATTCATGACCGGCAATACATTCCAGAACAGATTTCCTACCAGAGTATCTACTGATTCCAGCCCGATGCTCACCAATTGAACCAAGTCAGGTTCAAATATCCCTTCCTGGTCTTTCAATCTCCAATCCGAAGTACACAACACATCACAGGAGACACCGGGGGGTATCTTTACTGTATCTACCACGCTGGCAACTGCACTTATCTGTCTTAATACACACTTCACTTGGATATCATAGGGCTTCTGGATCCTTAGCACTCCACTACATGGATTCAGCTCGGCTTCAAACAGACTCGCAAAGTCCAATCCAAGTATCCCATCGTCATTCATATTAGCTATAGTGGGTGACAGTACAAACTCCTTTCCACCAACTGACGCTTTCATAAATGTTCTACCAAGAACCTGCATACGGGTCGCATCGGCCATACAAGCATTTACCCCCTTTATGAGGTTCTCACTCTTGTCCGGCAAAAGGCTGTAGAATTTATTGGAGATCATTGAGTGGCTGGCCCCAGTATCAACCAAAAACTCCCCAGTCCTACCTTGGGTAGTAACAGATACATACCATCTTCTGCCTCCCAAAGGAGAGGGGTTTCCGGTAAACCTATCAAAATCTTCCGAAATGCCAAGATCCAATACATGCTCTTTCAGATGCTCCAGACATGGATGGTTCGGGGGAAGGTGTGCCGCACATACATGTGTGAATACCTCTATCCACCCTTCCTCTTCTCCAACGTAAGTACTCTCATCTTCTACTGATTTAATGTTCTTCCTTATGTTGGAGTCCCTGGCCATAAGAGGGGCGAGGAGATCAATCTCGGATCCCTCCTCCCCAGGTGTATTCATTTCGGATTCCTCAGATGGCTAATCAGGGACAGTATTCAGGCATTCATTAGGTCTCCGGTTGAGCAGTCTGCCACATCCTCAACCCTTTTTAATTTTCCAAATTGGGCTCAATCTCCTCAACAGCTGACATATTCCGGGGAACTGGCTCAGCGGCTCTACATTCATAAGCTACATGTCCCATCTTCTGGCAACGGTAACACCTGATTCTGGACTTATCAAACCTAGGTCTACTATACCAGTGACTTTCAATGTCCTCCCGGAAAGACCTCAACATACTTTCCATCATACTCTTCATATCCATGTTTCCGGATGGTCTACCCTTGTCTTTCTTAACCACCGTCTCCTTAGGTTTAGGACCGGTCTTATCTCTGCTTTCGGAATTCCCCCGTCTTGGCTGAGTGGTCAAACTCCTCCTAGGAATAAATTTCTTAGCATTCTTGGGGAATCTCAGCGCAGAGATTGATCCGTCTTCTTCTTCATATTCTACTACTTCATATTCAGTCTCACCCTCTGAGACAGCAGCTGCCGCAGTAGGGACAACTGGTTTCAGATTAGGTGGTACCATACTAGCTGTTTCCTGTGGGACGAACCTGGAAAGGAAAGTCTTTTTCTTATTTAAATTAGCTATGGCATCACATAGCGTCTTCATATTTGCACTTGGACACCATGCCCTATAAGCACAGTCCTGATGATCTTTTTCTCGTAATCCCCGTACGAAATGTGAAATTAATTCATCACTTACATAATCAACATCCATTACCATCCATTAGGCCTAGCCTTTCAGTAGTATCTGGAGTTCTAAACCATATACTTGAACAGATTCACCTGGCTTCTAAACTCTCTTCCTATATTGTGTCATCGGATCCTCAGACACTATACTTCCGAGGTAGGAAATACAGATCTCAACTAATTGGGTGTACGTTCCCCTGTTCCTTTACTGCTCCCTCCAATGGTCCACAGCAATCCTACCTGGGCCCTTCTTCAGGCATCTTACCAGTATGGGTAAGGACTCATCTTCATCATACCCCTCTACCTCACGTTCGTCCGTAAAATCTGAGAACCAATCTCTCCATGGTTCGGAACCATCGAAAGGCTTAGTCTCAATCTGATTCTTCTTCGCTGAACTCTCCCTACTTTTCAGTCTGGTACATTGTTCCAGACTCCAATCCAACATCTTCTGATCCTTATTCTTGTTACCACCCCCACCGGATCGATCCCGGACCACCGGATCCCGAATGGTTATTGTTTGAATTATTCCAGAAGGTAAATCCATACCCCATATTCATACCTAGTTGGAACCCTGGATCCCCAGTAGTGCTAGTACTGCTAGGGTCCCACTGTCCCACTGTCACAAGGGGTATTGTTATTGTTCTGATCAGTACTGGGTGGGTCACACTTCTGATTTTCTACCCTATAGGTCTGATTGTTCGGAATGGACTGGCCGTAGTCTTCCACTTGATCAGATATATCCTCCAGCTCCCCAGCGCCCCCTGGAGAGGTGTGGTCCAAATAGAGGACAGGACCTGACCCCTAGTGTCAATATACTGATATTCACCATCTGTGGTGAAGGTGGTGTCCTTTTGTCCCACACTTAACGGAACATTCTTATTACTACTGGGAACATATCTGTCCCCCAAAACATTCTGGGTAGCCTGGTTATTCACAAAAGGATCATATCCTTTCTTCAGAATGGGTTTCGGAGTAGAAGTGACCGGTATACCTTCTTCTCCGTCATCCCGGGGGATACGACTGAGGTCAGGTTCCTTTAATTCTTCTTCTGTCTCGTCCACTTCACCCAGGTACGGTCCCTCCTCATCAGAATCCTCGGACACCTCCTGTAAAATTCTTGATTTTGTGATCTCATATATCAGATCGTCCCTTTCCTGATACAACTCTCGATTGTTATCCTGAATATCAGTGATCAATCGATCGTTCTCCCAAATGTGTTGCTCCCAGAGAGCCACATGCTCCTTCTGCTGCTTTTCTATGGTTTTCTTATTCTTCTCATAAACCTCATGTTGGGCCTCGACTTGTTTTTCCAAGTCAGCAAGGCGAGTGCTGGCTATATCCAGCCCAGTTCGGTACTGTCCTAAGGTCTCATATTGCTCGCAAGTCTTGGTTTCCAATGTGGAGGTGACCAGACTCAATTGCAATCTTACATCCTCAACATTTTTCTCATACATTCCATAATTGGCTTTCTTACCCTGAATTCTAGCCTCGATTTCTTTGAATCGAGCACGGTGGGCATCCCCCTCTTGTCCTAGGGTTTCAGCGGTTCGTTCCAACAATCCCTTATTCCTTTTCAGATCTCCGATCTCGTCCAGGAGTTCATCAACCTCCCTTTCCAGCTCCTTTATCTTATTTTGCTTTCGCTCACCCTCTTTTTTCTGATATTCCAGTAGTTTCTCACCCCTGGACTTCTCCTGATCACTCATTTGCCTCCATTCCGCATGGGCTAACCTTTCGGTTTCATGACCATTCCTCTCTTCTGGATATCTGTCCACGCTAACCACACTCATAGGAGCCGGTTGGCTGGATCCCCCAGGATTAAAAACAGATTCAGAAAGGAGGGCCGTACTCAGTTGGTTCAAGAACACTCCCTGGCCAGCTAAGGGCATAAGGTGAATCGAATCCTGTCCCCGTCCTCGTGGTTCACTACTAGGTACTTGAGCCAAAAGAATAGGGCTACTGAAATTGCCATCCCTCAACAAATCTGATGATCTGAAGTTGGGCGCAGTTTGGTTAGCCGGCACTATGGGATGGTCATCAACAGTGACATCTAACCCTACGGTGGAGATCTCACTCCCGGAATCTAGTGCTTCAGCATCATTCCAAGATGGGTCCCTATAGTCCTGAGCTTAGTCGGTTTTATACTCATGGTGAGGGTTAAAGAGAAAGTGTGAGTGAATGAAATTTTCTCCCTTCTTATATACTCCTCTAAGACAAGCCCCTTACTGTAGTTTGAATAGATGAAAGGAGGCTTTGACATCTCTAAGAATAGTGGTTTTAATCCCCCTGTAAACCGTATTAAGATAATCATCACAGTTTCTACTCCCTGTAATTCCACCAAATACAGTTATCACAATACCTGTCCACCTGTTACTGACTTAATAAGATGTCAAAGGGTAAATCTTTTTTAAGATGTATTTGGTAGGAGCAAGTGCAGTGGCAGTAGTAGTAGTAGTAGTAGTAGTAGTAGTAGTAGTAGTAGTAGTAGTAGTAGTAGTAGTAGTAGTAGTAGTAGTAGTAGTAGTAGTAGTAACAGCGATAGCAGCAGTAGCAGCAGAATCAGACGCAGTAGATCGGGCCTGGCCAAAATCCGCAACGCTTGAGCAAATTTTTAAAGGTCTGGAGCTAGATACCATAAAACCCAACTCAAAAGCCTCTGCTTATATGACATTTCAAACCCCAGGTGCAGCTTGTATACCATTCCCCCAAAGCTGGACTGAAGCTTATATGTGAGGTTTTATGGTAGTAGCATATAGCTCTATACATTATTGTAAAAAACTATATAAATATATATCAAAACTGCATCTCAACCTTTGAGAAGAGCTTGGGCTTGAATATTCCTGGTGTAGATCTGAATTGTAGATCAAAAATTGGAAACATCCTGCAGATTAGGGATTAGGGATGGGTCATTGATTGTCAAAGGAGGGCAGTTTAGATATCAGGGGCGGATCTAGGAATTTATAGAAGAAGGGGGAGGGCGGATTTTGGTGATGGGGGCCCCTAAGAAAATGTTGAAATCTAGACATCAAATGGTACATTCTAGAACCTAATCAAAATGCTAGTTTCTCTAAGAAATATAAGATGATTGTCATGAATAATATATTAAACATTTTGGGTAAAAACTACCAGTATGAAATTGAATGATTATCTGTGTTTGGTAACATATTCAACCTCATAAAATATACCCTACATGTGAAATCATTCATTATCACATAAGCATGATACAAGGTCATCAGGAGTTTGCAGCGTTCCCCAAAGATATTTTGAAGATCCCTACCAAAAATATTGATTTCTGATACATTCTGACGTACCCAATATCTAGTTGCCTTATATATTCTAGTGCCTACCAGCTAGGGTACAAAACAGTGAATTATAGAAAGGATTTGGGAGGATATTGATAGACAGAGACAGGTAAGATGGGAGGAGGGATGGAAATCAGTAGGCTATGAGAGATGGACAGGGATAGATTTGAAGGAGGAATAATGGGACCCCTGAGAAACTTTTACCACCCTACTACACATACTTAATTTTACATATTATCCTCTCAGCCGGCTGTACTTAGCAAAGTGGGAAATTTAAAAGTAGGGTCAGGTGACCACACCATAAAAACACCTGGGGCGAATGTTTTTATATACAGAAAATCCAAATAGTGTTTAGAGATAACAGAAGGGTACTGGTCCATCCCTGAAACATTTTGGTTCTGAACTCTCCACAAGTGGAGGGATGTTTCAGCACATGAAATTTTGAATGATCTCTGAAAATACATATACCTTTGAGGGTCTGTCATCTCTGACTGTTCCTCTAACTGAGCTTTAATACATAGTACAACCGTACTGTACAACCTAACACCACACGTCTAATGTCTTGACTCTCATATATAGAAAATCCAAAATTTTCCTCTAGTGGTCCTCTAGTTACCATGTCCAAATCCCACTTACACTACATTGAGATGGACCACACCAGGACATGGATATGTGTGACACTGGTGTTTTTATAAGTTGCAACTTGCCCCTGCCCATGTTATCACCCAGACACCCCTCTTGTCTCTATTTGTAGACATACCAGATGCTATCCATCACACTTGTGATTTTCAGGCCCACATGACACCCAAATTCTCAATATTATCAAACCCATATCCCACAATTCATATATGTTAATTACAAACAAGTCACAATCAACCCTACAATGCTCTAACCCAGGCCAAGTAGAAATAAAACATACAACCTACTCTATAGTATCAGTACCATGTCTGTGTACACTAAAAAATCACGGCATGATGATGGTAAATTCTAACTTGTCCTGTGTCCAAAAACTTTACACTGGACCCCATTGCCCGAGTTTTCATTAACCTACCACTGTAGTGGCATTTTGGGAACCCACTGGTTTCTGGTGTAACCATACACAGAAAAATTAAAGTGGGTCAAAAGGAGAGTCCAAGCTTACCTTTAGATTGACTCCCCTTTCTGATGAAAGGGAGTCAACTGACTCCCTTCAGGGAGTCCAAGTTTTGCCTTCAAATTGACTCCCCCTTTACTCCAAAGGAGAGTCCAGGTCACCTTTGACTCCCTTCCAAAGGGGAGTCTGGCCAATCATTGACTCCCTTTTGGGAAGATACAATTATTCTAAATATCAGTTATATCTAGACCCTTAGTCCTTAGATATCAAGTGTAATGCCAGTCATACTCCATCTTGTACACTTGTGCTTCCATGATGAAACACAAAGCAGGGATACTGAACTTCCCTCAAGGTACATTAGTTGGCATGACAAAGCAGTTGACTCATTATGGCTTTAGCTTTCTGATATCGATACAGAATGGGTGTCTAAGGCTTTTGAATGTGATTAAATTACCCATACATCAAGTAGTTTGTACTATTCTACTGTATCTCATTTTGAGGGTATGTATTGTTCCTGTGATATTGAATTTTTTTCAATATAAATTCCATTGTCTTATTTCCAATCAAAACAAAGATTAGTGCCTCCAGATAAATCCTCTATGGAGATAGTGCCTCCACCTAGTGGAAATCATTTGCTTGACTCCCCCTGGCATACCCTGAATTTCTTCCAGTCCAGTTCACCCATGACTCCCTTATTTACCACTGACTCTCTCAGACTTTGTCAAAAGATAGTCAGGATCTTGTTTTTATACCCCAGGCTCCCTTTGTGACTCTGTTTATTCTCTGTGTAGTATCCACCCCACTTGCCTTAAGGCTACCAAATTACCACTGCCTTAAAGCCCCCCTGGTTAACATACTGTAAGGCAGGAATCTCGGGCCCACCTTTACCATAGCTCCAAAGTTGACTCCTCCATGGTTGACAACACCTTTCGGCCACCATTTTGATGCTCAATGGAGAAATGAGGTCACGATGATAATTGCTGGTCGGCTGAAAACTATCCACCTGGAGAGGTATCCTCTGTGCCCCACTAGTTTTGATCCTGAAGTCCAGACCCCATACACTGACCTTAGTAATCGAGCAAAAGGTCATGTCGGACTTTCAACTGACCCCAAGTGATGCAGAATCAGCAAGTTTCTTCCCGCTGTCGCCATTACGACCAAGGAGATCTCATAAAAGATGAACCCGTGACCCGTGAGGACATAGCACCGGATAGGTCGGTGATGACACTGATGTGGGGATGTCCCCATGCCACAACACCATCCCCTTAAAAAACCTCTCGCCCCCTTTAGGACCCCACTTACACCCCAAGTCTCAATAACATATCAGCTCACCCCGTAACCACTTATCCACTTACGATAACATCAAGTGACAACAGTAGATAAGTTTAGCTGACAGGTTATGCGCCATTGCTTTTCCAAACAACGCCGGCCAAAGCGCCTGGTTGGATCTTGTCGCGTCAGCCCGGCGCCATCTTAAATATGCATCGATGTATCGAAATTGATGTGCGTCACCATGGTAACCATCCATTTGGTGATACCCTAAACTGTTGCATGCATCATAACAACAACATTGACACATGTTAACACAACATTTTGCTCAGTGAACTTTCACCTACCTTAGAAGCCATTCTGAGCACCCGGCTCCATTACAGTAAACTGGATTTGTGTAAAGCTGGAAATTAAAATTGAATCTTTCTTTTTAGAACGGTAAGCCAAACACAAAATAATTCAAAATTCCGAATTTGAGACGCAATCTTGATGAATTACCCACCTTCCGCCCGACATTGTCACCGTGAGGTGGCGAGTGAGCCCGTCGGGAAAAGTAAGGTCAATTTCATAGACCTCCATGGTAGTGTCGATTACATAACGTCTAAGATAAAAACACCAGCTTGCTCTTTTATAGTGCACTGACCTGAGTTTCATTTTTCTACCTTTTCAAAATTCAAACATTTTCCAACCCGCAGTTTCAAACATCAATGACCATACATTACCCAAATCCAAATCTATATACACCCAAAAACAAAGGTGGAAGCAATTCTGAGCAATTACTCAAGCTTATAAACCATAAATCGATACAAGATCTCGCCATGACGGCACAGCGCCAGTGCAGTGTCGCCACCTGGTGTGTTACCCATGAACTAACCAAAGCGTCCCTGGTAACCAAGCCCGCGCCTTGCCTAGGTCTATAGAGCTCTATGTATTGTGTTTGTCAAGTTGATCAGATACAAATTTAACCTTACTGTCTTTTCTGTATTGACCAAGGCCAACCTTATCAGCTGTTTCCACTGCTAACGGATGGTCTCTGTTCTGTTATTTTTATCACAGGCCAACTTTCAGACGAGGCACCACTTGCTTGCTTCACCCTCTTTCATCCAACATCATCATCACACTCATCCTTTTATTTTTTTATTTAAAAAAATAAGGGTAAAATAGAATAAGATGTAATTTTTTATTCATGAAAATTCTCATTTTCATAATAAACCACCCCTAGGTGGTCACGTGACCCTTGATACCTTTATCCAAGTCTCTTTTTTAACACATTTATTCAAGTGTCATTTCATAGGTAGACAAATAGTTCAATATACACTACTCCCTCATCAGTTACCTAGTGATTTCTCAGGATGATTGTTATTATGAGTACAAATGTCATAAAACATTAAAAGTGTATGAATAAAATGTCGAAAACATTACTTCAAATTTCAACATTTTTACTTTGTTCACAGTTATATTATAGAATGTCTACTGGATAGGTCTTGCTTTTGTCAGGCAATACACGTTTATGGTCCATATTGAAAAGATACGTTATCAGTTCTTTCACATTCAGGGTATTGACAACGTCAAATAGGACACACACCCTTGTAAATTCATTCCAAATATCACCGACAGACATCCTAGAAAATACCCACTCTCTATACATAGAAATAAGTTCTTCCTTGTCGGAGTAGCATCCATGATATTTAACCTCCGACGTAGGGTTTTTACATCCATAACATTCATCTTTTACTGTCCTATTAAACTTCCTGTGTAGTAAATAATGACAAGTGTCGGCCATTAATAACCTGGTTGTTGGTCGTTCCACAATTGTAGTAACCATTATCGCTTTAGCTCTCTCCCTCTTGGCTATCATTACGGCCTCCAAACAGTTTGACATCTTGAGAAAGCATTGAAGTGTTATGTAGTCGTTAATGCATACTCTTTACAGATGCATTGTGTCTGCCTTTTTGGATATATTTTTGCCCCTCGACCTTTATAAATGAAGAAAAATGAAAAAAAAAACATGTAAATTTGAAAAAAAAATATGTAATGATACAAATTATTTTTGTCATTATTAAACATACATAATAACTCATAACTCTAACTAATAGAATACTTTACCACACATGTGACCTTTCCTCTATGGGTCAAGGCTATAAAATATGCTTATACTGGTAAACAAGGTAAATACTTACTGAAAAAACCTAGATCCATTGGAAAAGCCTTAACCTTGCAAACAGGCATCCTAGAATACATTGTTGACGATGATGTGTACAAGTCACAAAAAAAAGAAGTTGTGTCCTTTAGACTAGAGCCACAGACATATATACCCTTCATACTTTGCATTCTCACCTTACACATTTTTCACAGCTAACACTTCAAAGAAATGAAGTATTTATTTTATCTCCCCTTAGCATGTTGCACACACAATGTGCGAATGCTTGTTGCAATCACAATATCTGAATGAATAAGTACAAATAAAAAGTAAAGAAAAAAAAAGACAGGTGGTGCCACCCACTCATTACGTTACTCCAACGTTCTACTCGCGTCACTCCACCTCTTTGCTTTACACACCTTACTCCCTCACGCATCATTATATAAAGCCCACTTTAAGGGGCCCCCCACCCCAAGCGGCCCCTATTCCCAAAGGGCCCCCCACCCCCAAGGGGTCCCCCTCACCCCAAGGGCCCCCCACCCCAAAAAATTTTTTCAATATTTTTCAATTTTTTTTTTTTTTACTTTTTACACACACATTCACCTTTAACCTTCATGCTAATAAAGTCACGTAATCCGTTGTTTACAAATAAGAGACCATGTAGATCACGTGTTGTTAACAAACCAGAAGGTCACGTGGTTGACCAACCCCCATTTACATAATCGGGTCACGTGACCTAGACCATTAGCCAATCAGAGACCTTCATTTGGAAATCACTCCACAGGGGTCTAGGTCACATGATCAAGGGGGCGTGGCCTATTTTGCAAATGAGGACTCATTAGCATAAAGGGGCGTGGCCTATTATGCAGGGCGAGGCCTATTTTGCAAATGAGGGATCACATGACCAAATGGAGGGCTCTGATTGGCTAAGGGGGCGTGGCCTATTATCCAAATAAGGAGCTCACCAAGGGGGGTCCAGGTCACATGACCAAATGAAGGGCTCTGATTGGCTAAGGGGGCATGGCCTATTTTCCTAATAAGGAGCTCACCACAGGGTCCCAGGTCACATGACCAAATGGAGACCTCTGATTGGCTGCATCCCGGGTGAGCAATTTCCTTAGATTAGCTATAGTCACGTTCAGATACACTATATACTACTCATGCCATTCAGTGAGATATCACACTGATAACATGACCTCTACATGGATTCCAGACAACTTACTAAGGACAATACCACCTGGTGTTATTTTTAGTTGATTATGATTCTGAGATAAGCATACCAGATTGCTTCAACTACACCTGACTCTGTCATACATTTGGCATATTTATGGCATGTGTGAATTATATCTTGGTTCTTTCTGGCTAGGGGTAGTCAAGACAATTTTACAAAAGTAATTTTTGTACAATCCTTGCTCACTGATGGTTGAACTTATGATAATTGACCTTACATCCCTGTGCGTGGTCTTATAGATGTAGAAATGTACCACAGACATAGTTTGGTAGCGAACGTCAGGTATCTTTACGGCCTTGATGTTTCTCTGTTGTAGACTCCAGGTGACGTCATGATTTACCTACTCCTCTACATACCTGATAACAGGAAACCTTTCTGTGGGACTACAATGTTAGCCTCGAAGAAGGGCATTTTATGATGTAACCAAGCCAGTCGTAAGTAGGTCACAATGTTGAGGGGATAACCTTCATCAAAATCTCTCTGAAACTCCTCTTCTATTTTCAAAATGGAGTCAGATGTATGGAGTCATAATGTTAACACACAGAATACTGAAGGCTCATCCTGGGAATTTCAACTGTATGGCTACTAAAATATTTAGAAAATTTTGCCCCATCTCTTACCCCTGTGACCTTCTTCTGAGAGGCACAGCCTGGGGCTATGTTTCCGCCATTTTTTAATATAGTGCTGACTGCTTCGGTTCCCTATGGACACATAAAGTCTTCATATTCATCTGTCATCATTTTGCATGATATACCAATGTATGATAATGAGCTACTGGTACAGGCTATCTGATTGGATATCCGACTTTTGTTGGGTTTATTTTTTTATGGAAGAATCGCCCTCACCATACCATGAAAACGCTTTCTTAAAAGTGTTGTTCTGACAAAATGTAATTCATACTTTCATCGGGTTAGCAACTAACTTTTGGTTACCTGTTCCACTCCCTACTTCTTGTTACATTCTTGTTTGTTTTCTGTGCCTTTTTTCTTTCCTCCTTTCATTATCTCTAATAATCATCTACATAAATAGGCCAACACAGCCTATTTGACTGTTCACCATAAGATACAAAGATTCCCCTAAATTAATGATTTCATCTCTGAGCCTCGCTTGGTTTTTGCACATAAAAGCATATAAACACTGTGTGATAAACCTATAGGTAGTAATCGAGGAACTGACCTATGGCTAGATCGTGACTATGGCAGGCCCTACCCTATTGGTGGTGCTGTTGTGTTGTACGCTAACAATGTTGGTACTGTCTCCATCACATATCTGCACATCATACTGCTAAACTCACATTCATACTCCTCCCTTCAGATACGCTACCCAAAAGGAAAAGGATTCGTGCCATATGACATGTGCTGATGCTGCCAGAAGCTGTCTGATTTGATGCCAGGCCATTTTATTGTTCACAAAAAGCAGCTGACACAGGCTTCTTAAAACTGTCAGCTGACATATTGATCCGTCCGGGAGACACCTGTAATGTGTTATTGAATGGCTGTTTCATTCATCCCCTAGTAATTCAACCTGCCCAATACCACTGACACCTATCTACTGTCACTCTTTTCGCGGCTTTCCATGTTTTCATCTCTACAAATTTAATTCCTCTTAGAGGGCTCATCACAAAATCCAATGATTCCCAAAAGTGAGTGGCTTCAACGGACACCGACAATGAACCTTCCTCAGTATTGGTAAATATTGTCAGCTAGGTATACATTTACTTCTAAACTGAACCTTGATGATCAGTAACCAGAGTTCGGGTGAGGGTTAACCCACCTTCTACCTATGTAGAGAAATGACCTATCTATATAGCCAGGGCCTGACCATGACAGGCCCTACCCTATTGGTTGGTGTGCTATGTACCATGTAGGCAAACAGTTGGTACTTAAAGATCGTATCCCAACTAAAATTCTGTTATTTTTCAGTCATGCCAGATTTAAATGAGTTATACCTTCCTATAAGTCATCCCTGAGTTTTGAATGAATTTGAAATGTATTTCAGCATGAATTATGGACATTATGACACAGAATTTTTACTGTAGGTCGACACTTTAACCAGTGGATAACATAACAAGTGTTGGGTACTTCATGGATGAGTGATCACCTATGTAGCCTTGATTCCTAATGGCCCATTAGTGTCACCTTGTGGCTAGGGGGTGCACTTCATACCCTCAAATTGTACTTGAAAGGAAAGGTTCACACTATTATGTGCTTGTCTTAGGTTCCACAGGGTTACCAGAGGTAATAAGGTGCAGAATGCAACACTTAACATATTGTAACGGACAGCACAAAAAGGCAGTTAGCAGTGTGGTGGTATACATGTCATTGGTGGGGCCCTCTTCAGTTATAGCTCTTACCCACCCCCCTGAACTAGAAGACTTTCCCGCCATACACCATTAATTGGGGGAAGGAGTAACAATGACCAGAGTATGGTTCATTGAGAGCTTCCCGCCTGGTCATTTTAGTTGAAATTGCATCTTTGACTGACACTATATATCTACTTAGTGATAAGTGTATAAATTTCACCTACCTCTGCCTTAGACATGGTGTAAGGTCCTGATGGTACTTTGTTAGGTCCTGGTTTAAGTCATGTACAGGTCATACTGTCTATCTCTACTGTCACATACCTGTACAGCTACACTGGTATACTGGTACACCGGTACAAAGGTTGTCATTCTTCATACTTAAGGATTAACACCACTACAAGTGTTCTTATCAACAGCCATGTTATTGGTGTGGATCTATTTATACATGTGTGGGTAATCAGTTACTGGGCGCTGCCATTTTATCTGATATGGGCCATGTCTTTGTACCATAGGGACTACCATTTTGTCCCCCTGTGTGTATGCAGCCATCTTGTCCCCCTTTGTGTAGGTAGCCATCTTGGCCCGATGTTAGTACGCGGACATCTTGTCCCTCTGTGTGTAGGCAGCCATCTTGTCCCCCTGTGTGTGTAGGCAGCCATCTTTTGCCGCTGTGTTTAGGCAGCCATCTTGTCCCCCTGTGTGTAGGCAGCCATCTTGTCCCCCTGTGTGTGGGCAGCCATCTTGTCCCCCTGTGTGTAGGCAGCCATCTTGTCCCCCTGTGTGTAGGCAGCCATCTTGTCACTCTGTGTGTAGGCAGCCATCTTGTACCCCTGTGTGTAGGCGGCCATCTTGTCCCCCTGTGTGTAGGCGGCCATCTTCCCCCCTGTGTGTAGGCGGCCATCTAGTCCCCCTGTGTGTAGGCAGCCATCTTGTCCCCCTATGTGTAGGCAGCCATCTTGTCCTCCTGTGTGTAGGCAGCCATCTTGTCCCCCTGTGTGTAGGCAGCCATCTTGTCCCCCTGTGTGTAGGCAGCCATCTTTTCCCCCTGTGTGTAGGCAGCCGCCTTGTCCCCCTGTGTGTAGGCAGCCATCTTGTCCCCTGTGTGTAGGCAGCTATCTTGCCCTCCCCTGTGTGTAGGCAGCGTTCTTGTCCCCCTGTGTGTAGGCAGCCATCTTTTCCCCCTGTGTGTAGGCAGCCATCTTGTCCCCCTGTGTGTAGGCAGCCGCCTTGTCTCCCTGTGTGTAGGCAGTCATCTTTTCCCCCCTGTGTGTAGGCAGCCGCCTGGTCCCCCTGTGTGTAGGCAGCCGCCTTGTCTCCCTGTGTGTAGGCAGCCATCTTGTCCCCCTGTGTGTAGGCAGCCATATTGTCCCCTGTGTGTAGGCAGCCATCTTTTCCCCCTGTGTGTAGGCAGCCGCCTTGTCCCCCTGTGTGTAGGCGGCCATCTTCCCCCCTGTGTGTAGGCAGCCATCTTTCCCCCCCTATGTGTAGGCAGCCGTCTTGTCCCCCTGTGTGTAGGCAGCCATCTTGTCCCCCTGTGTGTAGGCAGCCATCATTTCCCCTGTGTGTAGGCAGCCATCTTGTCCCCCTGTGTGTAGGCAGCCATCATGTCCCCCTGTGTGTAGGCAGCCATCTTGTCCCCCTGTGTGTAGGCAGCCATCTTGTCCCCCTGTGTGTAGGCAGCCATCTTGTCCCCCTGTGTGTAGGCAGCCATCTTGTCCCCCTGTGTGTAGGCAGCCATCTTGTCCCCCTGTGTGTAGGCAGCCATCATGTCCCCCTGTGTGTAGGCAGCCATCTTGTCCCCTGTGTGTGTAGGCAGCCATCATTTCCCCCCTGTGTGTAGGCAGCCATCTTGTCCCCCTGTGTGTGTAGGCAGCCATCTTGTCCCCTGTGTGTGTAGGCAGCCATCATTTCCCCCCTGTGTGTAGGCAGCCATCTTGTCCCCCTGTGTGTGTAGGCAGCCATCTAGTCCCCCTGTCTGTAGGCAGCCATCTTGTCCCCTGTATGTAGGCAGCCATCTTGTCCCCCTGTGTGTAGGCAGCCATCTTGTCCCCTGTGTGTGTAGGCAGCCATCATTTCCCCCCTGTGTGTAGGCTGCCAACTTGCCCCACTGTGTGTAGGCAGCTATCTTTCCCCCCTATGTGTAGGCAGCCATCTTGTCCCCCTGTGTGTAGGCAGCCATCTTGTCCCCTGTGTGTGTAGGCAGCCATCATTTCCCCCCTGTGTGTAGGCTGCCAACTTGCCCCCCTGTGTGTAGGCAGTCATCTGGTGCCCCTGTGTATGTAGGCAGCCATCTAGTCCCCCTGTGTGTAGGCAGCCATCTTGTCCCCTGTGTGTAGGCAGCCATCTTGTCCCACCTCGAGATTATATCATAGCTCCTGCCATTCATGAGTTAATCCATTGCATCCCTATATATTTATGTCAGTGTCTAGATTGGAAATGTCCAGGAAGGTTGGTGACCGATGATTTAGGATCCACACAAGATGAGTTTTTATTTTGGACATGGTATCAGCGGCGTCAGTGATAACGTGCTGCCAATAGTTATATATAAACTAATAAAGCCATGAGTGGATTGGTGAGGCCACAGTGTATTATGTATATCTGTCACAATAAGGCCAGAGACACAAAATGTTAGGTTTTAGGTTTTATTCCCTCTGCTAATGCCTCATTTGTGTCTAGATCTGGGAGTTAGCATACCCTACACTGTCAGACTATGGCAAGTTAAACAGTAGATTGCTTCTATTTATTTTAGAACAGTGGTTGTTATTGTTAGTACAAATCCAATGACCAAACTACAGTGGTCTTTATAGCCCATTTACAATCTGGGCTTAGAGTGTAGGGATGAACAGTTTTATCTCAAAGCATCTATTTCACATGTTCATGATCTAACTCTTTAACTCTTTCCACAGGCCCATCTATCATCATCACAGCCTGTCTTGGACTCTGATCCTGGAAAAAATTCCAATAACCGAGTACCTCTGCAATGCCTAGCCTTATATCATGGAGCATGTTAAAGAAAAACCATACCCGATTTTCATGATAGTGTAGAGGTTTAATATTAACTAGTGCCGTCTGGCGTGGCAGGTGAGACCTGTTGCCTGGTGTTCCTGAGGTTCCGGGTAGGTGGCAGCACCTATCCGGGTCTGTGGGACACCTGGCGACGAACTGGGAGCATCCCTATAAAAGGCTCTGCGCTCAGCTACCACGTCAGAGGCCATGTAGGCCTCCGTACATAATACATGTAGATATCATGTTATCCTGATCATATACTCACAAGGGTAACCGGAAGGTGTAAAACACAATAAAACCGTTGGCATACACTCGGAATACTGTCTTTGTCTTTCCTTTCGCATTACAAGACTCGAACCCCTCTGGTTAGAAAGACCGAACCATTACATTGGTGCTGTGACCAGTTTATTCTGGTGTGTATAGCCCGGACTACAACGTCCGAACAAAATATACATGGGTTAAATGACTTAGCTCAGTTTAACCCTGATGGACAGGTATCTGTCCAAAACAATGGGAATGGTACCCTGGAGGTACATGCCCATTCGAACCCCCAGGATGACGGATATTCGGCCTGGCGACAATCCGATCCTCATTATAAAATAGATAGTGAGGAGAATATACCAGACTCTGTTAGAAGAGAACAATCTATACAGAGACGGATAGAAAATAACTCTCTCGCTGGAGAGTTATGTAATTCGATGTTCAAAGCTGGTGGAAGCACCAACCCGGAACATCAAGCTCCAATGCCTACAAAGAGAGTAACATTTGGTGAACTACCATATGATGTTCCAAGATCAGGTTAGCCAATCTTGGATTACAGTGCCATAGGTGATGCAACATACAGCATACCCGATGGCGAGGAATTAAAACAACCGGATGTCTTTCTGATGAATGACACTTACGTTGCTTTGAATGAAACATTAAATGTTTTAAATAAAGCAAAAGATGAAGTTGCTTCAGAAAAGGAACAACTCGAATACGACCTTCTTGAAATGAAGAAAGAATTCGATCAGAAGAAAAAAAGCTATATGACTGACCTTCAGACTGAAAAAGACAGACTGCATGAAATGCGGGAATCATTCCAAAAGAAATATGATTCGAAACATAATCTTATACAAGAATAGGTAGATACGAATGATCAGCTCTGTCGGGAAAAAGTAAATAAAAAAGCTGAGGTAAAACATTATCGTACTGAGCTAGAAGACTTGAAAGAAAAATGTAATAAACAAGCTCAGGATAATGAATCGGTTCGGTTGGGAATAATAACATATAATCAACAACTAGAACAAGATAAGGAAGGTATGATCCATGAAATACAGGAGTTGCAGGAAACTGCATTGGCCTTAGACAAGTATGTTGAAGCGGTACAAAAATCTGTAGCGAATATAGATCCGAGTATCATTTCGAGCATGCTGAATAATGATGATGGAGTAGTAACAATACCATCAGATCAGATAGTCTCCACATCTACCGGTCAGCAACAGACGCAACCCACCAGATTTAACCCTTTTGTTAAAGATGGAGCGAACAAAAATGTTAGTTCTGGAGTGTATTCGAAACCGGATGGTATTGATTCCGGGGGAGTGAACACTAATGGAGAAAAGATCCGCCTATACCCGATCTAAGTGGTAAAATGAGACCACCGCAAGCAAATGTTCCTATAAGGAAAATAGTTCCACCACCTACGCCTCAGGCAGTGGCACCGGTAAGAGCTTTGCTAACCCCGCCCTCTTATTTTTTCGAATCCGGGACATAGCACCCCGGCTGGACCTAGGTATCCGTTCCCAGGTCCAGCTAATGTCCACGTGCAGACACCTAATAGGCATCCTGTACCGTCTCCATCTGGAACAACGCCTCATCCTATACCACTGTCACAAGTAAGGATGGTGGGACCGGGAGGGAATGTGATATCACATACTTACATTCCCCAAACAGTATCCGGCGGCCAGGGCCACCCGGAAACGCCCGACAAAATAATATCGGAAATGGTCAAAATGGCTATCGTCCAAGACAACAGTACGGAGGTTCCGGATCGGGAACATGGTATTCAGGAAATGGACATAACCAAGGACAGAACCACAACGGTTATCGTCCTAGGTATACCGGGAACCAATCATATAACTACGGTTCGGCTGGTTACAATGGCGGATCCGGAGGATATGCAGGCGGATCTTCAGTACCAGGTGGAAATGGACCCCGTATGGACCACCAGGAGGATCCAGGTCCGGATCCGGAGGGGATGATAGGAAGCGTAATCATAGGGCCTCCATGCCTGCTGCAATGCAGAGTATTTTCGAGTCAATGCATCCAAAATTTGGGTATTGACTGCTACCGGAAAGGTGCCGATGGCATGGAAATTATGGATTGGAGCATGCGAGAGGCCGACAGGCTTTGAGGCTGTGCTAATCCAGCAAGAAGGAGTGCTAGAATACCTCCTCTTTATGATCCGAATGAACCGTGGAAGGACCGGTACCAGGCATTCGTGGACAAAGTCAACTGTAGCGGTTGGACAAAGGAAGAAGCCTTACCTTATCTCATTTGTTGGTTAAGTAAAGGCAGAAAGGTAGCTCTAAACCAATGGAGGACTGCCTATGGAATATACGGTACTTACGACCAACTGGTCGAATGTGCCGCCTATTTATTCGGCTCTATCATAAGAGAAGATCCGTGGGTCACTTTTAAGAAAAGAACTCAAAAACTGAAGGAATCCCATAAGGTATTTGGTTTAGAACTACAAGATTTATTGTCTAAGGCCCGGCCGAATTGGGCACACGATGATGATTGCTATCTGCAAGAATTGTTTACACAATTCTTTGGCGGATTACGAGACGATGACCTAAGCAAGTAGTATGGGATTTGTGGAAGGATGAAACTTCCTTCAGTGATCTGTTTATGGCTATAGATGGCTATGACAGAAAGAAGAGATTATTGGGTTTACCCCATAGTCCCTTGCATACATCGCCAGTACAATATTCGAAAGCACCATGTTTAACTTCCGGAGTGAGTCAGATAGCTCCTGTAGAGTTGCAGGATGTTGATTCTGATAACGAGTATGTGTCTGATGAAAATGGAGAACACATCGGTCCGAGAGACAAAAGCAAAACAGGTATTTACAAACCTGCAATTTGCAGCCCACCACCAATTAAAACTGTAGCTACCCCCACCATGGATGCATCAGCCGCACCTACAGATTTGGTAGAGACCCTAGTCACTCGTTTGACTGAAGCTCTGAGGTGGACAAATCCAAAAGGAGATGTTTCAGATGCCAAATTATAGGGCATTACGCTGCCGAATGTACTGCGGAGAAACCAGTGCCTAGATCGCCGGGTAATTATTCTGTAAGTAATACAGAGGAAAACTAAATAGGGGTCCCTTGTTGGGCAAGGAAGAGGATCCCAGTGACATAACCTGCCATAATATCACCAACCGTGATGCAGGTTCCCATAAAGACGCAAAGTCGCCCAACACCAGATCAGGAAGTAGTATCTGGAAGGTTGGGGAACCCGATACACCAGGTGCCCAGGGAGCACAGGGGAAACCCAGTATCGGTAAAGAGGTAGACGGCTATGAGTTAGCCAGGGTTGGTAGTACCCATCTACCCCCGGGTCATCCTTGTCTGGAATACTTGAAAGGATGTGGATCGACCCATGGTGCTGACAATGAGATTCCTGTTATTACGGATACGCCTTCTCTGCTGAAAGGAAGGCGGTGGTATGTTTGCCTTACTATCAACGGAAGGTCTGCTGAGTTTTTAGTTGATACGGGAGCTAGTCACTCCTGTGTCTCCAAGAAATTCTATGACCTTATACCGGATGAGCATGAAACTCCCATATCGGGAGGAAGTGCTCAGACGGCCGATGGAAGTAGAATGCAAACGTATGGTAGAACTTGTTTGAAGCTGCAAATGGATGGCATACATGACTTTCTCATGGGTGCGACCATTGCGGATATATCGGATGAAGGGATACTCGGGTTGGATTTCGCCTCCCTGTATGGTGCGGTTTTAGAACCACAATCAGGAGTGTTGAGTGTGAAATACCTGTATCCTGTAAAAGTAAGATGTGTATTACGACAGGTAAGCAGTATGGCCTCGGTGGCACAAACTGTTCGGATTCCTGCTGGAGTAGCATGTAATGTACTTTTACGAAGTGATCCCGCGATGAGGAATCAACCGGCTGTGATAGAACCGGATGTGATAGCCTTATCAAGTATCGGATTAACATCTGTGGATACCATTGTTGCTTCCAGTGGTCCCGATTTCGAATCAAGGGACTAGACCTATCTATTTAAAGAAAGGACATGTTTTCGGAAGTATAACACTTTCTGAAATGGTCACTAAAAGTGATCTTAGACTACCGAATGATGAGGATTCTGGGGATATGTCAGGCGATTTGAAAAAATTGTATGACGAAACCCTCCTCGAGGATCCGGAACAAAAAGAGAATTTATGGCAATTATTGGGGCAATATCAGAATGCCTTTGCTAAACCTGGTGAACCTTTAGGGCGAACCACGAAGGTCTTGCATAGAATAGAAACAGGAAATGCGGAACCCTTCAAAATTCCGTATAGACGATTACCTCAGGCTAAAAAGAGAGTCGCGGAAGAGGAAATCAATAAAATGTTAGAACAGGATGTGATAATCCCGTCCAACAGTCCTTGGAGTAGCCCTGTTTGCATGGTAACAAAGAAAGATGGTACCATTTGGTTCTGTATCGATTACAGAAAGTTAAATGGAGTAACGAAAAAGAATTCGTATCCATTACCCAGAATAGATGAAACCATCGACGCCTTAGGTGGTAATAGCTGGTTCTGTACTTTAGACCTACAATCCGGATATTGGCAGGTCGGTATGAATCCACAGATATGGAGAAAACTGCGTTTTCTAGTCATATCGGGTTATTTTAATATAACGTAATGCCTTTCGGTTTGTGTAATGCACCAGCCACCTTTGAGGCAATGATGGAGACCTTGCTAAGTGATTTACTGTGGAAAAGGTGTCTAGTATACCTAGATGATGTAATAGTCTTCAGAAAAACTTTCGAGGAATGTTCAAACAATCTGAAATTGGTATTAGAACGAATCATTTCTAATGGTCTTAAATTAAAACCAAAGAAATGTCACCTGTTTAAACAGTCCATGAATTATTTGGGCCGTATCATTTCAAATGAAGGAATAAAAGCTGATCCGGAGAAAATCAAATCAGTCACGAATTGGAGTAGACTCAGGAGCCCGAAAGAAGTAAGGTCATTCTTGGGATTCTGTTCCTATTACCGGGAATTCATACCGAATTATTCAAGGGTAAGTTACCCCTTGCAAAATCTGGTCAATTGGACCCCCGGGTATACCAAGGACAAGTTTCCTAGGGGACATGAACAAGATCAAGCCTTCAAAAAGCTAAAGGATCTGTTCACGAGTACTCCAGTATTACAGTATCCGAATGAGACGGATCACTTCATACTGGATACGGATGCTAGCAATGAAAGCATTGGTGCTGCTCTGTCACAGGTCCAAAATGGAGTAGAAGTACCAATAGCATTTGCTAGTAATACTTTGAGTAAAACTCAACGTAACTACTGCACAACTAAACGTGAGCTGTTAGCAGTAGTAATATATACAAAGAAGTTTAAACATTTCTTATGGGGAACTGATTTTACCTTGCGGACGGATCACTCCTCGTTAAAATGGTTATTGAACTTCCGAGATGCTGAAGGAATGCTCGGTAGGTGGTTAGCCCACCTGTCTGAGTATGGCTTGGAACATAGTCAAATTCAGCATAGACCCGGAGTGAAGCATATTAATGCAGACGCCTTGTCTCGGATACCAATTCGGAAATGTAATAATCCGAATTATACCGATTGTGGAGCACACAGAGCAGTATTAACTGGGATTCGGATTCCTTTCAGAACCCAGATAGATGGCATCTTAGATTGGTCTATGGAAACCATAAAACAATACCAAGAGGCTGACTCGATAACTGCTAAGCTTTTGCAAATGGTACCAAGGGGTATATGTCCAGCCAGACCTATAGTTTCGCTGGAAAACCGAGAAATGAGAAGATTTCTTGCTCAATGGGCTGAGTTAGAAGTCCGAAAGGGTATATTATACCGATGGAAGCCATGCGAGAGAGTCATGCAAGTGGTTATTCCACATGTAATGAGACGTGAAATAATGTATTATTGTCACGGACATAAGACCAGTGGTCACTTTGGGAAGAAGCGTTCATTAGCACGCCTATCCCAAAAGTATTACTGGCCTGGAATGTCGCAAGACTTATTAAGATGGATTTTCACCTGTCCCAATTGTTGTAAGAACAAACTGGGACCCAGATTGGGTAAATTACCCCTCTCCCAAGAACTGTTTGGAGTAAGGTTTGCTCGAGTTGGTGTAGATATCATTAGTGGGTTTAATAAAACTACTAATGATAACCTGAATGATGGTAGTGTGTGACTATTATACTAAGTATACTAAAGTCTTCCCACTACCGGATCATAAAGCCCTGACATGTGCCGAAGCCTTTGTGAAAGGCTGGGTACTGACATTTGGTGTTCCTTTGATGCTACATAGTGATCAAGGCCGAGAATTCGAATCTAACTTATGGCAGAGTATGTGCGAATACTTAGCCATTTGTAAGACAAGAACTAATCCATATCGCCCTCAGAGCGACGGCTTAGTAGAAAGGTTCAATAGAACTCTTATTCAAGTTCTCAAATCACTAGTGAATGAGAACATGGACGACTGGGATGAGCAATGTCATTTTGTGACACATGCTTACAATAGTACTGTACATTCAAGTACTAATTGTTCTCATAACTTATTAGGATTCGGAGAAGACCTTATAATGCCTGCCGACCTAGTGCTCAGAGTCGTAGGCATAGATCCGGAACTACCTTGTCATGTAGTTTTCGTCGAATGTTTGAGGGACAGGTTCCGAAAAGCTTATGAATCTGTCCAAATTGACCTAGAAAAGAGTGCACGTTGGCAAAAAGTTGGATACGATGTGGACTTAAAAATGAGAAAGTTCAAACCAGGTGATAAAGTACTGAGGTTACATGAACCTTTGCGTAATATTAAATTTAAATTAGCATCCAATTGGGATGGTCCATTCATTGTAACCCAGGTTATCAGTGACTGTACAGTGATTATTCAATCCGACATTGGTCAATTTTACAAATTGAATGTCGCAAGATTACGAAGATGGTCTGGAAGGGAGACCTCCACAGAAATGTATGGTAAAGGATTCGATAAGGTAATGGATGTAAATCGAATCCCTGACCAGGAACCTGACCCGAGACCTAAAAGGAAACAGGGCAGGCCCAAGAAAAAATCTATGGGGAAGCCACCGACGCTACTAAACAATAGATTAGCCCAGAGGACTGCAGTAACCTAACCCGTATACACAACAAGTGTGCCGTCCTGTTAACCGGTTCAATGTTATATGTTATGCGGAAGCCTAACAACTGACCTGAAAGGTGTATTTGTCGTCGCTGTACAATGTACCAGTGGGTGGTGGACGGATAATCCGGTGGATTCGCAGAAGCTTTCCATAAACTCCACGCAAATCCCCAGACGAGTCCACAGCATGAGCGATAATAACATCAAAACATTCATTTGTTTATATTTTCGCGGTCCGCACGTGTTGAGCGTGTGACGTCATGGCGACCAGTCTCGGCTTACCTCTCGTGACCCCGCTTTCAAGCGTGGAAATGACATCACGGAACCTAGCATAACGCCATATTGTTTTTAGTAGTGAGAAGAGGCGGACGAGTCTTCGTCCGCTCTCTGATTTACTACTCGAGTAAGCAGGAGGAACTCATGGACATGGAGGACTCCGAATTGCCCGCTGTATACGACGGGAGGTATCTGTACATCCATTCGGAATTACAGAATCTGACAAACGACGAAACGGGGAAATCTATTCCAGTAGATTCCTCAATTCGGAAGGCCGTCCCGGGTGAGGGAAGAAATCCGAGAGGAGGCTGAGAAGGCTGATGAGGAACAGAAGCCACAGCAAGCCATAGCTCCTGGGATCCCTAAGCGAATGATGGCTGGTAGAAGTCCGGATGCTCCCGTACCTTCAACCAGCAGTGTTTCTGCTGCAATCCCTAGTCCCGAACCAAAGGATCCAAAACCGGCGGCTACGGCAACGGATAAGGCAGAAGAGGACAAGTGGGAACTGTCCAAAAATAGGAGATCTTCATCTCGGAAGAAGAAACATCTCCCAGACTCTGTAAAGGCAGAGGAGCAAGCCGCTAAATCCAGCCCGACTACAGAAGACTCCATGCAAGTGGACTCTTCAGGAGAAGATTCTTTAGGGGAGTCCTCGTTTGAGTACGATGAAGATGCAGCACCATCGAACCAAATGGAGGCTGAGCGTTGGAAAAACGCGAAATCTGGGTTTAAGGAACGGGTACCCACCTGCTTCAAAGACTGGGTTTCCGGATACCGGAAGAAAGATGGGGCTCCATTATATGCCTGTCCCGGACCCACCAATAAGAATGGAGAGTCGGATGATGAAGATTGGATGCGGTTATCCGATGAAGATCCGAATCCAAGTAAAGCCTATAGGAAACTATGGCTTACATTGAACGCTTCTGATAAGTACTATACTAACACTCAGAAGTTTAAGCTCCGTTGGGCACTGGAAAAGTGGTATGGCGATTGTCAGAAAACCTGCCCCTTTTCCATTTGCCAAGATGCAAGCGACTAGCCTGTCAAAACCTGGAGCACTTCTGCTCGGTTCCAAAGACATCTCGTCGAGACCCACTGCTACCATCATCCGGTCTACGTTTGTGACCCGACGATTGGTAAAAAAGGAAAGGAGTGTACTACGATGGTAACCTATAATCATCGCAGTGATTTAGCGAGACACCAGAAAGCAGCCCATGCGGATGGTCTGGATCTCGCTCGGAAGAAGGTCATGGAACTTCATCGGGAGCTTATGCGAGTAGTAGATAAGCTGGAAAAGGAAGCCTGGTCTAAAGTTAAACCAGGTGACCAGGTCCTTTGTTCCGTGAACAAAGGAAAAGAATCTAAACTCAGCGCTAAAATGGTACTCACCACAGGCCGAGGGAAACTAGATATGCACGATAGCATTTGGAAATTGTGCGAGGAGTCTGACAGAGAAGGTAAACGTGCCAGAGATAGGAACCGAAGAGACCAAAACCGGGGACAACCCGGTAGTGTCCCGGATAGCCAGAGTCAAGCCAGGGAGGATCGTTCCAAATCCCCGCTGGCACGCCACCCGCATGATCAGTCGCAGGTCCCTGTTGTCTTTAAACAGCCTGCGCCTGTCGGATCATATGCATCAGCTGCACAACATCCGGGTAAACTGGACAAGAGGGCATATCCTTCCATGTCCCAGAAACCCGGACCGGAGAGTCAATCTCTGACTGTAGGTGGACGCTTGGTAACCAAGAAGCCCACCCCTGCTGCCGCCTCTGGATCTCCAGCACCACTGAATCAGGACCAGATACAACAGTATTTGGCCCTTGGCATGAAGCAGAACCTACCACCCGGATACTGTATTCCTACAGTCTCACAACCGGGTGCGTCTCCTGTAACGGTTAGCTCATCCGGAACCACCAGTCCCACTGTGACAGCTGCACCAGTACTCCTTCCGAGTGCTGCACCACCTGTTGCACTGATCCCGAAACCAGCCGATGCCATCACTATTAAAACTAGTCCGGCAGAGGTCTGGTTTGATAAATCTCGCCAGGGGGAAGCGGATGTCCAAAAGGCCATCTACACCCACTGGGAGAAGTGCGTTAAGCAACGAGCCACGGATTACCATCAGGGTCTCTTAAATGACACTCTCATGTGTTTCCAGGAGGTCAGTAATGCTGAAAAGCAATGCCTGGAAACTAAAATTCGAGGAGATGTTAAATCACTCGAAGAAGAATCCTTGGCTGCCAAAGAACAGGCAGCCATGGATGTCCATGTCCTCGAAAAAAGGGTAAATGAGGAAGTACAACGGAACACCCGATTGAATACTAAATTCATGAAAGTGTTCGGAGTGGCTCTAGATGAGTGGGACGGTAAACCGGAGTCCACTCTAGCTCTTCTTAAGAAGAAGCATGCTAAGCATTCGGCTTAAAATGCTTCTGGATTCCATTATTCAATCAGTCCATTAACCCGGAATGTATACAGAGTACACAGTCTACCAACTGGGACTCCATACACTCCAATGACCTAGCTTCAGATATATCCGAATAGTTTTTGATGATGTACCGGACGGATGCAGTGAGATGTGGATTACCTAAACACCTGTTACCTTGATGTCCTATCTACAACCGAAGTTTATGTTTCTTGTGCTACCCAGAACTATACATTAATAGACACTGGATATACGTTTTGAAAATCTACTACTACTAGGACACTATGAACACTACTGCTACTTGGCCCGAGTGCCTTTATAATAGGATTCTTCAATCTGGATATACTACATTTGACTTTAGCACTTCAAGAGGAATTGGGTAGCTGCCCTATCAACATCCGTGATATATATATTAAAAAGACTATAACACATCCTTCCCATGGTTAGCTGACCATACCCGGATTACTACCACACCTCCACATCCACTACATCAACGAAAGAAGCATCCGGATAGTTAATAATGTAAAAAAAACTGTATGTATCACTATGTTCTATATTCAAATATTAAATATAGTTGTATTATTGAAAGGTTTATTGTAAAACCTAATCTATGTCATAAACTATAATTTTTTAAGTGCATGCTTAATATGATACTGGTCTAGATCTAATATCATTGTATAAAATTATAAAAACACCCAATGTGTTCATTTAGTAGATCTATAGCCCTATGGTTTATACACCAGCAAATGTTACGTTCCTTAATACTATTTGAATGTATCATCTGGTGATATGATATTATATTGTAAATACAGTGATACATAAAGATGTGTATATTTTTCTAAAAATAACTTTGTCTATACTAATGTATAAGACAATCGAAATAATTTTTTTCCCGAGTGTATTGTTATAACCTAAATACCCCTTAATAGTTCTTATCAGAACTAAGAGTTTCTTGTGTGTAATGAAAGTAATAACGTTACGGTTAGAGTCTTTATCAAGACTATTAAGGATTCGTATGTTGATAATTTAATTACAAGGTTGCATATCTTGTTATATGTTCAGATATGTTACATAAATCTGACTAGGTATTTCCACATTGTACTTACCTTAATATTATCCAACTATCCGTAACTCATCATTGCTTTCGTATCTATGTTCATATAGAGACTCATACTTTCCTATGGTATGGATGTTTAACTATAACTTAACCTCTATTATAGGAATAGACATTATGTATATGTTACTCCTATATAATAAATTAATAGTTATAACTCCTACCTATTGTCTGGGGGAGTAGTGTAGAGGTTTAATATTAACTGGTGCCGTCTGGCGTGGCGGGTGAGACCTGTCGCCTGGTGTTCCTAAGGTTCCGGGTAGGTGGCAGCACCTACCCGGGTCTGTGGGACACCTGGCGATGAACCGGGAGCATCCCTATAAAAGGCTCTGCGCTCACCTACCACGTCAGAGGCCATGTAGGCCTCCGTACATAATACATGTAGATATCATGTTATCCTGATCATATACTCACAAGGGTAACCGGAAGGTGTAAAACACAATAAAACCGTTGGCATACACTATGAACACTGTCTTTGTCTTTCCTTTCGAATTACAAGATTCGAACCCCTCTGGTTAGAAAGACCGAACCATTACAATAGTATTTTTGTAATGGAAAACCTATTGGAGCTGGAAGATTTGCCACAATTCCTCCATCTCCAGAGAGAGTTTTCTTACTTAATCCACAGAAGTTTATATAACAGTAAAACCATGAGTATAAGCATAGTTTGACATAAACAGTAGAGGCCTAGAAGAGGATTAGAATCTTCTACACTGGCTGTGATACAAAGCTATGGTATGGTGTTCCAGGCTACAACCACCAGCAATCTCAATAATGGTCAGCATGTCTGACTTTGAATAACAGAATGTCGGTTCAAGACCGCCGGCGATATATACAAGAGATTGACATGTATATAGCAGTTCTTATTCACACACACAGATGATGTGTATATAAGCGGTGTTATTTACACACAGTTAGGGTTGGTCACAGGACGACATTACAAGGTTGGTCAGAGGACATACCCCAGCATGTGTTTAGGGTTGGTCAGAGGACATACCCCAGCATGTGTTTAGGGTTGGTCAGAGGACATACCCCAGCATGTGTTTAGGGTTGGTCAGAGGACATACCCCAGCATGTGTTTAGGGTTGGTCAGAGGACATACCCCAGCGTGTGTTTAGGGTTGGTCAGAGGACATACCCCAGCGTGTGTTTAGGGTTGGTCAGAGGACATACCCCAGCGTGTGTTTAGGGTTGGTCAGAGGACATACCCCAGCGTGTGTTTAGGGTTGGTCAGAGGACATACCCCAGCATGTGTTTAGGGTTGGTCAGAGGACATACCCCAGCATGTGTTTAGGGTTGGTCAGAGGACATACCCCAGCGTGTGTTTAGGGTTGGTCAGAGGACATACCCCAGCGTGTGTTTGGGGTTGGTCAGGGGACATATTTTGAGGGTTGGTCAGAGGACACACACATAAGTTTTTAAGGGTTGGTCAGAGGACATCAAATCAGGGTTGGTCACAGGACAGCATTACAAGGTTAGTAAGGGGACACATGTTTTCAAAGTTGGTCACAGGACATGCATATGGCCCTCTTTACATTTTTATTTTTATTTTTTGTAGTTCTTACTTGTAATGAAATAAAATATTTCAGTGGGATTGTAGATAAGATAGTCCACATACGTTAGGGCAGGCGGATGATATACACACCACCACGTAGTGCATATTTGTTTGTCTTATATGCACAACCTGGTCGTGTGTACAGCTACCCATTATACACAAGACCATCTGCAGATGTGCACATAACGGGTGTTTATTCACACAAGGAATCGGTTGTACATATTTGTCGTGCGTGTTAGAACAGGCTGTATGTATATCCATTACTGTACCATCAGTATACATTTTTACAGAATTTCCTCTGACCAACCCTAAAGAAAATATATATATATCCTGTGACCAACCCATGTCCTGTGACCAACCTTCAAAAAGTCCTGTGATCAGCCCTTACTAGACATGTCCTCTGACCAACCTTAGAAAGGTCCTCTGACCAACACTTAATGGATATGTCCCCTGACCAACCCTAAACACATGTCCTGTGACTAGCCCTAAACTCCTCCTGTCCTCCGACCAACCTTTGGTCGTATATATAAGGAGTCTTATATACACACCTGTCCTCTGACCAACCTTTGGTCGTATATATAAGGAGTCTTATATACACACCTGTCCTCCGACCAACCTTTGGTCGTGTATATAAGGAGTCTTATATACACACCTGTCCTCCGACCAACCTTTGGTCGTATATATAAGGAGTCTTATATACACACCTGTCCTCTGACCAACCTTTGGTTGTATATATAAGGGGTCTTATATACACAACCATGTATGTGTATATAAGACATGCTATATTCACGAGGTCGTCTTGTCAATATCATCGGCCGTTCAAGAATGCATACAAGGTCAAATGCAACTTTGTAAAAGGTCTCCCTAAAGCCCCTTTTAACCTATTGACATTTGGAGGATATTCATTATGATACATTATTTTTAGAATTTGTTGCAAAAATTACGGAGCCCCTAATAGGACATACTAAAGAGATTATTTTTCATGCAAAATATATTCCTGCGGGTACAGGAACATTCCTGTGGAAACAGGAACATTCCTGCGGAAACAGGAACATTCTTGCGGAAACAGGAACATTCTTGCGGAAACAGGAACATAATAAAAAGATTTTTTCATGCAAAATATATTCCTGTGGGTACATGAACATTCCTGTGGAAACAGGGACATTCTTGCAGAAACAGGAACATTCCTGCAGAAACAGGAACATTCTTGCAGAAATAGGAACATTCCTGCGGAAACAGGAACATACTAAAACGACTTTTTTTCATGCAAAATATATTCCTGCATGTACTGGAATATTCCTGCGGGTACTGGAATATTTCTGTGGCTACAGGAAGATTTTTGTGGATACGAGAATGTTCCTGCGGACACAGTAGCATTCTTAAATTTTGAGAGTTTAAAACATGTAAAAAATATTTCTTTCTCAACAACAGAAAATATTCCTGCAGGTACGGAAACGATTCTTGCGGGTACAGAAACATTCATGTTGGGGCTTGAGGAGTTTATCATCATTAAGTTTCCACAAGAATAGTTCAGTATCCACAAGAATTGTTTAGTATCCACAAGAATTGTTTAGTTTCCGCAAGAATTGCTCAGTTTCCGCAAGAATTGCTCAGTTTCCGCAAGAATTGTTCAGTATCCGCTAGAATTGTTCAGTTTCCGCAACAATTGTTCAGTTTCTGCAAAAATTATTCAGTGTCTGCAAGAATTGTTCAGTTTCCGCAAGAATTGCTCAGTTTCCGCAAGAATATTTTTTTGTGGAAATTTTATTTTTGGTATGTCCTATTAGGGGCTCCGTAAAAAATGACAGTGGCCAACTGAGAATAAAAATAAAATCACGCATTTACTCAAAGACTGGCCTGGTACCTGATTTATGTTTCAATTTGACTTAGAGGAGTACCTCCAGTTTCAATAATACCCACAGATGGAAGGAGGGGGATCGGGAATATCCTGTATATTGCTGTAGTTGTAGCCACCTAGAGTTGACGTAGTAGATATAGGGAATATCCTGTACATTGCTGTAGTTGTAGCCACCTACAGTTGACGTAGTAGATATTGGCAATATCCTGTACATTTCTGTAGTTGTAGCCACCTGCAGTTGGTGTAGTAGATATTGGGAATATCCGGTACATTGCTGTAGTTGCAGCCACCTACAGTTGGTGTTGTAGATATTGGGAATATCCTGTACATTTCAGTAGTTGCAGCCACCTACAGTTGGTGTAGTAGATATTGGGAATATCCTGTACATTGCTGTAGTTGTAGCCACCTACAGTTGGTGTAGTAGATATTGGGAATATCCGGTACATTGCTGTAGTTGCAGCCACCTACAGTTGGTGTTGTAGATATTGGGAATATCCTGTACATTTCAGTAGTTGTAGCCACGTACAGTTGGTGTAGTAGATATAGGGAATATCCTGTACTTTTCTGTACTTGTAGCCACCTACTGTTGACGTAGTAGATATTGGGAATATCCTGTACATTGCTGTAGATGTAGCCACCTACAGTTGGTGTAGTAGATATAGGGAATATCCTATACATTTCTGTAGTTGTGGCCACCTACAGTTGACGTAGTAGATATTGGCAATATCCTGTACATCGCTGTAGTTGTAGCCACGTACAGTTGGTGTAGTAGATATTGGGAATATCCTGTACATTGTTGTAGTTGCAGCCAGCTACAGTTGGTGTAGTAGATATTGGCAATATCCTGTACATTTCTGTAGTTGTAGCCACCTACAGTTGGTGTAGTAGATATTGGCAATATCCTGTACATTGCTGTAGTTGCAGCCACCTACAGTTGACGTAGTAGATATTGGCAATATCCTGTACATTTCTGTAGTTGTAGCCACATACAGTTGGTGTAGTAGATATTGGCAATATCCTGTACATTTCAGTAGTTGTAGCCACCTACAGTTGGTGTAGTATATATTGGGAATATCCTGTACATTGATATAGCTGTAGCCACCTACAGTTGGTGTAGTAGATATTGGGAATATCCTGTACATTTCTGTAGTTGTAGCCACCTACAGTTGGTGTAGTAGATATTGGGAATATTCTGTACATTTCTGTAGTTGTAGCCACCTACAGTTGGTGTTGTAGATATTGGGAATATCCTGTACATTTCAGTAGTTGTAGCCACGTACAGTTGGTGTAGTAGATATAGGGAATATCCTGTACTTTTCTGTACTTGTAGCCACCTACTGTTGACGTAGTAGATATTGGGAATATCCTGTACATTGCTGTAGATGTAGCCACCTACAGTTGGTGTAGTAGATATTGGGAATATCCTGTACATTTCTGTAGTTGTAGCCACCTACAGTTGACGTAGTAGATATTGGGAATATCCTGTACATTGCTGTAGTTGTAGCCACCTACAGTTGACGTAGTAGATATAGGGAATATCCTGTACATTTCTGTAGTTGTAGCCACCTACAGTTGACGTAGTAGATATTGGGAATATCCTGTACATTTCTGTAGTTGTAGCCACCTACAGTTGACGTAGTAGATATTGGGAATATCCGGTACATTGCTGTACTTGTAGCCACCTACAGTTGGCGTAGTAGATATTGGGAATATCCGGTACATTGCTGTAGTTGTAGCCACTTACAGTTGGTGTAGTACTTATTGGGAATATCCTGTACATTGCTGTAGTTGTAGCCAGCTACAGTTGGTGTAGTAGATATTGGGAATATCCGGTACATTGCTGTAGTTGTAGCCACTTACAGTTGGTGTTGTAGATATTGGGAATATCCTGTACATTGCTGTAGTTGCAGCCACCTACAGTTGACGTAGTAGATATTGGGAATATCCGGTACATTTCTGTAGTTGTAGCCAGCTACAGTTGGTGTAGTAGATATTGGGAATATCCTGTACATTGCTGTAGTTGTAGCCACGTACAGTTGGTGTAGTAGATATTGGGAATATCCTGTACATTGATGTAGTTGCAGCCAGCTACAGTTGGTGCAGTAGATATTGGGAATATCCTGTACCTTTCTGTAGTTACGGCCACCTATAGTTGGTGTTGTAGATATTGGGAATATCCTGTACCTTTCTGTAGTTACGGCCACCTATAGTTGGTGTTGTAGATATTGGGAATATCCTGTACATTGCTGTAGTTGCAGCCACCTACAGTTGGTGTAGTAGATATTGGGAATATCCGGTACATTGCTGTAGTTGTAGCCAGCTACAGTTGACGTAGTAGATATTGGGAATATCCGGTACATTGATATAGTTGTAGCCACTTACAGTTGGTGTTGTAGATATTGGGAATATCCTGTACATTGCTGTAGTTGCAGCCACCTACAGTTGGTGTAGTAGATATTGGGAATATCCTGTACATTGATGTAGTTGTAGCCAGCTACAGTTGGTGTAGAAGGTATTGGTCAGGCACCCTAACCCCAACATATGGTATCACACACTATAAAAAGAATGTTTTCAAAATAACAACAGAATCCTCGTCCCAAAGTTCCCAGAGATCTGTCGTTATTTTCACAGAGATTTCACTTGCTGCTCGATAATAACGGTGGTCCACTGTTCAGTTTTACCATGATCCCTGGTACATTCAACAGAATTTTTTTACAGTGTAATGTAGTATAGAGTGCCTCTTGGTCCAGGTTTCAGTCATAATCCGTCCTTTCTCATCATGTCTTTCTGCTGCATTTACCACCATTTTCCTCTCCTGCTGATATTACCTCTAGCCCACCTTGAAGGTGCTTTTAGGATTAATTAATTATTCAGGAAAATCGAAAAATTCGCGGATTCAAATACGCATGAAAATGTATTTTTAAACAAAAAGTGAAGATACAAGTATAGAAACACAAGTTACTTTGGTTTTGATTCTGGTTTTGTCATCTTAGGTGGCAGCACCATGGACTTCACATTAATATCGGTTAAGATGTGGGGTAGTGTGGAAATAACAAGATGTACTGGTTAGATTGAATATGGTCATGTAGACCACCTGTACGTATAGGGTGGGAAGCAAATTGTCACCTTAGTGATGGAAGGTTGTTTCTGTATTTTTCAAGTTTTGCAGGAGAGGCAAAAGAAGTGTTCCACTTGCTATAGCACAAAGTGGAAACAGCAACATTGCACTGCAGCCTGTAGGCAGACTTGTCATAGACAGAGCTTCAATACTTTCAAAGTAGCTAGAACAGGGCCAATACATATCAAAACAGAAGAAAACTCATTTTTACCAAAATGTCAGTTACAACCGTATTGCATTAAGTTTACTGTTATATTCTGAAGGTGGATCAAAATTATTCAAACACTTATTAGCATTCACTTCTTGTTATGTACTAAAGGCTCATCAAAGGAAGAACCCAAGGCACAATGGTTTGTTTAATCTTATTTATTGATCTCATATTAACAGTGCGTCCTAATTTCACCAAATTGCTATAATCAATATCCTCAGATTAAGCACTCTGTATCTATTTATTGTTGTTAAACAATTCATTTTAATCATATTGCAGCTGACTATGTGGTCATATATATATACAAAATATAATATGCTATAACTAGACATTCATACATAAATTACATCCATTAGTGTGTGCCATATATATATATATATATATATATATATATATATATATATATATACAGCTAATCAGCCAGTGATTCACCTTATGTACCATCTAGGTACCCATCAACAGTAAAATATATAGATCTCTGTAACTGGACATAAAATAAAATTTTAGTTCCTCTGTTTGTTTCTGGATAAATCCATGTGTATAGATAGTATATATCTGACCTGTCCCAGGACAACATCCAAACTACAAATAAATACCCGTACAACACGTAAATTAGTATTTGCGTACAGAATTCTAAAAGATGTGGATTTCATCCAAGTCACTGTGAACATGTTGGTTATAATATTAGCACATTGTTTCCTCCTTTCAAGAAGAGTTATTTCATGTTAGTGTGTCATATGTTTACAATCCTCCTTGTTCCCTAACCTGTAGAGGTGACCAACATTTTAGTTATAATTAAAGGTCAACTTCAAACATCATCAACACACTACTTTGTCCAATCAAACCCTGCTACACTGAGAGATGATGTGATTTGGGAACAAGTCTAGAGGAAGGTGGAAGCTACATGACATCATGGTATTTTCTGAATATATTCTATGAACCATAACCACTCTTGTAGCCTACATTTGGGATGAACAAATCACATATTTCTACATGAAACTATTTTCAAATCAATCAGATGCTCAGTTCCATAGAGAATCATAAAAAGAACATAATGTTCATTGAATATATTGTTAATTAATGTTACCCCCCAATGGACACAGTTACAGTTGATTCAATTTTAAAATAATATTGATCATTTTTGATCAACAATATATCAACATTGATTGATCATTCTGTTACCACTGGGCTGTAACATGAACAATATTTCAGCATTTACAATCTAAACCCCAGCTACATCCAACAGTTGTACCTGTAGTCACGTGATGCAGGCCTACAGCATTGGGTAGGTATCCTAGTCCCCCCCCCAAAGGGCCTTAGTAACAATACACTGTGGTTGGCAAATCAGGACAATGTTTCTGTTCTATCATTAATATGTATGAGCTTCTATCATCTATATACGTACACATGATTTGCGCAATTCAATAATCAGACATATCAACTACCTTATCATAAAAAAATATATACATCAATATTTTTGTCATTTTTATGTCAAGAGCAATTTTAATAATATAACTTTTATTTGTTTCAGGGATGTGGTGTCAGATTCCCAACACTACACTCTGATGTGACACAGGTGAGTTTTATTTGTTTTTTGTTTGTTTTTTTTGGGTTTTTTTTTATTGTTTTGTTCTTCTCTCTCTTAGTGTTGTAGACCTTGAGGCATAAAGAATTTGTCTAATACTTATTTACTTCATATCTAACAATAAATACATATCTACAAAGATAATTAATTAAATAATTTATATTGCACCATACATATATCAATATAATTTACACAAGTTAAATCTTACTCTATAAAGTAAATTTAAATAGGTTGCATTTATGATCATAAATTTCAAACAATTGTGCATTCTTGTAGCTAAACGTCACAACGCATAAACTGAACAATAAGTTAACCACTAATTCACCTCACTTTAAAGATGATGTGACACAAGAATCACAGCTATGCCATAGCCATTACTGTATTGGTCCATCAATGTAACTCTTCAGTGCATCAACCTGGTAGGGCTGGCATGATGCATGAATGCAGCATAGGAGTGCATCATGACAATGAAGGATAAAAGTCCTCTACAATACATGCGGTCCATATGTAACCTGGACTGATGCTCACACCTTGCAGCTACCATGTTGAATGAGTCTATATAATGTCACCTGGACATTTTACACATTTCTATATCTATCATATTGTATTTTACCTGTAGAAAGAGTTTTTTTTCTATATTCCATGTTCAGAGAGCACCAGTGTGTGATGCGCTTAGTGTTACGATCTTTATAATAATGTCATACTTTGTAGCATCACAATGTCAGTATGATACTGTATATAACTGGATGCTACCTGTAGCATCTATAGGGCAATTGTACATAATTTGCAATAGTTTTACATATGTAATATCAGCCTATTACAATGAACTATCCCCTCAAGATGTGTGTGGTGCACATATGTGTGTGCACTGACACATTCATCTGTGAAATTGTGTAATGTAGTTCTTGCCATGAATATGACCTTAGCTGTCGAAATGGCGTTAAACATCTATTACTCACTCACTCATAATCATTATTCATCATGTTACTACAACATTGTTATCGAAGGACAATATTGAACAGTTTTGTCACATCATGAAACACTTAGAGTATTGCAATGACATCCTATATTGACTTCAAAGTAAATAGCATTACCATATCAGGTTCTACCTAAGTCATGTCAGATTTACCCACACAGTCCTTGGTCCTTTATGTATTATAGACTGATGTGCCCGAGGCATTGAGACACATGAACGAGTCACCTAAAACAAGGCGCTACAGATGTGGCACATTAGTAACATTTCCAGCCACTAGGTGGCAACATCTTCTAACATGACTTGAAAATGTCTAAAACATCTTAAGGCCATAAAAGTCCATTATCATACACCATGCCACCTCGCGGTACCATAATGCCATCATACCGTCATAGATAATGCCCTACATCAGACATTCTTACACCTTCATGTCTATAGGAAGGCAGGCTACATGTATATAGCTCTGTCAGGCCTGTCAGGCTGTACAGTCTGATTTGAGCAATCACAATTACCATCAATTATCACTGCACTGATATCAACTTGAGTTGTAAATCTGAGATGTAAGGTGGGTAATTGTGTGAAGCGTTATCATACGTTAATTCAGCCATGTCACCAGTCGGTTACACAGCGTTACCTACACCATTATACACCTATCACAGATTAAATATCTGAAATCACCACATCAGTATCCCAACCATTTCTTAATCAAGGTTATGTACAAGGTTATGTGGTTCCTTGCATATACCAATTTTCACAGCGTGTATGGTATTTCAACTCATGACCATTCTTTTTCTCTCATTGTACACTCAGACAGTACATTCTCATACCCGGAGGTATTGATAGAAAGCCCTGTGTCTGTATACCATAATACCGGTTACCTCTTAGTAATATGCAGGACATCAATTGTCTTTCTGTTTCTCACTAGTTGTACATTGTGGAACTCACACGTTGACAGGTTCGGGGGCCTTCTTTGTCTTCTTCCCACTGACTTTATCCGCAACCTCTGCCTTACTTTCCCTCCACAAGGAGAACTCCAGCATGTGGTAAGTCACCATGGCAACTAGCAGCAGGCCAATGATGATGTAGATTTTGACATGACACGGGATGTACTTAGCTGTGAATAATGTCAGACATGCACCGATTGACTGACACATCTTGACACCAGCAAACGCTGGCTCTTTGTTCTCCACAAACAGTGCTCCAACAATACCTGGAAGGAAAAATTTCAATGCCATAAGATGTTTTAAAGGAGTGACTTTAAAGGGAGAAGGGGGCTAATGTTTATGTAGTTCCTTGGCAGACTTTCCACACCCTGCTGTCTTCTCATTTATTCAGTTTAACTACTCTCGGAAGAAAAGACGCATTTGACCAAATACCTTCCTTTGAAAACAGCTTCATTACCTAAATGATAGTGTAGTAGTTCTGGATGTGTTGGTCACACAATGGACAAACAAAAGGAAAATAAGCCTGAGGAAGATTAACACAGTTGAATATGGGTAAAAAAAATGCTCTCATTATTTCTATCATGACCTGCGACTGGACAAGTCACAACTGTGTAATGTAAACGTAAGGAGTGACATTATATATCAATCATCCTACAATTACGCCACAACGGAATCGATGAACCAGTAGTTTAATTGAGATAATCAGAAAATATCAATATCAATTTTTACCAAATTTGGTAGTCTGTAAGGACGGAAGTTCAAGATAAAAAAGTAATTGTCTATATTCAGAGAGCCCATTGTTGACAAGGTTACAAATGATGAAGCTAATCGCTCAGATTGAAAATATTGAGGACAAAAGTAAAAATAAAAAAAAAATATATCTTTAGCGCTTCTGAAACTTGAAGCGATTTAACACCTAGACCCAAGAAATGTATTGACGCATGTCTTGTTCATGTACGTTGTGCATAAACTTATTACTTAGTATAGATACTGATTAAGGTGGCTGGCGGGGATTGTTAGTTCAGCATTTGGACACCAGGGGTCTCTGTGCTACATTGGCATTATGGATAAACGAAATGTGCAAAATACAGGAAGGCTTGGCATGGATTTGAACCCTGGATCTTCTGTGAGTAAGGCTTCTGTAAGTAAGGCAGAGACATTACACATGAGCCATGGGGGCTGCTATAAGACCACCTAGAAAAGACATGTATAAACTAGATGTCACTATTCTAACCATATCCTCAGATTTATTATTTCAATCATCCAAAACATTAGAAATATGTCAATATTGTATCTAATGAAAAGATATGCTGAAAATCTAAGTGCTGAAGGAGTTACGAAAATATTTATTTAATTTTGCATATGAATCTGGGGACTTACGTGACAAATCACTATATGATCCTATATATGGTTGAATCCTCTGTATCTCAAAAATATGCATGGGACCCCCCTACTATTTCTGCACATATGAAAAGTACAGGTCATTATGGGATTCTGGTGTGAATATGGCGAAAATCTAATTACTTTTAGTCTATCCCCGCCAGCCAGCTTAAGTACATTTTACACATCCAGGTGTCGGTGTGTACAGATCTCAGGTGTGTTGTAGACTATGACTTCAGACACTAAACACACCTGTCCCACAGACAGGTAAACATACAAGGAGACCATAGAACCAGTTGTGCTGTGTTAGCCTACATAATAACTAAGACCAAAGTCCTACAACATCCCAAACATCAACTAACAAGGAAAACTAGGTCCAAGTTCTGTCAACATTTCACAAGCTCAGTCCACTGTAGCTAACTGTGGTAATTCTAGTGTGACCAAAAGAAAACAGTTCTATAGCATTTGCTCTATTGTAAGCATTATAATTTATATAAATGATGTTATAGATTTTGGAGAAAATATTGTATTGCTCCAATCTCCTCGCGACTGGCTTAGAATACAACTAAGGCAGATGTAGAAATTTAGCAGAACCATTGGAAAAACTACTTGCACAGACTTAGCTGTCTGATGTTGTTTAATTCCTCAGTTGGTCCATCAAATAATAGCCCTTAGTCAGTGAGTGACCATAGGTCTGTGTTTGAGTCAGACTTCCACTTCAGCTGGTGATGGGTACCTGGTCTACAGCCGCACCAAATTAGTTACCGCAGGAATCAATGCCGCACCTGCAGGTTATGGATCTACAGACTCATCAATCTACTCTCCAGGCACCTGCACAGGCTGTGTTTGTATTGATTACTGTGTATGGATTGTGAATGAAGGGTGCAGCTGGGTGGGTTTGATTTGGTTATTCATAGAATGTACCTAGAGAGAGATAAGATGAGGAGGGGAAAATTCCAAGCTGTCATGGGATAATCTACAACCATCATGGTGCACTTAATGCTGACCAGTATGGGACTTTAGCACTGACTGGGATTTGTGAATCAGTTGTAGAATCTACCCTAAAAAGAGGTGAAGAAATCAATCTGGCTGAGCCTTTTTGTCATTGACCGATGATGTGTAGCCTCACTGATAGGGTGTTAGACAGTAGTAAAAGAAATACCCTTCTTTCTGCTTTGCTTCAAATTCTTTTATGACTTACTTTCTCCGATAAATCATTTCTCAGGCCAAGTGTAGGGAAGGGAAGTGGTTTCATAAGTCTAAATATTTTTCACATATTTTTATAAATTAGCCAAAGTAGTATTGTTACTGTGAGGCTCCTTAAACATTTACTTAAACTTTAAGATATGGGATATTTCACAGCCTAGAAAATACATATACTGGCAGACAAAATCTATCATAAGTCACCAGTAATGAGAATATTTACAATTTAACAGCTGTTATGTTTTAAGAAGGTTTTGAGTAGGCATGTAAAACTATTTTCATTGCAGTAGTTATAATTTAGTTAAAGCAGCTACATTAAGTTACTGACATTTTCAGTAGTTATAATTTAGTTAAAGTAGGTGCATCAAGTTACTGATATTGTCAGTAGTTATAATTTAGTTAAAGTAGGTGCATCAAGTTACTGACATTGTCAGTAGTTATAATTTAGTTAAAGTAGGTGCATCAAGTTACTCACTGACTATCTGTGTGATGAGAATGCCATCTGCGAATCCCCACAGTGCCATGAATGTGACGAGGATGACGATGCCGTCTGGGGTGGGTACCCAGAACATCATGTAGAACAGGAGCGCTAGCTGCATCAGGCATGCTGCAACCAACAGACAAACACACATATGTAGTCTCAGAATAATGCTGGTGGACGCGAATATCATAATAATATTCACGCCAAAATCGATAATGTCAGCAATATTGTTGTGATTGGGGGATAATAAGGTGTGTTTTATTTTGTATCCTTCTGCTTCAGTAACCAATTTTTGAAATCTTGAGTTTTTTGGATGTAGAAAATATTTTTTTTTACTTTCCATCCTTTTCCTGCTTCTCAAAATGTAGCAGAAATAATATCATGAACTGAGCTACCTTTATAGGCAATCCCCCCTGATATGATGGGACTTTATTCAATTTGGAAAATTAAACAGGATAATAAAATGAATGATAAAAATAGGTTCAGGAATGTTGTTTGTCAGACTCTGAGACAGGAAACATATGTTTGTTGCCAAGGGAACCAGTTCAAAAGCAAGCCACTCTCGGGATTTCCGGGAAACAGAAGTGACATCACTACTTACCTGAAGGGGTAGTATCATTGACAAATACAATAATTACATACAAAATACAGGTAAAACAGAGGCTATTCTTATACTAGGCTTTGATAAGCCAGGATGTAGACCTAAATTTGGTCCCACTCACAAATACATGACCCTTAATATACCCATGACAAAAATAACTCAAGAATATTATAAGTGAGATGCTAAACCCGGACAATTGTATCGACAAGTCACTAACCTATTCTGAGATTGTACATTTCCTAATGGTACGATTCATAAATACATAGCTTGGTATGACTTGATTATAACAATGTATGTGGGCCCTAACAATGGTCACTCAGGGGGACAGAAATACAATGCAGCAAGTGTAGATCATTTCAGGTAGAATACCCCACCCCGGCGCTAATATCACGCTTTGCTAAAGTGTGTCACAGGATACGACACATATTTATATAAGCGGCTTCCCACAAATAAATGTTACATAGATATCGGTGCTAGTAATACAATGTATGGAGTTGTATCAAACCCCCACCCACCCAAGGTTTTCCCATCATACAATTCTATGGTAGATAATAAAAGATATAAAAATCGATGAATTAAAAAAAAAAAGACAAAGCAATATTTCTACCTCTACACTCTCTGAAAATGACATTGATCCTATTTTTATGCACTATAGCAGGTAAGAGTAATGACCTCAAATATCAAATCTAAAAGTTTGTACAACTGTTTCAGGTTCATCCGTTACAATGTCGACAATTTGATTTACAGTCGCAGATGTCGTTAAGACCTTATATGAGTCAGAAGACTTTGATTGTATTGGTATAGAGTTCAATACATAGTTACCAAACATAACTACATAGTTTTTTTTTCTGTCCGCACAAGTCTATGGTGACTCTTTCGACACAGTTCAGTGTAATTCGTTAGAGTTCACTGTCTTTAATTGTTGAAACTGTTTGAAGAGGGTCACCGCCATCATTGAAGAAATTTCTTAGATAAACATTAGGCTGTACTTAAATGTGGTTGTACCCCCAACATTATCAAAAATTATTATTTATATAAATATATATATATATATATATATATATATATATATATATATATATATATATATATGAAGATTTGGAATGATTAAGAAAATATATCACAGAATGTCGATGGACTGTCATTTCTCTAGTCAAACAAAACATTTTCCTAATAATTAATTTTTTACATACATCAAGATGCCTAACATATATGTGAAAAAAGCTGAGTTCACAATATATCATAAGGGCACATCTTCATATAAAAATATGTCTCCTGCATTCTCTAACAATTTCATTCACTATCACTATACCTATTTGGTATTCTGGTTGGTGTATATAGAATAATATAAAAAGTTCTTTTACTGACCTCTGACATACATAATTGTCATAAAAAGTTATCATTCCATCACTCAGAAAATAGATCTCATTTATTCAAGCCCTGCACAGCATTCTTATAAAGGATAAAGAATTGGATTCCCATTGAATACAATACAATGTGTGATTCAGTAATCAATAGCTTAGGTTCTATACTGGGCAGAGCTGAGTCTATGTATTCAGAACTTGTATTTAGCATTTGTTAAGGGCCCTCTGACATGGACAGCATAAATTATGCACACTACCTTATCACTCACACACTCCCATACCACCCACACACCCAAACTCACACACACCACACACTCACACACACACACAGAGTTCCAGGTGCATATAATGCAGTCACACACCTTATACACAGGCTTCTTACAGCACCAGGTCAGATTAAATGATTACAGATGCCATGAGGTATCACTATACCTCATGATGCACCAATGCAGTATGCAGTATGCATTGGTGCATCATGCTGACCACTAGGAGTGTATCATACCATGACACTACCAGATATTGCCAGCATGATGCATGGATGAAGAACTGGTGAATTAATCACCAGGGTAACATTCATGCATCATGGCAGCATTCATGCATCATGGTGGCATACAAGTCCTCTATATCCTCTAAAGGGTTAAACCTTCAGGTTTCATAGTTGGCACAGTGCCAGCCATTGCTGACTGCCTCAGTCTGACATTCAGATATCTGGTGTAAACTTGTTCAGACCAGTCACAACAAACCTCTGCTCTCACTGCCCGAGGGTCGGGTAGCTTACAGTAGGAGTAGGGATTGCTTCGTACAGTTTAAGTTAATATGAAGAATAACTTCTCTCATGTATCAAACTGGACTTAAAGCATATCATATGCATAAATAATGCCCAAAACCAATGGATAGAAAAGATGAAAAAATATCCCAATAGCACTAAAATCATTTTGATTTTCCCAAATACAGTTCATTAAGAAAATAAATGGTTTTGCTTTGGAATAAACTAGTTCTACATGTATGATGTTTCTCACAAGAAAGAGTAATTTTACAGAGGAAATGTCTTTTCAGCTATGTGTATGAATTTAGAATATCAAACTATCATTGATGATAAACTCTTACAAACATTATTCCCCCAAACATTGTCTTTCCTCACCTCACCACTAGGTGCGTTAAGTGCCGATCACCGTGGTTTGAAGTGCTTTGCAGAACTGGCCGCCTTGCAATAAGACACAAATAACAAATCAATATGGCGACAAGGTTGTTACCATAGTTACAATCAACACGCCACCTGAGAGCCTAGTCTCTAACACAGGACCGAATCACAACTTGTATGTCTGCTTCAGACTGGCCACTGTAATGGAGAACTGGAATCTGGGACAAATAATGGACAAGTTTGTGGAGAGGAACAGAATGTGGGCAAATTCAGGGCTTGTGGGACTGCAATTGATATTTTGGAGAGAAAAAAGGGAATGGGTCTGAAAACTTTAACCTTTAATTTTATGAATTGTTTTGAAAAGTCCAAAGGAGATATTTTTACAAAGGAGAAGGAGTAGATTTCCAGCGGTAGTACTTCACTTCTTACTTATGGAGGAATCAGGACACAAGAGCCGATAAACCTCTTCCGGACAAAGTAGATGTCATGCATCCACTGCTGACTGTATAGTATATGGGTGTGTTTAGGACCCCGAGCTAGATTACAAGTAAATAAATGCCTGTCAAAAGAAATCCATCCTTAACTTCCAAAACAAATCACAAAAAAAATCACTCATCACTCCCCTGAAAACCCATACTAAACTCTGAGCCCTTTTGAAAGCCAAATTCTCATGCTTTTAACTAGTATTTTGAAGAAAAAAATCACTTTTGACATAAGTAGACATGAGGGTGCAATTTAATGAGCTACAAATCAAACCTGTATATATGATATAAGCTAAAGCGGGTGAGCACACCGTCTGGTGAACAATGAGGTGTGCTGCCATGTGGTGTAGAATATTCTGGAGCCTTGACTCCCAGGTGGCCATGTTATACAAATAGTGTTAGGTAAAGTCATGTTAAGTTACACTAGGAGCACATGTCTAAGGACTTATCTCAGGCACTTTGGTCCGTGCAGACTTCTCAGATATAGAAGTAAGAATATAATGTAAAATTGTTTTGTAAAATGTGATCCTAAATGATTAATCTATAATCACTGCTGTCTATATGATAATCAGAAAAGAATTATTCCAGAGCAAATATCTTTCAAATTTTGAAATGGGTACTTATATTACATTTGATATAGTAGATAAGCATATGCGATTATGTTTACAGCCTATGCTTTCAAATACAATCATGCATATGTAGGGATTAATCTACCAGAAAAGACACCTTATTAATATAAATCTGAAAATGAATTAGCATTAATGTAATTGTTATAATTGTTAAAGTAGTAGCTATAAAAGCCTCAGAGTTCGTCAAAGAAAACAAAAAGGGTTACCTCATTATACACATTATATGGTCTATGGAAGGCAATACTGTCACTGAACAGTGACAGTACTGCTTTTAACTGAGTACTTAGATATTTGCTACACCAACCATATATAGAGTGAGCTGATATAGGTTGCTCTCATATATGCCATCACCCATATTTAAATCCTGTTCCCATTCATATTTGAAATAGGGTTCATCAACCAAAGATGATTCTCCTAAAATGATGGGAAAAAAACTGAAATATCTGAACTCTAGCAAGTGAGAGATATCTGGGATTGTCCAAGACATTTATAACTAACTTGTCTTCTGTTTCTAATCCTTGTAATGTGGCCATGTGTATACCCTGACTTTGAAAGAAAAAAAAAACAGATTCCCATCTTCTAAATACTAATGATATCAGCTACTACAGTGTACATATAAGTATTCAGTTGTCATGATGTACTTGACCGGGTCAATTCAGCACTGAAAAGACAGCTAGTGACATATAGACAGGTTATAACATACACCGCCACCTCGGCCAATCACAAATTTCAACTTGAGCTAAGGGGAGACAAACAACCTCATGGTGGGGTAGTTTCATTTATTATTTTATGCTAATAACTTCTTCCAATAGGATTGATGTTGAAGGGCCGATCCGCACACCCCCAGAGTCGTAATATACGCCGATCCACTACTATGGCCGATCCAGTACTGCAGCCTCATTCTGGGTGCAGGTAAACAACTGCTCTTACAGAGAGCTACAGTAATTAATTTTGTTAATTATAATTCATTTAAACCTTGTAAAAGCATAAAATAGATACAGAACTAAACTCCCAGGCATACATTGTGGCCAATCCACCATTCGGGGGGCTGTCTCCCCCTCATGGATCGGCCACAATGTACGCCATGGTTGTTTAGTTCTGTGTATTTATATAACCCTGTACAAGTCAAATAGTGCATCATGATGTCCGTCATGTGTTATCAATATATTCTGTGACCGGGTATATACCACTTTCTGCCTGCCACAGAGGATGATAGGGGAATGGGGGTCAGAGTCCATGAGGTTACTTGTGTTCCCCAATTGCACATAAGAATAATTGTGTGTGGCGCAGTGCTTTACACTTACCTAGAGTCATGATTACTGGACGCCCGACAAGTTTAGCGACTTTACCACTGAAGTAGGCGCTGATGGAACTGCTGGCAGACATGGTCAGCATGGCATACCCCACCATGTGGACACCCATTGGACATGTGACGAACGCCTGCAATGACAAAGAACAAGGCAATAAGATTCAATCTTAAACAGACACCATTTAATATTAACAAAAGTATTACAGTAGTAGACTTTTTTTTTCAATTAAACTAAAAGTTTGGCATATGTTGACATTTGTGGTCTACAATCTACAATTAAATGAATGTGCAAAGGCATGTAAAGGGGAGGTGAATCGAGGTAGATGGAAATGGCAAGCTGTGAAAATATTTAATTATAGGTTTATGCAAGTTTAAAATGACATAGTCTTTCACCAACAATTGGCATCTCCCATAATGAAGAGAATATAATATTGTAGTGTCAGCTGTTCTCACCAACTAATTATGGAATTCAGGTCCTTTATCTGTTCTGATGCAATACGGTGTAAATTTATAGTTCTTGTTAACCTTGTGTGAACTAACAGTGCACAGATCCATGAGTGTGGGTCATGTACTGCATGATTTACACTAACCTGGTATAACCCACAGGATATACATGTAAACCTATAAAAGGATGGGATCACTGCCAACTAAATCTCATTACTTAAGAACATACATCATGTGTACCTCTCTATATACCTGTATACCAGTTGTCCTTGAAATTATATTGACTGGCCACCACAAATTAGATCAGTAGTACTTTGGAACAAAGCCTGTTGAAGCAAATGGTTATGACCTATTCAAAAGAGACTGAAATGCATTGAATCTCTAAAATTGGCTTTTAATCTTCAAAGAACATTGGGCTGCTATTAACAGTGCAAGTGTGCCCTGTAAATCTATCTCAATGGTGGATACATACATGGCAGTGTTCACCAAGCTAAGACTTCCCCTGTACATTGCTTTTCAAGATTATCAATATATATAGTGTTTTAGCGATTTAGCGATGTCAACTAACTCGCTAAAAGTAGAAGTGTATTCAGTCATCATGGTGCACAACATGCTATTGTGGATGGTATTTGTAACACCATATCGTTTTAGCAGGTTTAGGAAATAAGACATTTCAAACACCACATGAACCTACCTTGGTGAATTCCCCAAATATGAATGCCATCTGTAGTAGTGAGTAGACCAAGAGTCCCACCAAACATACAGCCCTGAAGTCCATGAACCAGCGGAATACGGCGGCTAGCTGGGTGCCTACCGACTTGTTACTGCGCTTGGCCTGGCCTTCTAGTGGGTCCAGGAACACGATGGCGATGATCATAGAGACAACAATCATGGCAGAGAAGATGCTGAGGAGGATGTAGACGATGTGTCTGTCTATGGCGCTACCTGATGTAGCGGCTTGGGCTGGTGTAAACCTAGCGCCACACTGCGGCAGGGCTGGGTCAACATCGAGTAGATCTGGCATGGGGGTGGTCAAGGTCAGGTTCAGCATGAGTAGGTTTAACACTGAGGACTTGTTATCAATGTCAATGATACCGTTATATGACGTATTAGCCTCATCAGGGAATCCAACAGCACCATCGTCATTATTAGCGTACATCTGAACCATGAGGACGGTGGAACCAATCACGTTACCCAGCACCTGGGATATACCAAAGAAGGTGAAGAAGATACCGTTAAATTTGGTGAGGATAGCGAGAGGACTCTTGTTGGCCACTTGTGCATAGCACAGTCCTATGGAGGCCAGGTAGGTACTGTGGGCTGTCCAGAAGCTGGCCAAGGCAAACCCGATGAAGACAGAGGCAGGGAGCAGGGTGTAGTAGGTAGGGTAGAAGTTGGTACCTACGTATATTAATATAAATAGATGTGCCAACACCATTGTCAGCTTAGGGCGCAGGTACTGGATCAAAGTAGGTGCAAAGATGCAGCCCAGGAAGAAGCAGAGGTAGAGAGCACTGAGGGAGTAAAAGGCAAGCCCCGTGTCTTCATTTATACTGCTCTGTAGGTTACGTAACGAGAGGTAGGAGCCGAACAGGAAGAAGCACATCAGGCTCAGCACCAGTAAGTTCTTAATGTAGAACCGACGGTCTGACTTCTTTCTCTGTGCCTCAGAATCTTGATCACCTTTAACAAGTTTTGTGTCCTGGCCTATTTTTGTGATGCTTGTAGCAGTTTTGGCAAGCAGTGCGGCACCACTGCTTGTACTCTGTATGGAGTCTATGTAATCTGGACGTTCAATCAGATCCTCCATCGTCTGTCGCCATGGTTTCTCATCTGTAGTATCTTCTGTCTCCTTGTTCTTTGTTGTTTCCTCTGTGAGTATAAAGTCCTCAAACACCTCACGGGCGTGTTTCCGAGCCACCTGTCCCTTGTAGGCATACTGCGGGGGCATGGACAGGGAGCGGCGCAGCATCGACCCCGTACTGTCAATGCTCTTAACAGTGTCTGTATAATCAGGGTTGTCAAACACATCAAGGCCCTCCTTACACGAGGACGACAAACCCTCATCAAACCGTGATGGCGAGAACACCTCTGAACCCGACGACACATCATTAAGTATGCCGTGGGCGATGTCTAGTGAGAAGGCACTAACACTGAGTGAGGGGAGAACAGACGAGGCCTCAGAGATGAGGTACGTCCTGTTACTTCCCCTCGATGCCACCGAGGCCACAGTGTCGGTCCGCGACTGCTGCCAACGGAACATCTGGAAAACATAACAATATAAGACATATTGACATTTTGAATGTTTATCAACAAATACTTGAATTAGCCGCATCTGGTTTTGTGTTCTTTTCCAACTATAGTGTTGTTTTTAAAGGTTATCAATAAAATGGAACATCTGAAAAACATGATAATATCAGTAAGGTATTATTATAGGTTATTTCTGTTCTCCCAAATACCTTTGGTCACCCAAAGTTTGTAAGTTATTACTGGACGCCTATTATATAGCTCCATACTAATATGTATATGTTACTGCCCGTAGCCACAGTCAGGCCTATTCATATAGTAAGTCATAATACATACTAATATGTATATGTTACTACCCTTAGCCACAGTCAGGCTTATTCATATAGTAAGTTATAATACATACTAATATGTATATGTTACTGCACTTAGCCACAGTTAGGCTTATTCATATAGTAAGTCATAATACATACTAATATGTATATGTTACTGCCCTTAGCCACAGTCAGGCTTATTCATATAGTAAGTCATAATACATACTAATATGTATATGTTACTGCCCTTAGGCACAGTCAGGCTTCTTCATATAGTAAGTCATAATACATACTAAAATGTATATATTACTACCCGTAGCCACAGTCAGGCTTATTCATATAGTAAGTCATAATACATACTAATATGTATATGTTACTGCCCTTAGGCACAGTCAGGCTTATTCATATAGTAAGCTAATAGATCATGGATGTTGGAGCCCTAGGGGAGTCTATGCTGGATATACCCGAGCCGCGGAGCGGCGAGGGTATATCCAGCATAGACTCCCCGTGGGCTCCAACATCCATGAACTAATAGGTTTATACCACCATTTCCTCCATTTTGTATTAATTTCTTACCTGATATCCACAGAATATAGCCACGAGAAGGCATTTTGTAAGTGCAAGCGACACGGCCCGTGTCCGCTCTGCGCGAAGCCATTGTTTTTGTTCCTTGCTGGGAGAGGTACCGCTGTGTATACAGTCACTTTTCGTATGGAATCCAACCATGACACGTCTTCAAATTAATACATACATATCCTTAGATAGTCTAGATGATCCCTCCATACGTATTATGTCCAATATATTCAAAATAAAGGAGAATCCATTGATTTTCCCAATGTACGCGAGTCGCGGTCCGGCCATTCCCACCCGCCTCCTTGTCCGGCGAAAGTGTGTCAGTGTCCCGGATGTAGATATAGGTCAACTGCTCGTCGTACAAGAAAGACGCCGAAAATTTCAGACCGTTTTGAAAAATCAATGGATTCTTATTTATATCGAAGAAAATGGAGAAAATTAGCACGCATTACTCGTCTATGGATCAAATACTTCTTGGGATTTTAATATCATAACATATTATGGTTGGATTCCATACGAAAAGTGAGTGTGAACATTCGGTATCTCTCCGGTCAAGGTCTTATTTATGTTCGTATTGGATTTCATCACCGTTCAGTGTAGCGCAATGGCTAAGGCCTTCGCCTACCACCACTGCGGCCGGGGTTCAATCCTGATACGAATTGGGACGATTTTTCACCTTGAAACAATGGCGAGGCTATATTTCTATGTCCGTCAGCGTCTCCCAAAATATTCTAAGTCCAACTTGACCTCGAAAAAGTATATACCAAAAATTCTAAAAATGCACAAGTGTGGTATATGCAGAATATACCACGTATATATCGGATATAAAACCACCGGAAGTGCCGAAATCGTGGTATAATAAGTCATAATACATACTAATATGTATATGTTACTGCCCTTAGCCACAGTCAGGTTTATTCATATAGTAAGTCATAATACATACTAATATGTATATGTTACTGCACTTAGGCACAGTCAGGTTTATTCATTATAGTAAGTTATAAATAATACATACTAATATGCATATGTTACTGCACTTAGGCACAGTCAGGCTTATTCATATAGTAAGTCATAATACATACTAATATGCATATGTTACTGCCCGTAGCCACAGTCAGGTTTATTCATATAGTAAGTTATAATACATACTAATATGTATATGTTACTGCCCTTAGGCACAGTCAGGCTTATTCATATAGTAAGTCATAATACATACTAATATGTATATGTTACTGCCCTTAGCCACAGTCAGGTTTATTCATATAGTAAGTTATAATACATACTAATATGTATATGTTACTGCCCTTAGGCACAGTCAGGCTTATTCATATAGTAAGTCATAATACATACTAATATGTATATGTTACTGCCCTTAGGCACAGCCAGGCTTATTCATTATAGTAAGTCATAATACATACTAATATGTATATGTTACTGCCCTTAGCCACAGTCAGGCTTATTCATATAGTAAGTCATAATACATACTAATATTTATATGTTACTGCCCTTAGCCACAGTCAGGCTTATTCATATAGTAAGTCATAATACATACTAATATGTATATGTTACTGCCCTTAGCCACAGTCAGGCTTATTCATATAGTAAGTCATAATACATACTAATATGTATATGTTACTGCCCTTAGGCACAGTCAGGCTTCTTCATATAGTAAGTCATAATACATACTAAAATGTATATGTTACTACCCGTAGCCACAGTCAGGCTTATTCATATAGTAAGTCATAATACATACTAATATGTATATGTTACTGCCCTTAGGCACAGTCAGGCTTATTCATATAGTAAGCTAATAGATCATGGATGTTGGAGCCCTAGGGGAGTCTATGCTGGATATACCCGAGCCGCGGAGCGGCGAGGGTATATCCAGCATAGACTCCCCGTGGGCTCCAACATCCATGAACTAATAGGTTTATACCACCATTTCCTCCATTTTGTATTAATTTCTTACCTGATATCCACAGAATATAGCCACGAGAAGGCATTTTGTAAGTGCAAGCGACACGGCCCGTGTCCGCTCTGCGCGAAGCCATTGTTTTTGTTCCTTGCTGGGAGAGGTACCGCTGTGTATACAGTCACTTTTCGTATGGAATCCAACCATGACACGTCTTCAAATTAATACATACATATCCTTAGATAGTCTAGATGATCCCTCCATACGTATTATGTCCAATATATTCAAAATAAAGGAGAATCCATTGATTTTCCCAATGTACGCGAGTCGCGGTCCGGCCATTCCCACCCGCCTCCTTGTCCGGCGAAAGTGTGTCAGTGTCCCGGATGTAGATATAGGTCAACTGCTCGTCGTACAAGAAAGACGCCGAAAATTTCAGACCGTTTTGAAAAATCAATGGATTCTTATTTATATCGAAGAAAATGGAGAAAATTAGCACGCATTACTCGTCTATGGATCAAATACTTCTTGGGATTTTAATATCATAACATATTATGGTTGGATTCCATACGAAAAGTGAGTGTGAACATTCGGTATCTCTCCGGTCAAGGTCTTATTTATGTTCGTATTGGATTTCATCACCGTTCAGTGTAGCGCAATGGCTAAGGCCTTCGCCTACCACCACTGCGGCCGGGGTTCAATCCTGATACGAATTGGGACGATTTTTCACCTTGAAACAATGGCGAGGCTATATTTCTATGTCCGTCAGCGTCTCCCAAAATATTCTAAGTCCAACTTGACCTCGAAAAAGTATATACCAAAAATTCTAAAAATGCACAAGTGTGGTATATGCAGAATATACCACGTATATATCGGATATAAAACCACCGGAAGTGCCGAAATCGTGGTATAATAAGTCATAATACATACTAATATGTATATGTTACTGCCCTTAGCCACAGTCAGGTTTATTCATATAGTAAGTCATAATACATACTAATATGTATATGTTACTGCACTTAGGCACAGTCAGGTTTATTCATTATAGTAAGTTATAAATAATACATACTAATATGCATATGTTACTGCACTTAGGCACAGTCAGGCTTATTCATATAGTAAGTCATAATACATACTAATATGCATATGTTACTGCCCGTAGCCACAGTCAGGTTTATTCATATAGTAAGTTATAATACATACTAATATGTATATGTTACTGCCCTTAGGCACAGTCAGGCTTATTCATATAGTAAGTCATAATACATACTAATATGTATATGTTACTGCCCTTAGCCACAGTCAGGTTTATTCATATAGTAAGTTATAATACATACTAATATGTATATGTTACTGCCCTTAGGCACAGTCAGGCTTATTCATATAGTAAGTCATAATACATACTAATATGTATATGTTACTGCCCTTAGGCACAGCCAGGCTTATTCATTATAGTAAGTCATAATACATACTAATATGTATATGTTACTGCCCTTAGCCACAGTCAGGCTTATTCATATAGTAAGTCATAATACATACTAATATTTATATGTTACTGCCCTTAGCCACAGTCAGGCTTATTCATATAGTAAGTCATAATACATACTAATATGTATATGTTACTGCCCTTAGCCACAGTCAGGCTTATTCATATAGTAAGTCATAATACATACTAATATACATATGTTACTGCCCTTAGGCACAGTCAGGCTTATTCATATAGTAAGTTATAATACATACTAATATGTATATGTTACTGCCCTTAGCCACAGTCAGGCTTATTCATATAGTAATTCATAATACATACAGAGAGCTGTGTGGTTATGTAGTGTTACCACTAAGCCATACTGGAGACCACATGGTTAGACTCAAACCATAATAATAGCAGTATCATAGTCAATACATACAGACTGGGGGACCACAAGTATGGCTGCTAAATGACTTTTCCAGCTTTTCTTTTAGCTGTAAGCCCTTTATCATAAGTCAACTCTTGTTGAGTTATTAGTTATCCAGTCTACACAGTTTAGGCCAAAAAAAAGTTTGTTTCCAATTACCCGACCGACCCTTTTTTTTTTTTAGCAGAACAATACAAACCTGTGACTGACTAAGACAAAATATGCCTTTTGTTTTAGGCTGTAAATTCTTTAATAATGGTCCGATTTTTAAGCTGTAAAAACCAAAATGTAGCCCAGGTCAGGTTCCCAAGGTTGCACTCAGATATTTCGTCTGGCAATTATTTGTATTGACAATTGGTGGTAACACCCTCCCCCCTTCCCTAGTATGCTATAGATATAGGTCTGAGCTTTTCACACCCTCCCATCAACTGTCACACCATCCAATGCCGCCCTCACACCATCCCATGTCATGGTAACACCTCAGCAAGCCTTTTCCCACAATTCGAGCCAACACAGTTTGCATAGCCATTGGCTTTTGCAATAGTTAAAGAGGGTATGTCTTGTAGTATAAGGCCAAAGTTTGGGGTGCGTCTTACTACTCTTATATGGGAGGTTTTTCAAACATCAATCCAAATAGCAAATAGTGTTCCTTCTACGTGAACTCTCTGAGTTTAGGGTGTGCCTTCTTTATGAGGTGTGCCTTCTATGCGGGAGATTATGGTAGTACTTGTTTTATAATGTTATATATCCTCGTATAAGCCGCAGCAAGACTTAAGGGCATTCTTATAAACCTAATTTAGAGTTGCAAGCCGCGTAAGCGGCCGGGAGCGTAGCGACCGTGCAACTCCATTATGTTTTCGGTTTGCCTATGATGTCACTAGTGACGTCATGCAGCCGCCCTGACGTCATCCGTGGTCCTTGCCACATTTTTCTTGTTTTTGTTTGGGTTCTGGTACTAGCCAAGGCTTACACAAGAGAATTTACGATGCTTGGGGCCATCCATGAATGACGTAATGCAAAATTTGACCATTTTTAAACCACCCTCCCACATCATGTTTTTTGCCAGTTTTGCAATACTGAAGGTATATAGAAAATTAATTCTGTTATGCCGGGCCTGACCCCCCCCCTCTTCCCTCTGGCATGACGTCATTTGTGGATGGCCCACATGTGTTACAACCCAATATCTTGGCCACATATCCTCTCAAACTCTCCTTGAAATTACGTTTCTTTTGATATACAACATGCCTATATTGGGCATTAGAAAGATTCCTCCCAGGTAAGGGAAAGGCAAGCTTTTGTACAAAAAAAATCCGACCTACCGACCTTAGCAATTCAGACCATGTAACTGGAAACACACCTTTTTTTTGCCTTAATTGAGAAAATGTCTCCCCTAGGGTCTCACATAGTATTGTTAGAACAGAATACGCTTAATTCCCACACACTGTGCTGTATAGTAGAAGTCCCTGATTTACCCAGAGGCCTATTGAATTATCAGCTCTTAATAAAGGCATATACAAGTAGCAGTTCATACAGAAATGCCCATTGAGGTAGTGCATGGTGCCCCGGTACTTATTGATCTATTGACCTGGTCACGACTCGTGGTGCTTCCCGTTAGTTTCAGATTCCCTCCATCACGCTAAGTATCCCACAGAGATCTGTTCTCTCCTCACTCGCATTGGTGTGGTGAGACATGAATTAAGGGCCGGTCAGACTATGACCGGAAATCCATGACTACGACCACAATTTTCAAACTTGTGCATACTTTCTAGGATTTTAGAATCATGAGATTTTGTCTATTTTTGAACTATACCACACCGTAAAAAAAAATTCCCAGTCATAGCTCTAATCTTCCTAAGATCAATCTGACTGGCCCTTTACTCATTGACCAATGTTAACTGGCTGGATATTCAGGTAACCTTCTTTGAACATTGAGGTTCATGGTGCTTACTTATTCTCAACCTGAATATATATCTAAACCCGTAAATCTTCCTTGCAGTCAGTGCAATGTACCCATTCCAATTTACTATTATAAAACGGCTGGCAGTGCTCTGCTGCACGATAGAAGTGACCTTGAGTGCATTATAGGAATACAGTGCACGGCTTAGCAAGGTCACCATAGCTTAATCCCTTAATTCCTCTAGACACACATTAATTGGGTACTTGATTGATTGGAATGAAATGCAAAACATTTATAAAGACAATAGACAACTCGTTCTTCACAGCTTGACTGTCTGTTGTCCTATAATGCACGAATGCATCTGACAGTCTCAATGTGAGGAAGATCGTTGTCTATTCTCTAACTATTGCGTGTTCATCACCTGGAGGAGGATGTTAAAGAAAACTGTGTTACTCTGACTTACTGCACTGATCTCACTCTATTTACCATCACTATGTGTTAAAATCTGGGGGCTTGTTACAGAATAACGGCAATTAACACAATAACCCTATAAGACCCATACGGCACCTGCGGGACCAGGTTCCTTAGTCTTCACACAGACCCACCACAACCTGACCATACCAAAGTAGACGACCTCAGGGCATCATTTTATGGACACACATAGTTGTTGGAAAGGACCTTAAGTGGCACGCAGCCCCCTGATGGTCCAGGTTTGAAGTATTACAACAACTAGTTAGAGGTCTTCCCAAGGTTGTCAATGTACAGCCTTTACCAGGTTAATTACTAGTATTGTGTATGAGGTCCCTATTCTTGGTGTGTGTGTGATAAGTGCTAATTATCTGGTCCCAATATGTGCCAATATGTCTTATGTACATCTCCACACAAGGCATCAGTACTTGAGCAGTTTCTAACCTAAATTAGTGTTACCTTGTAGCATGTTGTTACCTTGTAACATGTTGTTACCTTGTAACATGTTGTTACCTTGTAACATGTTGTTACCTTGAAGCATGTTGTTACCTTGTAACATGTTGTTACCTTGTAACATGTTGCTACCTTGTACCATGTTGTTACCTTGTAAAATGTTACCTTGTAGCATGTTGTTACCTTGTATCATGTTGTTACCTTGTACCATGTTGTTACCTTGTAACATGTTGTTACCTTGTAACATGTTGTTACCTTGTAACATGTTGTTACCTTGAAGCATGTTGTTACCTTGTAACATGTTGTTACCTTGTAAAATGTTTTTACCTTGTAACATGTTGTTACCTTGTATCATGTTGTTACCTTGTACCATGTTGTTACCTTGTATCATGTTGTAACCTTGTACCATGTTGTTACCTTGTACCATGTTGTTACCTTGAAGCATGTTGTTACCTTGTAACATGTTGTTACCTTGTAACATGTTGTTACCTTGTAACATGTTGTTACCTTGTACCATGTTGTTACCTTGAAGCATGTTGTTACCTTGTAACATGTTGTTACCTTGTAACATGTTGTTACCTTGTACCATGTTGTTACCTTGTACCATGTTGTTACCTTGTACCATGTTGTTACCTTGTACCATGTTGTTACCGTGTACCATTTTGTTAACTTGTACCATGTTGTTACCTTGTATCATGTTGTTACCTTGTATCATGTTGTTACCTTGTAACTTGTTGTTACCTTGTATCATGTTGTTACCTTGTACCATGTTGTTACCTTGAAGCATGTTGTTACCTTGTACCATGTTGTTACCTTGTACCATGTTGTCATCTTGTAACATGTTGTTACCTTGTACCATGTTGTTACCTTGTAACATGTTGTTACCTTGTAACATGTTGTCATCTTGTAACATGTTGTCATCTTGTACCATGTTGTTACCTTGTAGCATCTTGTTACCTTGTACCCTGTTGTCACCTTGTTCCATGTTGTTACCTTGAAGCATGTTGTCATCTTGTAACATGTTGTCATCTTGTAAAATGTTGTTACCTTGTACAATATCTACAATAACATGTTACCTGTAGTCTCACCATGATTCCTATATCTACAATAACATGTTACCTGTAGTCTCACCATGATACCTATATCTACAATAACATGTTACTTATAGTCTCACCATGACACCTATATCTACAATAACATGTTACCTGTAGTCTCACCATGATACCTATTTCTACAATAACATGTTACTTATATTCTCACCATGACACCTATCTACAATAACATGTTACTCATAGCCTCACCATGATACCTATATCTACAATAACATGTTACCTGTAGTCTCATCATGACACCTATCTACAATAACATGTTACTTGTAGCCTCACCGTGATACCTATATCTACAATAACATGTTACTTGTAGTCTCACCGTGATACCTATATCTACAATAACATGTTACTTATAGTCTCACCATGATACCTATATCTACAATAACATGTTACTTATAGTCTCACCATGACACCTATATCTACAATAACATGTTACTTGTAGTCTAACCATGACACCTATATCTACAATAACATATTACTTGTAGTCTCACCATGATACCTATATCTACAATAACATGTTACTTATAGTCTCACCATGACACCTATATCTACAATAACATGTTACTCATAGTCTCACCATGATACCTATATCTACAATAACATGTTACCTGTAGTCTCACCATGATACCTATATCTACAATAACATGTTACTTATAGTCTCACTGTGATACCTATATCTACAATAACATGTTACTTATAGTCTCACCATGATACCTATATCTACAATAACATGTTACTTGTAGTCTCACCATGATACCTATATCGACAATAACATGTTACTTATAGTCTCACCATGACACCTATATCTACAATAACATGTTACTTATAGTCTCACCATGACACCTATCTACAATAACATGTTACTTATAGTCTCACCATGACACCTATCTACAATAACATGTTACTTGTAGTCTCACCATGATACCTATATCTACAATTACATGTTACTCATAGTCTCACCATGACACCTATATCTATAATAACATGTTACTTGTAGTCTCACCATGATACCTATATCTACAATAACATGTTACTTGCTGCTAGATAGCCTGATGACATTTTGTACATGTTCTAAGAATTTTAAAAGTACCTTCTATTATCGATACCAGGTACTGCATACCAGGTACCAGGTAGATGGATACCAGCAAATGCTGGTTTCCACAAGCACCCAGTATTGGGGTCAAAGTAGGTCCAACACCAGCAGCGTATGAATACGGCGATTTTTGGTCAAAATGGTAACCTAGGGGAGAAGGCTTAGTTTGCCCACCAAACTAGGTCGCCGGAGAAGTTCCCCCCCCCTCAAAACACACACACACACACACACAGCCCCCCCCCTCACCCACAATGTCCAGGTGCCAGGCAGGCACGTGCAGCCTGTTGTCACCTTGGTAACCAAGTCTTTTACAGCAATTACACAAAGTATTCTGTGAAACGACTTATAATGTCAGCCTCAATGTGACTTTTCACTGTCCTTCAGGTTCTGCGTATTAGAGATTATGATGAAGTTAAATAACCTAAATACTAAATTACTCAGTCTAACGATTAAATACATGCCCTATCATGAGTTAAGGCCAAGGGCATCGTTCCCTCAATAACATGTGCGTCTGACGTCAAGAGGTAGATAACTTGACAAACACGTTAGGGATCTTGTAGCAGCTTAGAGTCACTTATAAGGAATGTATTGTACTTGATGTCCCTGTTGGGCCCTACATGGCCTATGCGTTATGTTACATTATGGGTGCTCTTTGTTCGTATGTCCTTCCCCGGGGGGCTGAACCACACGCGGGATGCTGCATGGAGACCTGGGGCTCATTGTAGAGTGGATGAAATATAGTAAACATGTCAGGGGGAATCAGGATGTTTGTTTTATTTTGAAGACTTAGGAGTATCATTATGTCAATACTCTCTCAGCCGCAATTGTAAATGGGCTATACATACCTCCGCAGTGCATAGAGTATTCAGCAGAATCCAACTATTTTAATGTAGTGAATTGCCTTTGTGGAGGAGTCCCCTTGTACCCAGTACAAAACTCCGCAACACCTGGATAATTTATGGGAGAATGAAAGCTGCTTTGGCGTTCTCAAGATCCTTCTGAAAAATATATTTGCTTCCCACAAAAGGTTTCCACATCTTGTTTTCGAGATTTCCCTTGCCAGGTATTTTGAGGAATTGATTACAACAAAACAACCGATACCAATGCATGTCTTAGTGAAATTGACTGAAAGAAGGGAAAGACAGGAATTTCTTTGCCCCTGTTTATCAGTGTCTGCGTTGGCCTTTGTTCACAGCCTTGAATGCTTTGTCTTATTTTGCTAACGTGAAATGTCAGCTCTGACCTTTGGACACCATTTTCTGTTTTCAGCCTTTACACTGCAGACCTGAAAACGAGGGCTCTTTCGGAATAACTAGTCCAGAGATAAAATGCTGTCAGGGACAGGCTTTATAAATGTCATCATATGTAACATTAGTGCAGTCATATATTAATTATACCACTACAGCTAACGTGCGGGAAGTCTATGCCTTAACAATAAGTGTCAGTCACATGATTGTATGTCATCACGTGATGATGGTGCAAGCTTTCCGCCAGCTTGCCCCATCTCCACCACTGCTGTGAGTCATCTCTAACTTACATAAACTATCATATACTATATTATAGTGCCAGTGGCAGATTTAGAGGGGGCGGAGGCGCACAACCCCTCCTTTTTGTCGTACTTACGAGTTTAAAGGCATATTTTGCACCCCAAAATTGCTAAAAAAAAAATTTTAAAAAAAGAAGATAGCTGGTGTTACATGCAGGTGGTGCAGAGAAGTACGTGGATCCCCTCACACTGTGATATTAGATTAACAGATTAACCAGATTAACAGATTAACCAGATTAACAGATTAACCAGATTAACCATATTAACCAGATTAACCAGATTAACCAGATTAACAGATTAACCAGATTAACCAGATTAACCAGATTAACAGATTAACCAGATTAACCAGATTAACCAGATTAACCAGATTAACAGATTAACCAGATTAACAGATTAACAGATTAACCATATTAACAGATTAACAGATTAACCAGATTAACAGATTAACCAGATTAACAGATTAACCAGATTAACAGATTAACCCATGCTGCTGCTACCAATGTAGTGTTGTCTACAGGAGGGATTTCTATAGAGCAGTGGTAGCAGTGGTAACAGAGGCTAAACCACGGTCTGTACTCTCTAACATACACAGTCCTACAATTATACAAATATTGACTTCCAGGATCACGTGAACACCTGACCGGGACTGGAGGAGGTCATGTGACCTTTTAGACCACAAGTCACGTGTCACCTATAACATTTAGGGAGGTGACAGGAGGACAGGCAGACAGTGAGGCTGTGAGTGAACATGGACCTTCTTCTTACAACACTCCACCGACAATATCAGTCCATTTACAATTTTCTTTCTTTTTTCTTCTAGTATAAGCTTCCCAACAAATTCTACCTGATTAAGTAAGATAAGTCATTGTATTACATAAGAGTTGGGGAGGGAGGCCATATCTTAAATCGACATGGTGACATGGCCATTTCTTAAAATCAACATGGTGACATGGCCATTTCTTAAAATCGAAATGGTGACATTGCCATTTCTTAAAATCGACATAGGACATAGGGACCCCAACCCAGGATGTATGGCACAAGGTGCTGAGGTACGTCTGCACTTTTAATCTAAAGTGTGTCATACTATACACAAGAAAAAAAATTAACAGAGCTTTTTATATGAGGAAAGCGAGGGTACAGTAAAATGTGAGTTTAGTAATTCATAGAGAGATGAAGATGTTTTGTAGTATCACTTTTAGATCGGTCAAAACACAGTGCGTGTGGGCGCTATTACATCAGCACATCCGGTCCTGCAAATCCTAGACACCGGTAAACACTGAGTTAGTGTAGGTGAGCATGGTGTCTGTGTACAGTGAGGGAGAGAGAGACAGAGACAGAGAGAGACAGACAGAGACCTGTAGACAGAGACAGACAGAGACAGACAGACAGTCAGACACAGAGAGACAGAGAGACAGACAGAGACAGACAGAGACAGACAGACAGAGACAGACAGACAGACAGAGACAGAGAAGGAGAGAGAGAGAGAGGCAGAGAGAGACAGAGACAGACAAACAGACAGAGAGGGAAACAGACAGAGAGACAGACAAAGACAGAGAAGGAGAGAGAAAGAGAGGGAGAGGCAGAGAGATGGTGGAAGTTAGAGATAGAGAGAGATAATGGGATAGAGAGAGACAGAGGGGGAAGAGAACTGGGAGAGACAGCTTAGGGTAGAGAGAGAGAATGGAAGTGAGAGAGAAAGAGAGGGAGTGAGAAGGCGAACATGTGAGTGATTCAGCGGTGGTTGGCAAGATGTGCAATAGCAGTGCTGGAAAGCACGCTCAATAAGACATAGTCTTAGTTCTTCATCATCCTGTAGGTTGAGCTTGTGCAACACTTAATACACTACAGTAGTAAATACCCAATATCTGGCAAGGGTGTATGAAAATGGGGCCCAGGGGGGGGGGGGGGCTGGGCCCCCTCAATCATAAAGGGGAGGGGGGCTGAGTATGTCCCCAAGATTTGCCAAGAATTATTAATAAATTGGACAAGAAGCTAAAACTTTGCATCTCAAATTAGGTTGATATAGAAATGGAATAGGAAAAATAGGGACCCGAGCCTCAAATCAGACATAAAATTAAACAAAAATTACTCATCTATACAAATTCTATATAAGTGTTTACAGGCGTCATCGCGGTTGAGCCAACAGTTTAAGGTGATTGTTGTGAGGCCAATGCTGCCCCCCCCCCCCATAAAGATTTGCTTCCTACGCCTCTGTCTGCTACTACTCTGTGTCTATAGATACTGAAGTGACAGCTGGAACCTTGAGCTGAGTGCTAAACGCCACTATCAGAGTATTGGAACTCTAGTCCTGTCAGATACACAGTCTTACTTCTAGACAGGCAGGTCCGGGTTGCCATGGTTACAGAGAAGCCTGTTTGACAATGCAGGCCATGGTCCATATTGATCATTCACTGTATCCAGGCCCCGCGGGCTGCACCCAGATACAGGATGCCCCGGGCCGCACCCTGGGACAAGACGGCCTGGTAATAATGACCTTCACCTCTATGTGAAAGGTCATCTCCATGCAGAAAGTAAACGAGTGGTCAATGGTTATATGAGCTGATGTCAGAGAGCACTGGTCAGTTACTCACCAGCACTGCATCACAGGCTGAAGGTTGTCTGTAATCATGATGCTTCAATAAAGTGAGGATAACCTGCACTGTATTGGTGCATCATGCTCTCTATATGGGGAGTGTATCATGAGGATAACCCGCACTGTATTGGTGCATCATGCTCTCTATATGGGGAGTGTATCATGAGGATAACCCGCACTGTATTGGTGCATCATGCTGACTATATGGGAGTGTATTATGAGGGTAACCTGCACTGTATTGGTGCATCATGCTCTCTATATGGGGAGTGTATCATGAGGGTAACCTGCACTGTATTGGTGCATCATGCTCTCTATATGGGGAGTGTATCATGAGGATAACCTGCACTGTATTGGTGCATCATGCTGACTATATAGGGAGTGTATCATGAGGATAACCTGCACTGTATTGGTGCATCATGCTCTCTATATGGGTCTATATGGGAGTGTATCATGAGGATAACCTGCACTGTATTGGTGCATCATGCTCTCTATATGGGTCTATATGGGGAGTGTATCATGAGGATAACCTGCACTGTATTGGTGCATCATGCTCTCTATATGGGGAGTGTATCATGAGGATAACCCACACTGTATTGGTGCATCATGCTCTCTATATGGGGAGTGTATCATGAGGATAACCTGCACTGTATTGGTGCATCATGCTCTCTCTATGGGTCTATATGGGGAGTGTATCATGAGGATAAGCCGCACTGTATTGGTGCATCATGCTGACTATATGGGAGTGTATCATGAGGATAACCCACACTGTATTGGTGCATCATGCTCTCTATATGGGTCTATATGGGGAGTGTATCATGAGGATAACCCACACTGTATTGGTGCATCATGCTCTCTATATGGGTCAATATGGGGAGTGTATCATGAGGATAACCTGCACTGTATTGGTGCATCATGCTCTCTATATGGGGAGTGTATCATGAGGATAACCCGCACTGTATTGGTGCATCATGCTCTCTATATGGGTCTATATGGGGAGTGTATCATGAGGATTACCCGCACTGTATTCTTGCATCATGCTGACTATATGGGTCTATATAGGGAGTGTATCATGAGGATAACCTGCACTGTATTGGTGCATCATGCTCTCTATATGGGTCTATATGGGGAGTGTATCATGAGGATAACCCACACTGTATTGGTGCATCATACTCTCTATATGGGGAGTGTATCATGAGGATAACCCGCACTGTATTGGTGCATCATGCTCTCTATATGGGTCTATATGGGGAGTGTATCATGAGGATAACCCACACTGTATTGGTGCATCATACTCTCTATATGGGGAGTGTATCATGAGGATAACCCGCACTGTATTGGTGCATCATGCTCTCTATATGGGTCTATATGGGGAGTGTATCATGAGGATAACCTGCACTCTATTGGTGCATCATGCTCTCTATATGGGGAGTGTATCATGAGGATAACCCGCACTGTATTGGTGCATCATGCTCTCTATATGGGTCTATATGGGGAGTGTATCATGAGGATAACCCACACTGTATTGGTGCATCATACTCTCTATATGGGAGTGTATCATGAGGATAACCTGCACTGTATTGGTGCATCATGCTCTCTATATGGGGAGTGTATCATGAGGATAACCTGCACTGTATTGGTGCATCATGCTCTCTATATGGGGAGTGTATCATGAGGATAACCCGCACTGTATTGGTGCATCATGCTCTCTATATGGGTCTATATGGGGAGTGTATCATGAGGATAACCTGCACTGTATTGGTGCATCATGCTCTCTATATGGGGAGTGTATCATGAGGATAACCCGCACTGTATTGGTGCATCATGCTCTCTATATGGGTCTATATGGGGAGTGTATCATGAGGATAACCTGCGCTGTATTGGTGCATCATGCTCTCTATATGGGTCTATATGGGAGTGTATCATGAGGATAACCTGCACTGTATTGGTGCATCATGCTCACTATATGGGTCTATATGGGGAGTGTATCATGAGGATAACCTGCACTGTATTGGTGCATCATGCTCTTTATATGGGGAGTGTATCATGAGGATAACCCGCACTGTATTGGTGCATCATGCTCTTTATATGGGGAGTGTATCATGAGGATAACCTGCACTGTATTGGTGCATCATGCTCTCTATATGGGGAGTGTATCATGAGGATAACCCGCACTGTATTGGTGCATCATGCTGACTATATCGGGAGTGTATCATGAGGATAACCCGCACTGTATTGGTGCATCATGCTCTCTATATGGGGAGTGTATCATGAGGATAACCCACACTGTATTGGTGCATCATGCTCTCTATATGGGTCTATATGGGGAGTGTATCATGAGGATAACCTGCACTGTATTGGTGCATCATGCTCTCTATATGGGGAGTGTATCATGAGGATAACCCGCACTGTATTGGTGCATCATGCTCTCTATATGGGTCTATATGGGGAGTGTATCATGAGGATAACCTGCACTATATTGGTGCATCATGCTCTCTATATGGGGAGTGTATCATGAGGATAACCAGCACTGTATTGGTGCATCATGCTCTCTATATGGGGAGTGTATCATGAGGATGACCCGCACTGTATTGGTGCATCATGCTCTCTATATGGGGAGTGTATCATGAGGATAACCCGCACTGTATTGGTGCATCATGCTCTCTATATGGGTCTATATTCGGAGTGTATCATGAGGATAACCTGCACTGTATTGGTGCATCATGCTCGCTATATGGGGAGTGTATCATGAGGATAACCTGCACTGTATTGGTGCATCATGCTGACTATATGGGGAGTGTATCATGAGGATAACCCGCACTGTATTGGTGCATCATGCTCTCTATATGGGTCTATATGGGGAGTGTATCATGAGGATAACCCGCACTGTATTGGTGCATCATGCTCTCTATATGGGTCTATATGGGGAGTGTATCATGAGGATAACCTGCACTGTATTGGTGCATCATGCTCTCTATATGGGGAGTGTATCATGAGGATAACCCGCACTGTATTGGTGCATCATGCTGACTATATGGGTCTATATGGGGATTGTATCATGAGGATAACCTGCACTGTATTGGTACATCATGCTGACTATATGGGGAGTGTATCATGAGGATAACCTGCACTGTATTGGTGCATCATGCTCTCTATATGGGGAGTGTATCATGAGGATAACCTGCACTGTATTGGTGCATCATGCTCTCTATATGGGTCTATATGGGGATTGTATCATGAGGATAACCCACATTGTTTTGGTGCATCATGCTCTCTATATGGGTCTATATGGGGAGTGTATCATGAGGATAACCTGCACTGTATTGGTGCATCATGCTCTCTATATGGGGAGTGTATCATGAGGATAACCTGCACTGTTTTGGTGCATCATGCTCTCTATATGGGGACTGTATCATGAGGATAACCCGCACTGTTTTGGTGCATCATGCTCTCTATATGGGGAGTGTATCATGAGGATAACCCACACTGTTTTGGTGCATCATGCTCTCTATATGGGTCTATATGGGGAGTGTATCATGAGGATAATCCGCACTGTATTGGTGCATCATGCTGACTATATGGGGAGTGTATCATGAGGATAACCCGCACTGTATTGGTGCATCATGCTCTCTATATGGGTCTATATGGGGAGTGTATCATGAGGATAACCTGCACTGTTTTGGTGCATCATGCTCTCTATATGGGGACTGTATCATGAGGATAACCCGCACTGTATTGGTGCATCATGCTCTCTATATGGGGAGTGTATCATGAGGATAACCTGCACTGTGTTGGTGCATCATGCTCTCTATATGGGGAGTGTATCATGAGGATAACCCGCACTTTATCGGTGCATCTTGCTCTCTATATGGGGAGTGTATCATGAGGATAACCTGCACTGTTTTGGTGCATCATGCTCACTATATGGGGAGTGTATCATGAGGATAACCTGCACTGTATTGGTGTATCATGCTCTCTATATGGGGAGTGTATCATGAGGATAACCCACACTGTATTGGTGCATCATGCTCTCTATATGGGGAGTGTATCATGAGGATAACCTGCACTGTATTGGTGCATCATGCTCTCTATATGGGGAGTGTATCATGAGGATAACCTGCACTGTATTGGTGCATCATGCTCTCTATATGGGTCTATATGGGGAGTGTATCATGAGGATTACCCGCACTGTATTGGTGCATCATGCTGACTATATGGGGAGTGTATCTTGAGGATAACCTGCACTGTATTGGTGCATCATGCTGACTATATGGGGAGTGTATCATGAGGATAACCTGCACTGTATTGGTGTATCATGCTCTCTATATGGGGAGTGTATCATGAGGATAACCTGCACTGTATTTGTGCATTATGCTGACTATATGGGGAGTGTATCATGAGGATAACCTGCACTATATTGGTGCATCATGCTGACTATATGGGGAGTGTATCATGAGGATAACCCGCACTGTATTGGTGCATCATGCTGACTATATGGGGAGTGTATCATGAGGATAACCTGCACTGTATTGGTGCATCATGCTGACTATATGGGGAGTGTATCATGAGGATTACCTGCATTGTATTGGTGCATCATGCTCTCTATATGGGGAGTGTTTCATGAGGATAACCCGCACTGTATTGGTGCATCATGCTCTCTATATGGGTCTATATGGGGAGTGTTTCATGAGGATAACCCGCACTGTATTGGTGCATCATGCTCTCTATATGGGGAGTGTATCATGAGGATAACCTGCACTGTATTGGTGCATCATGCTCTCTATATGGGGAGTGTATCATGAGGATAACCCGCACTGTATTGGTGCATCATGCTCTCTATATGGGGAGTGTTTCATGAGGATAACCCGCACTGTATTTGTGCATCATGCTCTCTATATGGATCTATATGGGGAGTGTATCATGAGGATAACCCGCACTGTATTTGTGCATCATGCTCTCTATATGGGTCTATATGGGGAGTGTATCATGAGGATAACCCGCACTGTATTGGTGCATCATGCTCTCTATATGGGGAGTGTATCATGAGGATAACCTGCACTGTATTGGTGCATCATGCTCTCTATATGGGGAGTGTATCATGAGGATAACCTGCACTGTATTGGTGCATCATGCTGACTATATGGGGAGTGTATCATGAGGATAACCCGCACTGTATTGGTGCATCATGCTGACTATATGGGGAGTGTATCATGAGGATAACCCGCACTGTATTGGTGCATCATGCTCACTATATGGGGAGTGTATCATGAGGATAACCCGCACTGTATTGGTGCATCATGCTCTCTATATGGGGAGTGTATCATGAGGATAACCCGCACTGTATTGGTGCATCATGCTCTCTATATGGGTCTATATGGGGAGTGTATCATGAGGATAACCCGCACTGTATTGGTGCATCATGCTCTCTATATGGGGAGTGTATCATGAGGATAACCCGCACTGCTTTGTTGCATCATGCTCACTATATGGGCAGTGTATGATGCACATCATGATTCTTCAAGACCCGCACATGACCAGCACTGCTTTGGTGCATCCTGGGGAGTGCAGCAGGATAGTATAGTTTATGTCATTGTATGACTTACCAGGGCTGATTTCACTTATTCTAATGTGGTGAGGAGGGTTTATCATGAGTATTTAGCAGAAAGTGGAGCAGGAAATGCCTCATTTACACTATATTTCCTGCTGTCATCATCTACCGTGTCATTGTATACAGGGTACTTGGTCCTGGTTACAACTGCTGACATCTAATTATGGTCTAACTATTGCTCTGATGGCTGGGCCATTTTTCTACTCTAAATGCCGCTCAGCTATCATTTCTATAAGCCATTAATGGCATTTTACTCTAAATGGAGCTCTATTTGTAAGCCATTAATGGCATTTTACTCTAAATAGGGCTCTATCTATAAGCCATTAATGGCATTTTACTCTAAATAGAGCTCTATCTATAAGCCATTAATGGCATTTTACTTTAAATAGAGCTCTATCTAAAAGCCATTAATGGCATTTTACTTTAAATAGAGCTCTATCTATAAGCCATTAATGGCATTTTACTCTAAATAGAGCTCTATCTAAAAGCCATTAATGGCATTTTACTTTAAATAGGGCTCTATCTATAAGCCATCAATGGCATTTTACTCTAAATAGAGCTCTATCTATAAGTCATTAATGGCATTTTACTCTAAATAGAGCTCTATCTATAAGTCATTAATGGCATTTTACTCTAAATAGAGCTCTATCTATAAGCCATTAATGGCATTTTACTCTAAATGGAGCTCTATTTGTAAGCCATCAATGGCATTTTACTTTAAATAGGGCTCTATCTATAAGTCATTAATGGCATTTTACTCTAAATAGGGCTCTATCTATAAGCCATCAATGGCATTTTACTCTAAATAGAGCTCTATCTATAAGCCATTAATGGCATTTCACTCTAAATAGAGCTCTATCTATAAGCCATTAATGGCATTTTACTCTCAATAGGGCTCTATCTATAAGCCATTAATGGCATTTTACTCTAAATAGAGCTCTAGAGACAGGTAGACAGATGCAGACAGATGCAAGGGAAAGAGACAAACAGAGACAGAGACAGAGAAAAGAGACAAAGGCAGACAGAGACAGGAACAGGGGAAAGGGACAAACAGAGACAGGGGGAGACAGAGAAGAGAGACAGAGGGGAAAGGGACAGAGGCAGAGACAAAGGCAGGGAAAAGAGGCAGACAGAGACAGAGACAGACCTATTGGCAAATGCTAAGACATACAGGCAGTGGCAGATGGAGACAAATAGAGAAACAAAAAGGGGTAGAGATCTTCTAGAAACATCGTGAAACATCCTCTTATTGTAAATGGGAGCACCAAACCATAGTGGTCAATACCAATCACCTGATGAAGTGTACTGTGTAACCCTGCCTCACTGTGTGCCTCCATCACTGCAGCCACAACAAACAAACCCTGCTATATAGGTCTCAGCCATGGAAATACTTCTTCACTATACTTTAACGTAGCATGGCATAACTAGTGTGGCCCGGAGGTATTGAGCAAAGAATCCCACGTATATCTTTAGAGGCAACTTTGATTTACGACATATAAAAAAAAAACCAGTGCATTGATCACGAAAATCTGGAATGCTGGCCATAAATGTACACACACCTGCAGAATTGGCATTTTTTGCAGTGAATAATTTCAGTTCAGACCCAATCCAAGCTAAGCCCAAAAATGAATGGGCATTACTGCAATAATCATGTTTTATTTTATATCATATGAATTAGTACCTACTCAGGACCAGTTATGAATTTTTACAGAGTTCTACTAAATTACCTAACTATTTTATCCACCCAGAACTCATGTAGTATTCAGTGCGGAGGTCTTCTGTCAGTAAGGATGCACTGAGTGACCCTGGGATTTCCCTACGTGAGACCTATAGTGCTGCCTCTACTCAATCTCTACACTCAGGAAAGTAGTATAGGGAGAGGGGCCAGCCTGTGTTACTCCAGTATTACAGGGGTGGGAGGTGGGTAGGAGAGCAGCAATGCAAACAGCTGACTGACAGTCACCAGTTTCTACCTTTCACCCCCACTGACTGCCCCTCATCAATATGCAGCTAATACACTGATATTAATGTGTGAAGAAATCATATGTAAGAGGCAGTTCTAACTGACAAATAATTTAATATACTAAAAGTTATAGACAGGTGCCTGTTATGGTTGCCTGCCAGTGTGCCTATGGTGCAGGGTGTGAGGGGTGTCAGAAGTCAGTGCACCGCACTGACTGCTGCTCACATCGTCTCAGGGTATTGTGCAATAATTAAGGACCAGCCTCAGGGAAACACTAATTATCATACCAGAAGGTGGTTATGATAAATGTCAATAACTGACAATTGGCAATGCTCCCCTTTATACATGTCTCTATATATGTGTGTATAGTATAGGGTGGTTACTGACAGGTCTCGGTGCCAGCACAAGCCAACAACAACAACAAACAAGCAAACCTCTACTCCCCACTCCTGCTGCTGCTGACTGCTGACACCCACCTCTCACTGCTTAATGCCTCAATCACTCTGTATTAACTTACGCAAGTTCTACATATTAAAATCTTACCTTGTGTGTGTTTGAGTGAGTCTATGTGTGTAGATGTATCAGGTAATGTGTGTGTGGCTGTGTACAGCCCCTCCTGTCTGTAGTAGTCTGTGTGGTTGGTCCTACTGTGTGTAGTTGTCTGTGTGGAGGACAGCAGCAGCACCAGGTAATGTCTCCTGCAGCTAGCAGTAACAGCAGCACAACCAGTCTATACCAGACTCACACCCACTGCTGCCTCCACTCCTGTGAGTAGTGTTTGTCTGCCTGCTGAGTAATGCTATACTTCATCCACACACTGGTGACACACAATTACTCAAAACCGCCCCAAAACCTTCCCCTGTAAGAAGGAAAGAAAGAACCAGACACAGAGAATGAAGAAGGGCAGAAACGAAGAATCAACATTAGAATAACTGATCAAGGGAAAGAAAGAAAGAAAGAAAGAAGGAAGGGAGGAAGGAAAGAAGGAAGGACAAAAGGAGGGAAGGAGGGAGGCAAGGAAGAAGGAAAGGAGGGGGAAGGAGGGGGAAGGAGGGGGAAGGAGGGGGAAGGAGGGGGAAGGAGGGGGAAGGAGGGGGAAGGAGGGGGAAGGAACGAATGAACAAACAAAGGAATAGGCGTAGGGAACGAACGATGTCATGGGCAGGTGGACGGAGGGGCGAAGGGAAGGGTGGACGGAGGGGCGAAGATAAGGGCGAAGGGAGGGGCGAAGGGAAGGGCAAAGGGAGGGGCGAAGGGAGGGGCGAAGGGAGGGGCGAAGGGAGGGGCGAAGGGAGGGGCGAGGGGAGGGGCGAGGGGACGGGTGAGGGGACGGGCAAGGGGACAGCGAGGGGACGGGTGAGGGGACGGGTGAGGGGACGGGCGAGGGGACGGGCGAGGGGAGGGGCGAGGGGACGGGCGAGGGGACGGGCGAGGGGACGGGCGAGGGGACGGGCGAGGGGACGGACAAAGGGACGGACAAAGGGACAGGCAAAGGGACAGGCAAAGGGACAGCAAAGGGACAGGCAAAGGGACGGCAAAGGAACGGACCAAGGAACGAACCAAGGAACGGAACAAGGAACGGACCAAGGAACGGACCAAGGAACAGACCAAGGAACGAACCAAGGAACGGACCAAGGAATGGGTGGACGGACCGGGGAATTCGCAGACGGAACAGGTAAACCAGAACTGGTGGACGGATGGGCAAAGGGGTTGCAGCTTTATTGTTAAGCTACAGGAAGTACCAGACATTGTTTAGTCCCATACCCAGCCCTTACACACACCAAACAGCAGCACCAGCAGCACCAGCACCAGCACGGGTAGCAGTGACCAGTATTGCATCAACACCAGCACCATACCACACACTACACTCATGATCCTCACATCAGTGTGGCATAGTGTGGGGCTGCATGGACCTGAATATTCACCAGTACTCATCCATATTCAATAAGGTGCTACAGTTACAGGTCTCTATACAGGACGTGCCCCATGGCCCTGTGCCATTGTACATGTGTACTACAGAACCCTACAAATGGTACCTTCATGTGTTAAATAACAAATACATGAATTATACTGTAGTGGCCCATATAACTATAAGTGCCCGGGCACTCATTGAAGCTCAATCCCACCGTACCCCCGGCGCTTATATGAGACAGGCGGTAATTTGAATACTTGCTTTTAGTGCTTACAGGGGTACAGGGATATTGAAAACAAGGTGTTTGTGTTCTGGGCCAGGGAAGAGAGGGGGGGGGGGTGAATTCTTCATAACGAGTACTTACAATTTGTGTATCTAACTTCCTTCCCCCTAATAATGGTGATGCTGAGTGATTCCCTATATGAGTCAGGTCGTCAGAAAGTGTAAGATTTTGACCTTGAGGGCCCTTAAAAATTAATTTTCTAACTTCTTTATATAACCCTAACAAATTTGTGAAGGGACATCCCCTCAGTTCAGAAAACCAAAAAATACCGACTTACGACATCCGGTTCCATTTTTATTGCTAGTTTTGTGTCATGTAACGTCCATCAAAATTTGAGTTATGCATGCACAGTATACGTCCGGTACTTTTATCAGAATTATTTCACATAAGCTGTTCTCACATGGAGACAAATGCTGATAGACACACAATTTTTTCACCAAAGTAGGGGATAATAGGTTCCTTTATATAGGTAATAACAAAAATGTTGAAGCTTTAATTTTTCTATGTAATATAACTGATTTAGATTTAGGTACCGGACGTTACAAATTACAGATTTCCATTTTCAAAGACACATAATGAAAAATTCTCATTCAGAAACATGTCCAAACCTCATGGAAATGATACCTATAATCATATACAATATAAAAAATAACTTTGGGATACTCCAGATGTTCTTTATTCAATACAGGACACTTTTAAAAAATACAAAAAGTCAAAAAAGAACAAATTTGGTGATTTTTTTCACTTTGGCAGGCTACAAGTCTGCGAGTTTTTGATGCATGACCACAAATCAACATTTTTCTGATAGCCCTAAGTTTTCTCTATCAAATGAGTCTATGTAAAACAAGATTGGTTCACAACTTCCCTCTCCAGAGCCATAACAGTCCAAAATGACCCCAAAAACACAAAATCTACTGCTTTCTGGCGACCTGACCCATATAGTGTAGAAGACAGATGTGTAAGTAGTACATAATACGTCCTTTGTGCCAGGTCATGTCTCATGTTGTCATAACACTATGCCACGGTGCGATGTATGTAGTAATAACAGTATGCTCTACCAACACAGTTATGGTGACCTATCAGCACAGCTTTATTAAATACTGGTCACAACATTACCTGTATAAAACACACTATATAAAACACACAGGTCATATCATTAGCTGTATAAAACACACAGGTCATAACATTAGCTGTATAAAACACACTGTATAAAACACACTGGTCACAACATTAGCTGTATAAAACACACAGGTCACAACATTAGCTGTATAAAACACACAGGTCACAATATTAGCTGTATAAAACACACAGGTCATAACATTAGCTGTATAAAACACACAGGTCACAATATTAGCTGTATAAAACACACAGGTCATAACATTAGCTGTATAAAACACACTGTATAAAACACACAGGTCACAACATTAGCTGTATAAAACACACTGGTCACAACATTAGCTGTATAAAACACACAGGTCACAACATTAGCTGTATAAAACACACTGGTCACAATATTAGCTGTATAAAACACACAGGTCACAACATTAGCTGTATAAAACACACAGGTCACAACATTAGCTGTATAAAACACACAGGTCACAACATTAGCTATATAAAACACACTGTATAAAACACACTGGTCACAACATTAGCTGTATAAAACACACAGGTCACAACATTAGCTGTATAAAACACACAGGTCACAACATTAGCTGTATAAAACACACAGGTCACAACATTTTATATAAAACACACAGGTCATATCATTAGCTGTATAAAACACACAGGTCACAACATTAGCTATATAAAACACACTGTATAAAACACACTGGTCACAACATTAGCTGTATAAAACACACAGGTCACAACATTAGCTGTATAAAACACACAGGTCACAACATTAGCTGTATAAACACACTGTATAAAACAAACAGGTCATAACATTAGCTGTATAAAACACACTGTATAAAACAAACAGGTCACAACATTAGCTATATAAAACACACTGTATAAAACACACAGGTCACAACATTAGCTGTATAAAACACACAGGTCACAACATTAGCTGTATAAAACACACAGGTCACAACATTAGCTGTATAAAACACATTGTATAAAACACACTGTATAAAACACACAGGTCACAACATTAGCTGTATAAAACACACAGGTCACAACATTAGCTGTATAAAACACACTGTATAAAACACCGGTTAAAACACACTGTATAAAACATACTGTATAAAACATGCTGTATAAACACACTGTATAAAACATACTGTATAAAACACACAGGTCACAACATTAGCTGTATAAAACACACTGGTCACAACATTAGCTGTATAAAACACACAGGTCACAACATTAGCTATATAAAACACACAGGTCACAACATTAGCTGTATAAAACACACTGGTCACAACATTAGCTGTATAAAACACACAGTATAAAACACACTGTATAAAACACACAGGTCACAACATTAGCTGTATAAAACACACTGTATAAAACACACTGTATAAAACACACTGTATAAAACACACAGGTAACAATATTAGCTGTATAAAACACACAGGTCACAACATTAGCTGTATAAAACACACTGTATAAAACACCGGTTAAAACACACTGTATAAAACATACTGTATAAAACACACAGGTCACAACATTAGCTGTATAAAACACACAGGTCACAACATTAGCTGTATAAAACACACAGGTCACAATATTAGCTGTATAAAACACACAGTATAAATCACACAGGTCACAACATTAGCTGTATAAAACACACTGTATAAAACACATTGTATAAAACACACTGTATAAAACACACAGGTCACAATATTAGCTGTATAAAACACACAGGTCACAACATTAGCTGTATAAAACACACTGTATAAAACACACTGTATAAGACACACAGGTCACAACATTAGCTATATAAAACACACAGGTCACAACATTAGCTGTATAAAACACACTGTATAAAACACACAGGTCACAACATTAGCTGTATAAAACACACAGGTCACAACATTAGCTGTATAAAACACACAGGTCACAACATTAGCTGTATAAAACACACAGGTCACAATATTAGCTGTATAAAACACACTGGTGACAACATTAGCTGTATAAAACACACTAGTCACAACATAAGCTGTATAAACACACTGTATAAAACACACAGTATAAAACACACAGGTCACAACATTAGCTGTATAAAATACACTGTATAAAACACCGGTTAAAACACACTGTATAAAACATACTGTATAAAACACACAGGTCACAATATTAGCTGTATAAAACACACTTTATAAAACACACTGTATAAAACACACAGGTCACAATATTAGCTGTATAAAACACACAGTATAAAACACACTGTATAAAACATACTGTATAAAACACACAGGTCACAATATTAGCTGTATAAAACACACTGTATAAAACACACTGTATAAAACACACAGGTCACAATATTAGCTGTATAAAACACACAGTGTAAAACACACTGTATAAAACATACTGTATAAAACACACAGGTCACAACATTAGCTGTATAAAACACACAGGTCATAATATTAGCTGTATAAAACACACAGGTCACAACATTAGCTGTATAAAACACACAGGTCACAACATTAGCTGTATAAAACACACAGGTCACAATATTAGCTGTATAAAACACACAGGTCACAACATTAGCTCTATAAAACACACTGTATAAAACACATTGTATAAAACACACTGTATAAAACACACAGGTCACATCATTAGCTGTATAAAACACACAGGTCACAACATTAGCTGTATAAAACACACTGTATAAAACACACAGGTCACAACATTAGCTGTATAAAACACACAGGTCACAACATTAGCTGTATAAAACACATTGTATAAAACACCGGTTAAAACACACTGTATAAAACATACTGTATAAAAGACACAGATCACAACATTAGCTGTATAAAACACACAGGTCACAACATTAGCTGTATAAAACACACTGTATAAAACACACAGATCACAACATTAGCTGTATAAAACACACAGGTCACAACATTAGCTGTATAAAACACACAGGTCACAATATTAGCTGTATAAAACACACAGGTCACAACATTAGCTCTATAAAACACACTGTATAAAACACATTGTATAAAACACACTGTATAAAACACACAGGTCACATCATTAGCTGTATAAAACACACAGGTCACAACATTAGCTGTATAAAACACACTGTATAAAACACACAGGTCACAATATTAGCTGTATGAAACACACAGTATAAAACACACTGTATAAAACACACAGGTCACAATATTAGCTGTATAAAACACACTGTATAAAACACACTGTATAAAACACACAGGTCACAATATTAGCTGTATAAAACACACAGGTCACAACATTAGCTGTATAAAACACACTGTATAAAACACACTGTATAAAACACACAGGTCACAACATTAGCTGTATAAAACACACTGTATAAAACACACTGTATAAAACACACTGTATAAAACACAAAGGTCACAACATTAGCTGTATAAAACACACTGTATAAAACACACTGTATAAAACACACAGGTCACAACATTAGCTGTATAAAACACACAGGTCACAACATTAGCTGTATAAAACACACAGGTCACAACATTAGCTGTATAAAACACACAGGTCACAACATTAGCTGTATAAAACACACAGGTCACAATATTAGCTGTATAAAACACACAGTATAAAACACACAGTATAAAACACACAGGTCACAACATTAGCTGTATAAAACACACTGTATAAAACACCGGTTAAAACACACTGTATAAAACATACTGTATAAAGTACACAGGTCAGAACATTAGCTGTATAAAACACACAGGTCACAACATTAGCTGTATAAAACACACTGTATAAAACACACTGGTTAAAACACACTGTATAAAACACACTGTATAAAACACACTGTATAAAACACACTGTATAAAACATACTGTATAAAACACACAGGTCACAACATTAGCTGTATAAAACACACAGGTCACAACATTAGCTGTATAAAACACACTGTATAAAACACACTGGTTAAAACACACTGTATGAAACATACTGTATAAAACACACAGGTCACAACATTAGCTGTATAAAACACACAGGTCATAACATTAGCTGTATAAAACACACTGTATAAAACACACAGGTCACAACATTAGCTGTATAAAACACACAGGTCATAACATTAGCTGTATAAAACACACTGTATAAAACACACAGGTCACAACATTAGCTGTATAAAACACACTGTATAAAACACACAGGTCACAACATTAGCTGTATAAAACACACTGTATAAAACACACAGGTCACAACATTAGCTGTATAAAACACACTTTATAAAACACACTGTATAAAACACACTTTATAAAACACACTGTATAAAACACCGGTTAAAACACACTGTATGAAACATACTGTATAAAACATGCTGTATAAACACACTGTATAAACACATTGTATAAAACACACTGTATAAACACACCGTATAAAACATACTGTATAAAACACACAGGTCACAACATTAGCTGTATAAAACACATTGTATAAAACACACTGTATAAAACACACAGGTCACAACATTAGCTATATAAAACACACAGTATAAAACACACAGGTCACAACATTAGCTGTATAAAACACATAGGTCACAATATTAGCCGTATAAAACACACAGGTCACAACATTAGCTGTATAAAACACAGAGGTCAGAATGTTAACTCTATGATCATAGAGCACGCTCCATGGCACAGAAAGAAGTGTTTTCTCAGTCCTTAATGTACCAAATAGGTGTTAAACAGGATTAAAGTCAAACTTATTACCACCTTAGGACTCTATAGGTGTATGTTGACTTTTGTGGTTATATAAACTACTCTGGTTACGTAAACCTTTCATATAGATCAATGCACCAAGAAAGGGTGATTTTATTAGAGAATATGTGGATAACGTTTTTGGACTTTTCTAAGGATAACCTAATCAGACTGGAAATATACATTGGCAAGCCTACCATCTAAGTACACATCATTTGGAAGACAATTTTCTCATGAATCTCCTAGTGTAAATTGTTTGCATATATATGGACACTGCAACCAAAGTTATGAGCATACCACTAGAATTAAGGTAAACACAACATTATTCATGAAGAAAGGACCTTTAGTGTCGCATGGGTCTGTAGTATGAGACATGTACTAAGTGGTCACCCAGCATGACCCGAGCTGACCTGTTCAGTCAGCCATTTACTATAATATAAGCTGACTACACAGATGAAGTGCTGCTGAGTCTGCTCACCAGCACTTCATTGGACCATTGTGCCGACCCTTGGAGTTTATGTATTAACCACGTAGCTTCGGCATGATGCACCAATGAAGTCAAGAATGAAGTGCTGGCGAGCAGTCTCAATGGTGCATCATGACAACCTATGGGTATGATGCATTAATACATCAGCAGACCTTAAAGGGTTAATAGTAAGCCCATAACGTACGGCACATTAAAGCACATACTCTTGCCGGAAAGGAGTAAAGATTCTCTGCCCCACCTCTTTTCTATGTCTCAAGGACTGGTCATTTCCAATAAGAGGGAGATAGTGTTGGTGGACGAATTCTTCTGTCACCCCAAGGGGAGAGAGACAGAGAGAGACAGAGAGAGACAGAGACAGAGAGAGACAGAGACAGACAGAGAGAGACAGAGACAGAGAGAGACAGAGACAGAGAGAGACAGAGAGAGACAGAGACAGAGAGAGACAGAGACAGACAGAGACAGACATAGACAGATAGAGACAGAGAGAGACAGAGAGAGACAGAGAGAGACAGAGACAGAGAGAGACAGAGAGAGACAGAGACAGAGAGAGACAGAGAGACATAGACAGAGAGAGACAGAGACAGAGAGAGACAGAGACAGAGAGAGACAGAGACAGACATAGACAGAGAGAGACAGAGACAGAGAGAGACAGAGAGAGACAGAGAGAGACAGAGAGAGACAGAGACAGAGAGAGACAGAGAGAGACAGAGACAGAGAGAGACAGAGAGAGACAGAGAGAGACAGAGAGAGACAGAGACAGAGAGACAGAGACAGAGACAGAGACAGAGACAGAGAGACAGAGACAGAGACAGACAGAGACAGACAGAGACAGACAGAGACAGACAGAGACAGACAGACAGACAGACAGAGAGGGGAGGAAAGGGAGACAGAGAGAGACAGACAGACAGACACACAGACAGAGAAATGAAGAAGAGCAAATTGAAAATAGGACCTAGATCTAGACAAGATTGTCTAGAAGAATCCTTTTTCTTTTCAAGATGAGGATTCTCATAGACAGACGTGCCATTGTAACCACTTTGACTACATTGATTAATGTCATGATTTCTGGACAGTGTGAGTGGGTCCCTACTCAGGTCAGCACTGTATATATGTTAACCCTTATAAGGCCGTGTATCTTTAACTGCAACTTTGGAAACAGATTTGGCTAATATGCCTACTGATAGAGGTTTAGAACAGGTCCCAGTATACAGAAGTAGAGATTACATGTTAATCCTATTATAACATTGACCTCTGACCATACGTGGGAATTAATAAGGGGCAGGACATTCCTCTATTCAGTATAATACAGAAGTGCAGAGTAACCCCCGTGTACTGATTCAGTGTTAATTCAGTATACAATACAGAAGTGCAGAGTAACCACCCTGTACTGATTCAGTGTTAATTCAGTATAATACAGAAGTGCAGAGAAACCCCCATGTACTGAGTCAGTGTTAATTCAGTATAATACAGAAGTGCAGAGTAACCCCCTGTACTGAGTCAGTGTTAATTCAGTATATAATACAGAAGTGCAGAGTAACCCCCTGTACTGAGTCAGTGTTAATTCAGTATATAATACAGAAATGCAGAGTGACCCCCCTGTACTGAGTCAGTGTTAATTCAGTATATAATACAAAAGTGCAGAGTGACCCCCTGTACTGAGTCAGTGTTAATTCAGTATATAATACAGAAGTGCAGAGTGACCCCCTGTACTGATTCAGTGTTAATTCAGTATAATACAGAAGTGCACAGTAACCCCCCTGTACTGAGTCAGTGTTAATTCAGTATATAATACAGAAGTGCAGAGTAACCCCCTGTACTGAGTCAGTATTAATTCAGTATATAATACAGAAGTGCAGAGTGACCCCCTGTACTGATTCAGTGTTAATTCAGTATAATACAGAAGTGCAGAGTAACCCCCATGTACTGAGTCAGTGTTAATTCAGTATATAATACAGAAGTGCAGAGTGACCCCCTGTACTGATTCAGTGTTAATTCAGTATAATACAGAAGTGCACTGTAACCCCCCTGTACTGAGTCAGTGTTAATTCAGTATAATACAGAAGTGCAGAGTAACCCCCTGTACTAAGTCAGTGTTAATTCAGTATATAATACAGAAGTGCACAGTAACCCCCCTGTACTGAGTCAGTGTTAATTCAGTATAATACAAAGTGCAGAGTAACCCCCCTGTACTGAGTCAGTGTTAATTCAGTATATAATACAGAGGTGCAGAGTAACCCCCTGTACTGAGTCAGTGTTAATTCAGTATATAATACAAAAGTGCAGAGTAACCCCCTGTACTGAGTCAGTGTTAATTCAGTATATAATACAGAGGTGCAGAGTAACCCCCTGTACTGAGTCAGTGTTAATTCAGTATATAATACAAAAGTGCAGAGTAACCCCCTGTACTGAGTCAGTGTTAATTCAGTATAATACAGAAGTGCAGAGTAACCCCCCTGTACTGAGTCAGTGTTAATTCAGTATAATACAGAGTGCAGAGTAACCCCCCTGTACTGAGTCAGTGTTAATTCAGTATAATACAGAAGTGCAGAGTAACCCCCTCCCTGTACTGAGTCAGTGTTAATTCAGTATAACACAGAAGTGCAGAGTAACCCCCTGTAATGAGTCAGTGTTAATTCAGTATAATACAGAAATGCAGAGTAACCCCCTGTAATGAGTCAGTGTTAATTCAGTATAATACAGAAGTGCAGAGTAACCCCCCTCCCTGTACTGAGTCAGTGTTAATTCAGTATAATACAGAAGTGCAGAGTAACCCCCTGTAATGAGTCAGTGTTAATTCAGTATAATACAGAAATGCAGAGTAACCCCCTGTAATGAGTCAGTGTTAATTCAGTATAATACAGAAGTGCAGAGTAACCCCCCTCCCTGTACTGAGTCAGTGTTAATTCAGTATAATACAGAAGTGCAGAGTAACCCCCTGTACTGAGTCAGTGTTAATTCAGTATAATACAGAAGTGCAGAGTAACCTCCCTGTACTGAGTCAGTGTTAATTCAGTATAATACAGAAGTGCACAGTAACCCCCCTGTACTGAGTCAGTGTTAATTCAGTATAATACAGAAGTGCAGAGTGACCTCCCTGTACTGAGTCAGTGTTAATTCAGTATATAATACAAAAGTGCAGAGTGACCCCCTGTAATGAGTCAGTGTTAATTCAGTATATAATACAGAAGTGCACAGTAACCCCCCTGTACTGATTCAGTGTTAATTCAGTATAATACAGAAGTGCAGAGTGACCCCCCTGTACTGAGTCAGTGTTAATCCAGTATATAATACAGAAGTGCACAGTAACCCCCCTGTACTGAGTCAGTGTTAATTCAGTATAATACAGAAGTGCAGAGTGACCCCCCTGTACTGAGTCAGTGTTAATTCAGTATAATACAGAAGTGCAGAGTAACCCCCCTCCCTGTACTGTGTCAGTGACCAGTGTGGAGTACATGGTAATCCTACTGTAACATTAACCTCTGATCACACATGGGATTGAATTGGGGAGGGGATCATTTCTTTTCTTTTTTTTTACAATATGACTCAAGCCAAAGGATACATTGAGAGTCTGCTTTCTGTGGAGGGGTGGGGGTGGGGGGGGGACTGTTCATCGATCATTGATGTATCACTAAAACTCACAAACGGCAATTGAGTGCTTTAGTTCATTGGGTTTTTTTTGTTTCCATATTGTGGACATAAAATACATCCTTGTGCAGGTTGCGGACGGGAATACTTTGTTAGGACACACTAGGATCATAGTACAACAGTCAGATTTTAGTCTGTACTAAGATTCTGCTTGCATGGACAGCTCTGGGATCTACTGGGATCTTAGTACACTTGTGTGTGCACTGGACTGTGACACTCACCTCTACAGGTGCATGGGCTGATCAGAGCCCTGGTCACTGGACCATGACACTACCTGTGCATATATTATTGGGGTCAAAGGTGGGATGGTGAAACCACTCCAACATTTGGGTACTTATAATTACATTAAATGATACATTTACTCCCTTATCATACATAACTTAGCTGAAATGAAAATATCAATTTGTACGTATTCAATAATCTTGTGCGTTCATATTTATTAGGAAATTTAACACAAAATTAGTAGATAGATTTTACTATATCAGCCATTTCTCAGGGAACGTTCCGATTTTAACTCTATAAAAGAGTGCATATATAGAATAAAGACCCCTTCTACTAATGGTGTTATAAGAATTATGTATTTTGATGCAGGAGTTAATGAAATTTTGAAGATAAACTAGATAAACTAGTGTAGCAAGTTCTTAGTACACCCCATTATCCAGGGACTATCATCCAATCTTAGGGCGTACCAAGAAACAGGTTAGTCCTGAACCTGTTGTGTGCACCTCTACCCTGCTGTAGTACATCGCTGTATTAGTCCTGAACCTGTTGTGTGCTACCCTGCTGTAGTACATCGCTGTATTAGTCCTGAACCTGTTGTGTGCTTCCCTGCTGTAGTACATCTCTGTATTAGTCCTGAACCTGTTGTGTGCACCTCTACCCTGCTGTAGTACATCGCTGTATTAGTCCTGAACCTGTTGTGTGGCACCTCTACCCTGCTGTAGTACATCGCTATATTAGTCCTGTACCTGTTGTGTGCTACCCTGCTGTAGTACATCGCTGTATTAGTCCTGAACCTGTTGTGTGCACCTCTACCCTGCTGTAGTACATCTCTGTATTAGTCCTGAACCTGTTGTGTGCTACCCTGCTGTAGTACATGGCTGTATTAGTCCTGAACCTGTTGTGTGCACCTCTACCCTGCTGTAGTACATCGCTGTATTAGTCCTGAACCTGTTGTGTGGCACCTCTACCCTGCTGTAGTACATCGCTATATTAGTCCTGAACCTGTTGTGTGCTACCCTGCTGTAGTACATCGCTGTATTAGTCCTAAACCTGTTGTGTGCACCTCTACCCTGCTGTAGTACATCCCTGTATTAGTCCTGAACCTGTTGTGTGCACCTCTACCCTGCTGTAGTACATCTCTGTATTAGTCCTGAACCTGTTGTGTGCTACCCTGCTGTAGTACATCGCTGTATTAGTCCTGAACCTGTTGTGTGCTACCCTGCTGTAGTACATCGCTGTATTAGTCCTGAACCTGTTGTGTGCTACCCTGCTGTAGTACATCGCTGTATTAGTCCTGAGCCTGTTGTGTGCTACCCTGCTGTAGTACATGGCTGTATTAGTCCTGAACCTGTTGTGTGCTACCCTGCTGTAGTACATCGCTGTATTAGTCCTGAACCTGTTGTGTGCACCTCTACCCTGCTGTAGTACATCGCTGTATTAGTCCTGAACCTGTTGTGTGCACCTCTACCCTGCTGTAGTACATCGCTGTATTAGTCCTGAACCTTTTGTGTGCTACCCTGCTGTAGTACATCTCTGTATTAGTCCTGAACCTGTTGTGTGCTACCCTGCTGTAGTACATCGCTGTATTAGTCCTAAACCTGTTGTGTGCACCTCTACCCTGCTGTAGTACATCACTGTATTAGTCCTGAACCTGTAGTGTGCTACCCTGCTGTAGTACATCGCTGTATTAGTCCTGAACCTGTTGTGTGCACCTCTACCCTGCTGTAGTACATCGCTGTATTAGTCCTGAACCTGTTGTGTGCACGTCTACCCTGCTGTAGTACATCGCTGTATTAGTCCTGAACCTGTTCTATGGCAACTCTACCCTGCTGTAGTGCATCGCTGTATTAGTCCTGAACCTGTTGTGTGCACCTCTACCCTGCTGTAGTACATCACTGTATTAGTCCTGAACCTGTTGTGTGCACCTCAACCCTGCTGTAGTACATCGCTGTATTAGTCCTGAACCTGTTGTGTGCACCTCTACCCTGCTGTAGTACATCACTGTATTAGTCCTGAACCTGTTGTGTGCTACCCTGCTGTAGTACATCGCTGTATTAGTCCTGAACCTGTTGTGTGCACCTCTACCCTGCTGTAGTACATAGCTGTATTAGTCCTGAACCTGTTGTGTGCTACCCTGCTGTAGTACATCGCTGTATTAGTCCTGAACCTGTTGTGTGCTACCCTGCTGTAGTACATCGCTGTATTAGTCCTGAACCTGTTGTGTGCTACCCTGCTGTAGTACATCGCTGTATTAGTCCTGAACCTGTTGTGTGCTACCCTGCTGTAGGACATCACTGTATTAGTCCTGAACCTGTTGTGTGCTACCCTGCTGTAGTACATCGCTGTATTAGTCCTGAACCTGTTGTGTGCTACCCTGCTGTAGGACATCACTGTATTAGTCCTGAACCTGTTGTGTGCTACCCTGCTGTAGGACATCACTGTATTAGTCCTGAACCTGTTGTGTGCTACCCTGCTGTAGGACATCACTGTATTAGTCCTGAACCTGTTGTGTGCTACCCTGCTGTAGTACATCACTGTATTAGTCCTGAACCTGTTGTGTGCTACCCTGCTGTAGTACATCGCTGTATTAGTCCTGAACCTGTTGTGTGCACCTCTACCCTGCTGTAGGACATCACTGTATTAGTCCTGAACCTGTTGTGTGCTACTCTGCTGTAGTACATCGCTGTATTAGTCCTGAACCTGTTGTGTGCACCTCTACCCTGCTGTAGTACATCACTGTATTAGTCCTGAACCTGTTGTGTGCACCTCTACATTGCTGTAGTACATCGCTGTATTAGTCCTGAACCTGTTGTGTGCACCTCTACCCTGCTGTAGTACATCTCTGTATTAGTCCTGAACCTGTTGTGTGGCACCTCTACCCTGCTGTAGTACATCGCTGTATTAGTCCTGAACCTGTTGTGTGCTACCCTGCTGTAGTACATCCCTGTATTAGTCCTGAACCTGTTGTGTGCTACCCTGCTGTAGTACATCACTGTATTAGTCCTGAACCTGTTGTGTGGCACCTCTACCCTGCTGTAGTACATCGCTGTATTAGTCCTGAACCTGTTGTGTGCTACCCTGCTGTAGTACATCTCTGTATTAGTCCTGAACCTGTTGTGTGCACCTCTACCCTGCTGTAGTACATCACTGTATTAGTCCTGAACCTGTTGTGTGCTACCCTGCTGTAGTACATCTCTGTATTAGTCCTGAACCTGTTGTGTGCACCTCTACCCTGCTGTAGTACATCTCTGTATTAGTCCTGAACCTGTTGTGTGCTACCCTGCTGTAGTACATCACTGTATTAGTCCTGAACCTGTTGTGTGCTACCCTGCTGTAGTACATCACTGTATTAGTCCTAAACCTGTTGTGTGCACCTCTACCCTGCTGTAGTACATCGCTGTATTAGTCCTGAACCTGTTGTGTGCACCTCTACCCTGCTGTAGTACATCGCTGTATTAGTCCTGAACCTGTTGTGTGCTACCCTGCTGTAGTACATCGCTGTATTAGTCCTGAACCTGTTGTGTGCTACCCTGCTGTAGTACATCGCTGTATTAGTCCTGAACCTGTTGTGTGCTACCCTGCTGTAGTACATCGCTGTATTAGTCCTGAACCTGTTGTGTGGCACCTCTACCCTGCTGTAGTACATCACTGTATTAGTCCTGAACCTGTTGTGTGCTACCCTGCTGTAGGACATCACTGTATTAGTCCTGAACCTGTTGTGTGCTACCCTGCTGTAGTACATCGCTGTATTAGTCCTAAACCTGTTGTGTGGCACCTCTACCCTGCTGTAGTACATCGCTGTATTAGTCCTTGTCCTGTTGTGTGCACCTCTACCCTGCTGTAGTACATCGCTGTATTAGTCCTGAACCTGTTGTGTGCACCTCTACATTGCTGTAGTACATCGCTGTAGTAGTCCTGAACCTGTTGTGTACACCTCTACATTGCTGTAGTACATCGCTGTATTAGTCCTGAACCTGTTGTGTGGCACCTCTACCCTGCTGTAGTACATCTCTGTATTAGTCCTGAACCTGTTGTGTGCACCTCTACCCTGCTGTAGTACATCTCTGTAGTAGTCCTGAACCTGTTGTGTGCACCTCTACCCTGCTGTAGTACATCTCTGTATTAGTCCTGAACCTGTTGTGTGCACCTCTACCCTGCTGTAGTACATTGCTGTATTAGTCCTGAACCTGTTGTGTGCTACCCTGCTGTAGTACATCACTGTATTAGTCCTGAACCTGTTGTGTGCACCTCTACATTGCTGTAGTACATCGCTGTATTAGTCCTGAACCTGTTGCGTGCACCTCTACCCTGCTGTAGTACATCTCTGTATTAGTCCTGAACCTGTTGTCTGCACCTCTACCCTGCTGTAGTACATCGCTGTATTAGTCCTGAACCTGTTGTGTGCTACCCTGCTGTAGTACATCGCTGTATTAGTCCTGAACCTGTTGTGTGCTACCCTGCTGTAGTACATCTCTGTATTAGTCCTGAACCTGTTGTGTGCACCTCTACCCTGCTGTAGTACATCTCTGTATTAGTCCTGAACCTGTTGTGTGCTACCCTGCTGTAGTACATCACTGTATTAGTCCTAAACCTGTTGTGTGCACCTCTACCCTGCTGTAGTACATCGCTGTATTAGTCCTGAACCTGTTGTGTGCACCTCTACCCTGCTGTAGTACATCGCTGTATTAGTCCTGAACCTGTTGTGTGCTACCCTGCTGTAGTACATCGCTGTATTAGTCCTGAACCTGTTGTGTGCTACCCTGCTGTAGTACATCTCTGTATTAGTCCTGAACCTGTTGTGTGCACCTCTACCCTGCTGTAGTACATCTCTGTATTAGTCCTGAACCTGTTGTGTGCTACCCTGCTGTAGTACATCACTGTATTAGTCCTAAACCTGTTGTGTGCACCTCTACCCTGCTGTAGTACATCGCTGTATTAGTCCTGAACCTGTTGTGTGCACCTCTACCCTGCTGTAGAACATCGCTGTATTAGTCCTGAACCTGTTGTGTGCTACCCTGCTGTAGTACATCGCTGTATTAGTCCTGAACCTGTTGTGTGCACCTCTACCCTGCTGTAGTACATCGCTGTATTAGTCCTGAACCTGTTGTGTGCTACCCTGCTGTAGTACATCGCTGTATTAGTCCTGAACCTGTTGTGTGCTACCCTGCTGTAGTACATCGCTGTATTAGTCCTGAACCTGTTGTGTGCTACCCTGCTGTAGTACATCGCTGTATTAGTCCTGAACCTGTTGTGTTGCACCTCTACCCTGCTGTAGTACATCACTGTATTAGTCCTGAACCTGTTGTGTGCTACCCTGCTGTAGGACATCACTGTATTAGTCCTGAACCTGTTGTGTGCTACCCTGCTGTAGTACATCGCTGTATTAGTCCTAAACCTGTTGTGTGGCACCTCTACCCTGCTGTAGTACATCGCTGTATTAGTCCTTGTCCTGTTGTGTGCACCTCTACCCTGCTGTAGTACATCGCTGTATTAGTCCTGAACCTGTTGTGTGCACCTCTACATTGCTGTAGTACATCGCTGTATTAGTCCTGAACCTGTTGTGTACACCTCTACATTGCTGTAGTACATCGCTGTATTAGTCCTGAACCTGTTGTGTGGCACCTCTACCCTGCTGTAGTACATCTCTGTATTAGTCCTGAACCTGTTGTGTGCACCTCTACCCTGCTGTAGTACATCTCTGTAGTAGTCCTGAACCTGTTGTGTGCACCTCTACCCTGCTGTAGTACATCTCTGTATTAGTCCTGAACCTGTTGTGTGCACCTCTACCCTGCTGTAGTACATTGCTGTATTAGTCCTGAACCTGTTGTGTGCTACCCTGCTGTAGTACATCACTGTATTAGTCCTGAACCTGTTGTGTGCACCTCTACATTGCTGTAGTACATCGCTGTATTAGTCCTGAACCTGTTGTGTGCACCTCTACATTGCTGTAGTACATCGCTGTATTAGTCCTGAACCTGTTGTGTGCACCTCTACCCTGCTGTAGTACATCACTGTATTAGTCCTGAACCTGTTGTGTGCACCTCTACATTGCTGTAGTACATCGCTGTATTAGTCCTGAACCTGTTGTGTGCACCTCTACCCTGCTGTAGTACATCGCTGTATTAGTCCTGAACCTGTTGTGTGCTACCCTGCTGTAGTACATCGCTGTATTAGTCCTGAACCTGTTGTGTGGCACCTCTACCCTGCTGTAGTACATCACTGTATTAGTCCTGAACCTGTTGTGTGCTACCCTGCTGTAGGACATCACTGTATTAGTCCTGAACCTGTTGTGTGCTACCCTGCTGTAGTACATCGCTGTATTAGTCCTAAACCTGTTGTGTGGCACCTCTACCCTGCTGTAGTACATCGCTGTATTAGTCCTTGTCCTGTTGTGTGCACCTCTACCCTGCTGTAGTACATCGCTGTATTAGTCCTGAACCTGTTGTGTGCACCTCTACATTGCTGTAGTACATCGCTGTAGTAGTCCTGAACCTGTTGTGTACACCTCTACATTGCTGTAGTACATCGCTGTATTAGTCCTGAACCTGTTGTGTGGCACCTCTACCCTGCTGTAGTACATCTCTGTATTAGTCCTGAACCTGTTGTGTGCACCTCTACCCTGCTGTAGTACATCTCTGTAGTAGTCCTGAACCTGTTGTGTGCACCTCTACCCTGCTGTAGTACATCTCTGTATTAGTCCTGAACCTGTTGTGTGCACCTCTACCCTGCTGTAGTACATTGCTGTATTAGTCCTGAACCTGTTGTGTGCTACCCTGCTGTAGTACATCACTGTATTAGTCCTGAACCTGTTGTGTGCACCTCTACATTGCTGTAGTACATCGCTGTATTAGTCCTGAACCTGTTGTGTGCACCTCTACCCTGCTGTAGTACATCTCTGTATTAGTCCTGAACCTGTTGTCTGCACCTCTACCCTGCTGTAGTACATCGCTGTATTAGTCCTGAACCTGTTGTGTGCTACCCTGCTGTAGTACATCGCTGTATTAGTCCTGAACCTGTTGTGTGCTACCCTGCTGTAGTACATCTCTGTATTAGTCCTGAACCTGTTGTGTGCACCTCTACCCTGCTGTAGTACATCTCTGTATTAGTCCTGAACCTGTTGTGTGCTACCCTGCTGTAGTACATCACTGTATTAGTCCTAAACCTGTTGTGTGCACCTCTACCCTGCTGTAGTACATCGCTGTATTAGTCCTGAACCTGTTGTGTGCACCTCTACCCTGCTGTAGTACATCGCTGTATTAGTCCTGAACCTGTTGTGTGCTACCCTGCTGTAGTACATCGCTGTATTAGTCCTGAACCTGTTGTGTGCTACCCTGCTGTAGTACATCTCTGTATTAGTCCTGAACCTGTTGTGTGCACCTCTACCCTGCTGTAGTACATCTCTGTATTAGTCCTGAACCTGTTGTGTGCTACCCTGCTGTAGTACATCACTGTATTAGTCCTAAACCTGTTGTGTGCACCTCTACCCTGCTGTAGTACATCGCTGTATTAGTCCTGAACCTGTTGTGTGCACCTCTACCCTGCTGTAGAACATCGCTGTATTAGTCCTGAACCTGTTGTGTGCTACCCTGCTGTAGTACATCGCTGTATTAGTCCTGAACCTGTTGTGTGCACCTCTACCCTGCTGTAGTACATCGCTGTATTAGTCCTGAACCTGTTGTGTGCTACCCTGCTGTAGTACATCGCTGTATTAGTCCTGAACCTGTTGTGTGCTACCCTGCTGTAGTACATCGCTGTATTAGTCCTGAACCTGTTGTGTGCTACCCTGCTGTAGTACATCGCTGTATTAGTCCTGAACCTGTTGTGTTGCACCTCTACCCTGCTGTAGTACATCACTGTATTAGTCCTGAACCTGTTGTGTGCTACCCTGCTGTAGGACATCACTGTATTAGTCCTGAACCTGTTGTGTGCTACCCTGCTGTAGTACATCGCTGTATTAGTCCTAAACCTGTTGTGTGGCACCTCTACCCTGCTGTAGTACATCGCTGTATTAGTCCTTGTCCTGTTGTGTGCACCTCTACCCTGCTGTAGTACATCGCTGTATTAGTCCTGAACCTGTTGTGTGCACCTCTACATTGCTGTAGTACATCGCTGTATTAGTCCTGAACCTGTTGTGTACACCTCTACATTGCTGTAGTACATCGCTGTATTAGTCCTGAACCTGTTGTGTGGCACCTCTACCCTGCTGTAGTACATCTCTGTATTAGTCCTGAACCTGTTGTGTGCACCTCTACCCTGCTGTAGTACATCTCTGTAGTAGTCCTGAACCTGTTGTGTGCACCTCTACCCTGCTGTAGTACATCTCTGTATTAGTCCTGAACCTGTTGTGTGCACCTCTACCCTGCTGTAGTACATTGCTGTATTAGTCCTGAACCTGTTGTGTGCTACCCTGCTGTAGTACATCACTGTATTAGTCCTGAACCTGTTGTGTGCACCTCTACATTGCTGTAGTACATCGCTGTATTAGTCCTGAACCTGTTGTGTGCACCTCTACATTGCTGTAGTACATCGCTGTATTAGTCCTGAACCTGTTGTGTGCACCTCTACCCTGCTGTAGTACATCACTGTATTAGTCCTGAACCTGTTGTGTGCACCTCTACATTGCTGTAGTACATCGCTGTATTAGTCCTGAACCTGTTGTGTGCACCTCTACCCTGCTGTAGTACATCTCTGTATTAGTCCTGAACCTGTTGTGTGCTACCCTGCTGTAGTACATCGCTGTATTAGTCCTGAACCTGTTGTGTGCACCTCTACCCTGCTGTAGAACATCGCTGTATTAGTCCTGAACCTGTTGTGTGTTACCCTGCTGTAGTACATCGCTGTATTAGTCCTGAACCTGTTGTGTGCTACCCTGCTGTAGTACATCGCTGTATTAGTCCTGAACCTGTTGTGTGGCACCTCTACCCTGCTGTAGTACATCGCTGTATTAGTCCTTGTCCTGTTGTGTGCACCTCTACCCTGCTGTAGTACATCTCTGTAGTAGTCCTGAACCTGTTGTGTGCACCTCTACCCTGCTGTAGTACATCTCTGTATTAGTCCTGAACCTGTTGTGTGCACCTCTACCCTGCTGTAGTACATTGCTGTATTAGTCCTGAACCTGTTGTGTGCTACCCTGCTGTAGTACATCACTGTATTAGTCCTGAACCTGTTGTGTGCACCTCTACATTGCTGTAGTACATCGCTGTATTAGTCCTGAACCTGTTGTGTGCACCTCTACATTGCTGTAGTACATCGCTGTATTAGTCCTGAACCTGTTGTGTGCACCTCTACCCTGCTGTAGTACATCACTGTATTAGTCCTGAACCTGTTGTGTGCACCTCTACATTGCTGTAGTACATCGCTGTATTAGTCCTGAACCTGTTGTGTGCACCTCTACCCTGCTGTAGTACATCGCTGTATTAGTCCTGAACCTGTTGTGTGCTACCCTGCTGTAGTACATCGCTGTATTAGTCCTGAACCTGTTGTGTGGCACCTCTACCCTGCTGTAGTACATCACTGTATTAGTCCTGAACCTGTTGTGTGCTACCCTGCTGTAGGACATCACTGTATTAGTCCTGAACCTGTTGTGTGCTACCCTGCTGTAGTACATCGCTGTATTAGTCCTAAACCTGTTGTGTGGCACCTCTACCCTGCTGTAGTACATCGCTGTATTAGTCCTTGTCCTGTTGTGTGCACCTCTACCCTGCTGTAGTACATCGCTGTATTAGTCCTGAACCTGTTGTGTGCACCTCTACATTGCTGTAGTACATCGCTGTAGTAGTCCTGAACCTGTTGTGTACACCTCTACATTGCTGTAGTACATCGCTGTATTAGTCCTGAACCTGTTGTGTGGCACCTCTACCCTGCTGTAGTACATCTCTGTATTAGTCCTGAACCTGTTGTGTGCACCTCTACCCTGCTGTAGTACATCTCTGTAGTAGTCCTGAACCTGTTGTGTGCACCTCTACCCTGCTGTAGTACATCTCTGTATTAGTCCTGAACCTGTTGTGTGCACCTCTACCCTGCTGTAGTACATTGCTGTATTAGTCCTGAACCTGTTGTGTGCTACCCTGCTGTAGTACATCACTGTATTAGTCCTGAACCTGTTGTGTGCACCTCTACATTGCTGTAGTACATCGCTGTATTAGTCCTGAACCTGTTGTGTGCACCTCTACCCTGCTGTAGTACATCTCTGTATTAGTCCTGAACCTGTTGTCTGCACCTCTACCCTGCTGTAGTACATCGCTGTATTAGTCCTGAACCTGTTGTGTGCTACCCTGCTGTAGTACATCGCTGTATTAGTCCTGAACCTGTTGTGTGCTACCCTGCTGTAGTACATCTCTGTATTAGTCCTGAACCTGTTGTGTGCACCTCTACCCTGCTGTAGTACATCTCTGTATTAGTCCTGAACCTGTTGTGTGCTACCCTGCTGTAGTACATCACTGTATTAGTCCTAAACCTGTTGTGTGCACCTCTACCCTGCTGTAGTACATCGCTGTATTAGTCCTGAACCTGTTGTGTGCACCTCTACCCTGCTGTAGTACATCCCTGTATTAGTCCTGAACCTGTTGTGTGCTACCCTGCTGTAGTACATCGCTGTATTAGTCCTGAACCTGTTGTGTGCTACCCTGCTGTAGTACATCTCTGTATTAGTCCTGAACCTGTTGTGTGCACCTCTACCCTGCTGTAGTACATCTCTGTATTAGTCCTGAACCTGTTGTGTGCTACCCTGCTGTAGTACATCACTGTATTAGTCCTAAACCTGTTGTGTGCACCTCTACCCTGCTGTAGTACATCGCTGTATTAGTCCTGAACCTGTTGTGTGCACCTCTACCCTGCTGTAGAACATCGCTGTATTAGTCCTGAACCTGTTGTGTGCTACCCTGCTGTAGTACATCGCTGTATTAGTCCTGAACCTGTTGTGTGCACCTCTACCCTGCTGTAGTACATCGCTGTATTAGTCCTGAACCTGTTGTGTGCTACCCTGCTGTAGTACATCGCTGTATTAGTCCTGAACCTGTTGTGTGCTACCCTGCTGTAGTACATCGCTGTATTAGTCCTGAACCTGTTGTGTGCTACCCTGCTGTAGTACATCGCTGTATTAGTCCTGAACCTGTTGTGTTGCACCTCTACCCTGCTGTAGTACATCACTGTATTAGTCCTGAACCTGTTGTGTGCTACCCTGCTGTAGGACATCACTGTATTAGTCCTGAACCTGTTGTGTGCTACCCTGCTGTAGTACATCGCTGTATTAGTCCTAAACCTGTTGTGTGGCACCTCTACCCTGCTGTAGTACATCGCTGTATTAGTCCTTGTCCTGTTGTGTGCACCTCTACCCTGCTGTAGTACATCGCTGTATTAGTCCTGAACCTGTTGTGTGCACCTCTACATTGCTGTAGTACATCGCTGTATTAGTCCTGAACCTGTTGTGTACACCTCTACATTGCTGTAGTACATCGCTGTATTAGTCCTGAACCTGTTGTGTGGCACCTCTACCCTGCTGTAGTACATCTCTGTATTAGTCCTGAACCTGTTGTGTGCACCTCTACCCTGCTGTAGTACATCTCTGTAGTAGTCCTGAACCTGTTGTGTGCACCTCTACCCTGCTGTAGTACATCTCTGTATTAGTCCTGAACCTGTTGTGTGCACCTCTACCCTGCTGTAGTACATTGCTGTATTAGTCCTGAACCTGTTGTGTGCTACCCTGCTGTAGTACATCACTGTATTAGTCCTGAACCTGTTGTGTGCACCTCTACATTGCTGTAGTACATCGCTGTATTAGTCCTGAACCTGTTGTGTGCACCTCTACATTGCTGTAGTACATCGCTGTATTAGTCCTGAACCTGTTGTGTGCACCTCTACCCTGCTGTAGTACATCACTGTATTAGTCCTGAACCTGTTGTGTGCACCTCTACATTGCTGTAGTACATCGCTGTATTAGTCCTGAACCTGTTGTGTGCACCTCTACCCTGCTGTAGTACATCTCTGTATTAGTCCTGAACCTGTTGTGTGCTACCCTGCTGTAGTACATCGCTGTATTAGTCCTGAACCTGTTGTGTGCACCTCTACCCTGCTGTAGAACATCGCTGTATTAGTCCTGAACCTGTTGTGTGTTACCCTGCTGTAGTACATCGCTGTATTAGTCCTGAACCTGTTGTGTGGCACCTCTACCCTGCTGTAGTACATCGCTGTATTAGTCCTGAACCTGTTGTGTGGCACCTCTACCCTGCTGTAGTACATCGCTGTATTAGTCCTTGTCCTGTTGTGTGCACCTCTACATTGCTGTAGTACATCGCTGTATTAGTCCTGAACCTGTTGTGTACACCTCTACCCTGCTGTAGTACATTGCTGTATTAGTCCTGAACCTGTTGTGTGCTACCCTGCTGTAGTACATCACTGTATTAGTCCTGAACCTGTTGTGTGCACCTCTACATTGCTGTAGTACATCGCTGTATTAGTCCTGAACCTGTTGTGTGCACCTCTACATTGCTGTAGTACATCGCTGTATTAGTCCTGAACCTGTTGTGTGCACCTCTACCCTGCTGTAGTACATCACTGTATTAGTCCTGAACCTGTTGTGTGCACCTCTACATTGCTGTAGTACATCGCTGTATTAGTCCTGAACCTGTTGTGTGCACCTCTACCCTGCTGTAGTACATCTCTGTATTAGTCCTGAACCTGTTGTGTGCTACCCTGCTGTAGTACATCGCTGTATTAGTCCTGAACCTGTTGTGTGCACCTCTACCCTGCTGTAGAACATCGCTGTATTAGTCCTGAACCTGTTGTGTGTTACCCTGCTGTAGTACATCGCTGTATTAGTCCTGAACCTGTTGTGTGCTACCCTGCTGTAGTACATCGCTGTATTAGTCCTGAACCTGTTGTGTGGCACCTCTACCCTGCTGTAGGACATCACTGTATTAGTCCTGAACCTGTTGTGTGCTAACCTGCTGTAGTACATCGCTGTATTAGTCCGGAACCTGTTGTGTGCTACCCTGCTGTAGTACATCGCTGTATCAGTCCTGAACCTGTTGTGTGGCACCTCTACCCTGCTGTAGTACATCGCTGTATTAGTCCTGAACCTGTTGTGTACACCTCTACCCTGCTGTAGTACATCACTGTATTAGTCATGAACCTGTTCTGTGCACCTCTACATTGCTGTAGTACATTGCTGTATTAGTCCTGAACCTGTTGTGTGCACCTCTACATTGCTGTAGTACATCGCTGTATTAGTCCTGAACCTGTTGTGTGCACCTCTACCCTGCTGTAGTACATCGCTGTATTAGTCCTGAACCTATTGTGTGCTACCCTGCTGTAGTACATCGCTGTATTAGTCCTAAACCTGTTCTGTGCTACCCTGCTGTAGTACATCGCTTTATTAGTCCTGATCCTGTTGTGTGGCACCTCTACCCTGCTGTAGTACATCGCTGTATTAGTCCTGAACCTGTTGTGTGCTACCCTGCTGTAGTACATCGCTGTATTAGTCCTGAACCTGTTGTGTGCACCTCTACCCTGCTCTAGTACATCGCTGTATTTGTCCTGAACCTGTTGTGTGCTACCCTGCTGTAGTACATCGCTGTATTAGTCCTGAACCTGTTGTCTGCACCTCTACCCTGCTGTAGTACATCGCTGTATTAGTCCTGAACCTGTTGTGTGCTACCCTCCTGTAGTACATCGCTGTATTAGTCCTGAACCTGTTGTGTGCACCTCTACCCTGCTGTAGTACATCGCTGTATTAGCCCTGAACCTGTTGTGTGCTACCCTGCTGTAGTACATCGCTGTATTAGTCCTGAACCTGTTGTGTGCACCTCTACCCTGCTGTAGTACATCGCTGTATTAGTCCTGAACCTGTTGTGTGGCACCTCTACCCTGCTGTAGTACATCCCTGTATTAGTCCTGAACCTGTTGTGTGCACCTCTACCCTGCTGTAGTACATCGCTGTATTAGTCCTGAACCTGTTGTGTGCACCTCTACCCTGCTGTAGTGCATCGCTGTATTAGTCCTGAACCTGTTGTGTGCTACCCTGCTGTAGTACATCACTGTATTAGTCCTGAACCTGTTGTGTGCACCTCTACCCTGCTGTAGTACATCACTGTATTAGTCCTGAACCTGTTGTGTGCTACCCTGCTGTAGTACATCTCTGTATTAGTCCTGAACCTGTTGTGTGCACCTCTACCCTGCTGTAGTACATCACTGTATTAGTCCTGAACCTGTTGTGTGTGCACCTCTACCCTGCTGTAGTACATCGCTGTATTAGTCCTGAACCTGTTATGTGCTACCCTGCTGTAGTACATCTCTGTATTAGTCCTGAACCTGTTGTGTGCACCTCTACCCTGCTGTAGTACATCGCTGTATTAGTCCTGAACCTGTTGTGTGCTACCCTGCTGTAGTACATCTCTGTATTAGTCCTGAACCTGTTGTGTGCACCTCTACCCTGCTGTAGTACATCACTGTATTAGTCCTGAACCTGTTGTCTGCACCTCTACCCTGCTGTAGTACATCGCTGTATTAGTACTGAACCTGTTGTGTGCTACCCTGCTGTAGTACATCGCTGTATTAGTCCTGAACCTGTTGTGTGCACCTCTACCCTGCTGTAGTACATCGCTGTATTAGTCCTGAACCTGTTGTGTGGCACCTCTACCCTGCTGTAGTACATCCCTGTATCAGTCCTGAACCTGTTGTGTGCACCTCTACCCTGCTGTAGTACATCGCTGTATTAGTCCTGAACCTGTTGTGTGCACCTCTACCCTGCTGTAGTGCATCGCTGTATTAGTCCTGAACCTGTTGTGTGCTACCCTGCTGTAGTACATCGCTGTATTAGTCCTGAACCTGTTGTGTGCACCTCTACCCTGCTGTAGTACATCACTGTATTAGTCCTGAACCTGTTGTGTGCTACCCTGCTGTAGTACATCGCTGTATTAGTCCTGAACCTGTTGTGTGCACCTCTACCCTGCTGTAGTACATCGCTGTATTAGTGCTGAACCTGTTGTGTGGCACCTCTACCCTGCTCTAGTACATCGCTGTATTAGTCCTGAACCTGTTGTGTGCTACCCTGCTGTAGTACATCGCTGTATTAGTCCTGAACCTGTTGTCTGCACCTCTACCCTGCTGTAGTACATCGCTGTATTAGTCCTGAACCTGTTGTGTGCTACCCTCCTGTAGTAAATCGCTGTATTAGTCCTGAACCTGTTGTGTGCACCTCTACCCTGCTGTAGTACATCGCTGTATTAGCCCTGAACCTGTTGTGTGCTACCCTGCTGTAGTACATCGCTGTATTAGTCCTGAACCTGTTGTGTGCACCTCTACATTGCTGTAGTACATCGCTGTATTAGTCCTGAACCTGTTGTGTGCACCTCTACATTGCTGTAGTACATCGCTGTATTAGTCCTGAACCTGTTGTGTGCACCTCTACATTGCTGTAGTACATCGCTGTATTAGTCCTGAACCTGTTGTGTGGCACCTCTACCCTGCTGTAGTACATCGCTGTATTAGTCCTGAACCTGTTGTGTGCACCTCTACCCTGCTGTAGTACATCGCTGTATTAGTCCTGAACCTGTTATGTGCACCTCTACCCTGCTGTAGTACATCGCTGTATTAGTCCTGAACCTGTTGTGTGGCACCTCTACCCTGCTGTAGTACATCGCTGCATTGGTCCTGAACCTGTTGTGTGCTACCCTGCTGTAGTACATGGCTGTATTAGTCCTGAACCTGTTGTGTGCTACCCTGCTGTAGTACATCGCTGTATTACTCCTGAACCTGTTGTGTGCTACCCTGCTGTAGTACATGGCTGTATTAGTCCTGAACCTGTTGTGTGGCACCTCTACCCTGCTGTAGTACATCGCTGTATTAGTCCTGAACCTGCTGTGTGCTACCCTGCTGTAGTACATCGCTGTATTAGTCCTGAACCTGTTGTGTGCACCTCTACCCTGCTGTAGTACATCGCTGTATTAGTCCTGAACCTGTTGTGTGGCACCTCTACCCTGCTGTAGTACATCGCTGTATTAGTCCTGAACCTGTTGTGTGCTACCCTCTGTAGTACATCGCTGTGTTAGTCCTGAACCTGTTGTGTGCACCTCTACCCTGCTGTAGTACATCGCTGTATTAGTCCTGAACCTGTTGTGTGCACCTCTACCCTGCTGTAGTACATCGCTGTATTAGTCCTGAACCTGTAGTGTGCTACCCTTCTGTAGTACATCGCTGTATTAGTCCTGAACCTGTTGTGTGCTACCCTGCTGTAGTACATCGCTGTATTAGTCCTGAACCTGTTGTGTGCACCTCTACCCTGCTGTAGTACATCGCTGTATTAGTCCTGAACCTGTAGTGTGCTACCCTGCTGTAGTACATCGCTGTATTAGTCCTGAACCTGTTGTGTGCTACCCTGCTGTAGTACATCGCTGTATTAGTCCTGAACCTGTTGTGTGCACCTCTACCCTGCTGTAGTACATCGCTGTATTAGTCCTGAACCTGTTGCGTGCACCTCTACCCTGCTGTAGTACATCGCTGTATTAGTCCTGAACCTGTTGTGTGCTACCCTGCTGTAGTACATCGTTGTATTATTCCTGAACCTGTTGTGTGGCACCTCTACCCTGCTGTAGTACATCTCTGTATTAGTCCTGAACCTGTTGTGTGCTACCCTGCTGTAGTAAATCGCTGTATTAGTCCTGAACCTGTTGTGTGCACCTCTACCCTGCTGTAGTACATCTCTGTAGTAGTCCTGAACCTGTTGTGTGGCACCTCTACCCTGCTGTAGTACATCACTGTATTAGTCCTGAACCTGTTGTGTGCACCTCTACCCTGCTGTAGTACATGGCTGTATTAGTCCTGAACCTGTTGTGTGGCACCCTGCTGTAGTACATCGCTGTATTAGTCCTGAACCTGTTGTGTGCTACCCTGCTGTAGTAAATCGCTGTATTAGTCCTGAACCTGTTGTGTGCACCTCTACCCTGCTGTAGTACATCTCTGTAGTAGTCCTGAACCTGTTGTGTGGCACCTCTACCCTGCTGTAGTACATCGCTGTATTAGTCCTGAACCTGTTGTGTCCTACCCTGCTGTAGTACATCGCTGTATTAGTACTGAACCTGTTGTGTGCTACCCTGCTGTAGTACATCGCTGTATTAGTCCTGAACCTGTTGTGTGCACCTCTACCCTGCTGTAGTACATCACTGTATTAGTCCTGAACCTGTTGTGTGGCACCTCTACCCTGCTGTAGTACATCCCTGTATTAGTCCTGAACCTGTTGTGTGCACCTCTACCCTGCTGTAGTACATCGCTGTATTAGTCCTGAACCTGTTGTGTGCACCTCTACCCTGCTGTAGTGCATCGCTGTATTAGTCCTGAACCTGTTGTGTGCTACCCTGCTGTAGTACATCGCTGTATTAGTCCTGAACCTGTTGTGTGCACCTCTACATTGCTGTAGTACATCGCTGTATTAGTCCTGAACCTGTTGTGTGGCACCTCTACCCTGCTGTAGTACATCGCTGTATTAGTCCTAAACCTGTTGTGTGCTACCCTGCTGTAGTAAATCGCTGTATTAGTCATGAACCTGTTGTGTGCACCTCTACCCTGCTGTAGTACATCTCTGTATTAGTCCTGAACCTGTTATGTGCACCTCTAACCTGCTGTAGTACATCGCTGTATTAGTCCTGAACCTGTTGTGTGGCACCTCTACCCTGCTGTAGTACATCGCTGTATTAGTCCTGAACCTGTTGTGTGCACCTCTACCCTGCTGTAGTACATCGCTGTATTAGTCCTGAACCTGTTATGTGCACCTCTAACCTGCTGTAGTACATCGCTGTATTAGTCCTGAACCTGTTGTGTGGCACCTCTACCCTGCTGTAGTACATCGCTGTATTAGTCCTGAACCTGTTGTGTGCTACCCTGCTGTAGTACATCGCTGTATTAGTATTGAACCTGTTGTGTGCACCTCTACCCTGCTGTAGTACATCGCTGTATTAGTCCTGAACCTGTTGTGTGCTACCCTGCTGTAGTACATCGCTGTATTAGTCCTGAACCTGTTGTGTGCTACCCTTCTGTAGTACATCGCTGTGTTAGTCCTGAACCTGTCGTGTGCACCTCTACCCTGCTGTAGTACATCGCTGTATTAGTCCTGAACCTGTTGTGTGGCACCTCTACCCTGCTGTAGTACATCGCTGCATTGGTCCTGAACCTGTTGTGTGCTACCCTGCTGTAGTACATGGCTGTATTAGTCCTGAACCTGTTGTGTGCTACCCTGCTGTAGTACATCGCTGTATTAGTCCTGAACCTGTTGTGTGGCACCTCTACCCTGCTGTAGTACATCGCTGTATTAGTCCTGAACCTGTTGTGTGCTACCCTCTGTAGTACATCGCTGTGTTAGTCCTGAACCTGTTGTGTGCACCTCTACCCTGCTGTAGTACATCGCTGTATTAGTCCTGAACCTGTTGTGTGCACCTCTACCCTGCTGTAGTACATCGCTGTATTAGTCCTGAACCTGTAGTGTGCTACCCTGCTGTAGTACATCGCTGTATTAGTCCTGAACCTGTTGTGTGCTACCCTGCTGTACTACATCTCTGTATTAGTCCTGAACCTGTTGTGTGCACCTCTACCCTGCTGTAGTACATCTCTGTATTAGTCCTGAACCTGTTGTGTGCACCTCTACCCTGCTGTAGTACATCGCTGTATTAGTCCTGAACCTGTTGTGTGCTACCCTGCTGTAGTACATCGCTGTATTAGTCCTGAACCTGTTGTGTTGCACCTCTACCCTGCTGTAGTACATGGCTGTATTAGTACTGAACCTGTTGTGTGCTACCCTGCTGTAGTACATCGCTGTATTAGTCCTGAACCTGTTGTGTGCTACCCTGCTGTAGTACATGGCTGTATTAGTCCTGAACCTGTTGTGTGCTACCCTGCTGTAGTACATCGCTGTATTAGTCCTGAACCTGTTGTGTGCTACCCTGCTGTAGTACATCGCTGTATTAGTCCTGAACCTGTTGTGTGCACCTCTACCCTGCTGTAGTACATCGCTGTATTAGTCCTGAACCTGTTGCGTGCACCTCTACCCTGCTGTAGTACATCGCTGTATTAGTCCTGAACCTGTTGTGTGCTACCCTGCTGTAGTACATCGTTGTATTATTCCTGAACCTGTTGTGTGGCACCTCTACCCTGCTGTAGTACATCTCTGTATTAGTCCTGAACCTGTTGTGTGCTACCCTGCTGTAGTAAATCGCTGTATTAGTCCTGAACCTGTTGTGTGCACCTCTACCCTGCTGTAGTACATCTCTGTAGTAGTCCTGAACCTGTTGTGTGGCACCTCTACCCTGCTGTAGTACATCACTGTATTAGTCCTGAACCTGTTGTGTGCACCTCTACCCTGCTGTAGTACATCGCTGTATTAGTACTGAACCTGTTGTGTGCTACCCTGCTGTAGTACATCGCTGTATTAGTCCTGAACCTGTTTTGTGCACCTCTACCCTGCTGTAGTACATCACTGTATTAGTCCTGAACCATTTGTGTGCACCTCTTCCCTGCTGTAGTACATCGCTGTATTAGTCCTGAACCTGTTGTGTGCACCTCTACCCTGCTGTAGTGCATCGCTGTATTAGTCCTGAACCTGTTGTGTGCTACCCTGCTGTAGTACATCGCTGTATTAGTCCTGAACCTGTTGTGTGCTACCCTGCTGTAGTCCATCTCTGTATTAGTCCTGAACCTGTTGTGTGGCACCTCTACCCTGCTGTAGTACATCGCTGTATTAGTCCTGAACCTGTTGTGTGCACCTCTACCCTGCTGTAGTACATCACTGTATTAGTCCTGAACCTGTTGTGTGCTACCCTGCTGTAGTACATCGCTGTATTAGTCCTGAACCTGTTGTGTGCACCTCTACCCTGCTGTCGTACATCGCTGTATTAGTGCTGAACCTGTTGTGTGGCACCTCTACCCTGCTCTAGTACATCGCTGTATTAGTCCTGAACCTGTTGTGTGCTACCCTGCTGTAGTACATCGCTGTATTAGTCCTGAACCTGTTGTCTGCACCTCTACCCTGCTGTAGTACATCGCTGTATTAGTCCTGAACCTGTTGTGTGCTACCCTGCTGTAGTACATCGCTGTATTAGTCCTGAACCTGTTGTGTGCACCTCTACCCTGCTGTAGTACATCGCTGTATTAGCCCTGAACCTGTTGTGTGCTACCCTGCTGTAGTACATCGCTGTATTAGTCCTGAACCTGTTGTGTGCACCTCTACATTGCTGTAGTACATCGCTGTATTAGTCCTGAACCTGTTGTGTGGCACCTCTACCCTGCTGTAGTACATCGCTGTATTAGTCCTGAAACTGTTGTGTGGCACCTCTACCCTGCTGTAGTACATCACTGTATTAGTCCTGAACCTGTTGTGTGCACCTCTACATTGCTGTAGTACATCGCTGTATTAGTCCTGAGCCTGTTGTGTGCACCTCTACCCTGCTGTAGTACATCGCTGTATTAGTCCTGAACCTGTTGTGTGCACCTCTACATTGCTGTAGTACATCGCTGTATTATTCCTGAACCTGTTGTGTGGCACCTCTACCCTGCTGTAGTACATCGCTGTATTAGTCCTGAACCTGTTGTGTGCACCTCTACCCTGCTGTAGTACATCGCTGTATTAGTCCTGAAGCTGTTATGTGCACCTCTAACCTGCTGTAGTACATCGCTGTATTAGTCCTGAACCTGTTGTGTGGCACCTTTACCCTGCTGTAGTACATCGCTGTATTAGTCCTGAACCTGTTGTGTGCTACCCTGCTGTAGTACATCGCTGTATTAGTCCTGAACCTGTTGTGTGCACCTCTACCCTGCTGTAGTACATCGCTGTATTAGTCCTGAACCTGTTGCGTGCACCTCTACCCTGCTGTAGTACATCGCTGTATTAGTCCTGAACCTGTTGTGTGCTACCCTGCTGTAGTACATCGTTGTATTATTCCTGAACCTGTTGTGTGGCACCTCTACCCTGCTGTAGTACATCTCTGTATTAGTCCTGAACCTGTTGTGTGCTACCCTGCTGTAGTACATCGCTGTATTAGTCCTGAACCTGTTGTCTGCACCTCTACCCTGCTGTAGTACATCGCTGTATTAGTCCTGAACCTGTTGTGTGCTACCCTGCTGTAGTACATCGCTGTATTAGTCCTGAACCTGTTGTGTGCACCTCTACCCTGCTGTAGTACATCGCTGTATTAGCCCTGAACCTGTTGTGTGCTACCCTGCTGTAGTACATCGCTGTATTAGTCCTGAACCTGTTGTGTGCACCTCTACATTGCTGTAGTACATCGCTGTATTAGTCCTGAACCTGTTGTGTGGCACCTCTACCCTGCTGTAGTACATCTCTGTATTAGTCCTGAACCTGTTGTGTGCACCTCTACATTGCTGTAGTACATCGCTGTATTAGTCCTGAACCTGTTGTGTGCACCTCTACCCTGCTGTAGTACATCGCTGTATTAGTCCTGAACCTGTTGTGTGCACCTCTACATTGCTGTAGTACATCGCTGTATTATTCCTGAACCTGTTGTGTGGCACCTCTACCCTGCTGTAGTACATCGCTGTATTAGTCCTGAACCTGTTGTGTGCACCTCTACCCTGCTGTAGTACATCGCTGTATTAGTCCTGAACCTGTTATGTGCACCTCTAACCTGCTGTAGTACATCGCTGTATTAGTCCTGAACCTGTTGTGTGGCACCTTTACCCTGCTGTAGTACATCGCTGTATTAGTCCTGAACCTGTTGTGTGCTACCCTGCTGTAGTACATCGCTGTATTAGTCCTGAACCTGTTGTGTGCACCTCTACCCTGCTGTAGTACATCGCTGTATTAGTCCTGAACCTGTTGCGTGCACCTCTACCCTGCTGTAGTACATCGCTGTATTAGTCCTGAACCTGTTGTGTGCTACCCTGCTGTAGTACATCGTTGTATTATTCCTGAACCTGTTGTGTGGCACCTCTACCCTGCTGTAGTACATCTCTGTATTAGTCCTGAACCTGTTGTGTGCTACCCTGCTGTAGTAAATCGCTGTATTAGTCCTGAACCTGTTGTGTGCACCTCTACCCTGCTGTAGTACATCTCTGTAGTAGTCCTGAACCTGTTGTGTGGCACCTCTACCCTGCTGTAGTACATCGCTGTATTAGTACTGAACCTGTTGTGTGCTACCCTGCTGTAATACATCCCTGTATTAGTCCTGAACCTGTTGTCTGCACCTCTACCCTGCTGTAGTACATCGCTGTATTAGTCCTGAACCTGTTGTGTGCTACCCTGCTGTAGTACATCGCTGTATTAGTCCTGAACCTGTTGTGTGCTACCCTGCTGTAGTACATCGCTGTATTAGTCCTGAACCTGTTGTGTGCACCTCTACCCTGCTGTAGTACATCACTGTATTAGTCCTGAACCTGTTGTGTGCACCTCTACCCTGCTGTAGTACATCGCTGTATTAGTCCTGAACCTGTTGTGTGCACCTCTACCCTGCTGTAGTGCATCGCTGTATTAGTCCTGAACCTGTTGTGTGCTACCCTGCTGTAGTACATCGCTGTATTAGTCCTGAACCTGTTGTGTGCTACCCTGCTGTAGTACATCGCTGTATTAGTCCTGAACCTGTTGTGTGCACCTCTACCCTGCTGTAGTACATCTCTGTATTAGTCCTGAACCTGTTGTGTGCTACCCTGCTGTAGTACATCACTGTATTAGTCCTGAACCTGTTGTGTGCTACCCTGCTGTAGTACATCGCTGTATTAGTCCTGAACCTGTTGTGTGCACCTCTACCCTGCTGTCGTACATCACTGTATTAGTGCTGAACCTGTTGTGTGGCACCTCTACCCTGCTCTAGTACATCGCTGTATTAGTCCTGAACCTGTTGTGTGCTACCCTGCTGTAGTACATCGCTGTATTAGTCCTGAACCTGTTGTCTGCACCTCTACCCTGCTGTAGTACATCGCTGTATTAGTCCTGAACCTGTTGTGTGCTACCCTGCTGTAGTACATCGCTGTATTAGTCCTGAACCTGTTGTGTGCACCTCTACCCTGCTGTAGTACATCGCTGTATTAGCCCTGAACCTGTTGTGTGCTACCCTGCTGTAGTACATGGCTGTATTAGTCCTGAACCTGTTGTGTGCACCTCTACATTGCTGTAGTACATCGCTGTATTAGTCCTGAACCTGTTGTGTGGCACCTCTACCCTGCTGTAGTACATCACTGTATTAGTCCTGAACCTGTTGTGTGCACCTCTACCCTGCTGTAGTACATCGCTGTATTAGTCCTGAACCTGTTGTGTGCTACCCTGCTGTAGTACATCGCTGTATTATTCCTGAACCTGTTGTGTGGCACCTCTACCCTGCTGTAGTACATCGCTGTATTAGTCCTGAACCTGTTGTGTGCACCTCTACCCTGCTGTAGTACATCGCTGTATTAGTCCTGAACCTGTTATGTGCACCTCTAACCTGCTGTAGTACATCGCTGTATTAGTCCTGAACCTGTTGTGTGGCACCTTTACCCTGCTGTAGTACATCGCTGTATTAGTCCTGAACCTGTTGTGTGCTACCCTGCTGTAGTACATCGCTGTATTAGTCCTGAACCTGTTGTGTGCACCTCTACCCTGCTGTAGTACATCGCTGTATTAGTCCTGAACCTGTTGTGTGCTACCCTGCTGTAGTACATCGCTGTATTAGTCCTGAACCTGTTGTGTGGCACCTCTACCCTGCTGTAGTACATCGCTGTATTAGTCCTGAACCTGTTGTGTGCTACCCTGCTGTAGTACATCACTGTATTAGTCCTGAACCTGTTGTGTGGCACCTTTACCCTGCTGTAGTACATCGCTGTGTTAGTCCTGAACCTGTCGTGTGCACCTCTACCCTGCTGTAGTACATCGCTGTATTAGTCCTGAACCTGTTGTGTGGCACCTCTACCCTGCTGTAGTACATCGCTGTATTAGTCCTGAACCTGTTGTGTGGCACCTCTACCCTGCTGTAGTACATCGCTGTATTAGTCCTGAACCTGTTGTGTGCTACCCTGCTGTAGTACATCGCTGTATTAGTCCTGAACCTGTTGTGTGCACCTCTACCCTGCTGTAGTACATCACTGTATTAGTCCTGAACCTGTTGTGTGCACCTCTACCTTGCTGTAGTACATCGCTTTATTAGTCCTGAACCTGTTGTGTGCTACCCTGCTGTAGTACATCGCTGTATTAGTCCTGAACCTGTTGTGTTGCACCTCTACCCTGCTGTAGTACATCGCTGTATTAGTCCTGAACCTGTTGTGTGCACCTCTACCTTGCTGTAGTACATGGCTGTATTAGTCCTGAACCTGTTGTGTGGCACCTCTAACCTGCTGTAGTACATCGCTGTATTAGTCCTAAACCTGTTGTGTGGCACCTCTACCCTGCTGTAGTACATCGCTGTATTAGTCCTGAACCTGTTGTGTGGCACCTCTACCCTGCTGTAGTACATCACTGTATTAGTCCTGAACCTGTTGTGTTGCACCTCTACCCTGCTGTAGTACATCGCTGTATTAGTCCTGAACCTGTTGTGTGCTACCCTGCTGTAGTACATCGCTGTATTAGTCCTGAACCTGTTGTGTGGCACCTCTACCCTCCTGTACTACATCGCTATATTAGTCCTGAACCTGTTGTGTGCTTCCCTGCTGTAGTACATCGCTGTATTAGTCCTGAACCTGTTGTGTGCTGCCCTGCTGTGGTACATCACTGTATTAGTCCTGAACCTGTTGTGTGCTGCCCTGCTGTGGTACATCACTGTATTAGTCCTGAACCTGTTGTGTTGCACCTCTACCCTGCTGTAGTACATCGCTGTATTAGTCCTGAACCTGTTGTGTGCACCTCTACCTTGCTGTAGTACATGGCTGTATTAGTCCTGAACCTGTTGTGTGCACCTCTACCCTGCTGTAGTACATGGCTGTATTAGTCCTCAACCTGTTGTGTGCTACCCTGCTGTAGTACATCGCTGTATTAGTCCTGAACCTGTTGTGTGCACCTCTACCCTGCTGTAGTACATCACTGTATTAGTCCTGAACCTGTTGTGTGCACCTCTACCTTGCTGTAGTACATCGCTGTATTAGTCCTGAACCTGTTGTGTGCTACCCTGCTGTAGTACATCGCTGTATTAGTCCTGAACCTGTTGTGTTGCACCTCTACCCTGCTGTAGTACATCGCTGTATTAGTCCTGAACCTGTTGTGTGCACCTCTACCTTGCTGTAGTACATGGCCGTATTAGTCCTGAACCTGTTGTGTGCACCTCTACCCTGCTGTAGTACATCGCTGTATTAGTCCTGAACCTGTTGTGTGGCACCTCTACCCTGCTGTAGTACATCACTGTATTAGTCCTGAACCTGTTGTGTGGCACCTCTACCCTGCTGTAGTACATCGCTGTATTAGTCCTGAACCTGTTGTCTGCTACCCTGCTGTAGTACATGGCTGTATTAGTCCTGAACCTGTTGTGTGCACCTCTACCCTGCTGTAGTACATCGCTGTATTAGTCCTGAACCTGTTGTCTGCTACCCTGCTGTAGTACATGGCTGTATTAGTCCTGAACCTGTTGTGTGCACCTCTACCCTGCTGTAGTACATCGCTGTATTACTCCTGAACCTGTTGTGAGCACCTCTACCCTGCTGTAGTACATCACTGTATTAGTCCTGAACCTGTTGTGTGCACCTCTACCCTGCTGTAGTACATCACTGTATTAGTCCTGAACCTGTTGTGTGGCACCTCTACCCTGCTGTAGTACATCACTGTATTAGTCCTGAACCTGTTGTGTGCTACCCTGCTGTAGTACATCGCTGTATTAGTCCTGAACCTGTTGTGTGCTACCCTGCTGTAGTACATCGCTGTATTAGTCCTGAACCTGTTGTGTGCACCTCTACCCTGCTGTAGTACATCACTGTATTAGTCCTGAACCTGTTGTGTGCTACCCTGCTGTAGTACATCGCTGTATTAGTCCTGAACCTGTTGTGTGGCACCTCTACCCTGCTGTAGTACATCACTGTATTAGTCCTGAACCTGTTGTGTGCTGCCCTGCTGTAGTACATCGCTGTATTAGTCCTGAACCTGTTGTGTGCTACCCTGCTGTAGTACATCACTGTATTAGTCCTGAACCTGTTGTGTGCTACCCTGCTGCAGTACATCGCTGTATTAGTCCTGAACCTGTTGTGTGCACCTCTACCCTGCTGTAGTACATCGCTGTATTAGTCCTGAACCTACTGTGTGGCACCTCTACCCTGCTGTAGTACATCACTGTATTAGTCCTGAACCTGTTGTGTGGCACCTCTACCCTGCTGTAGTACATCGCTGTATTAGTCCTGAACCTGTTGTGTGCTACCCTGCTGTAGTACATGGCTGTATTAGTCCTGAACCTGTTGTGTGCTACCCTGCTGTAGTACATTGCTGTATTAGTCCTGAACCTGTTGTGTGCTACCCTGCTGTAGTACATCGCTGTATTAGTCCTGAACCTGTTGTGTGGCACCTCTACCCTGCTGTAGTACATCACTGTATTAGTCCTGAACCTGTTGTGTGCTACCCTGCTGTAGTACATCGCTGTATTAGTCCTGAACCTGTTGTGTGCTACCCTGCTGTAGTACATCGGTGTATTAGTCCTGAACCTGTTGTGTGCACCTCTACCCTGCTGTAGTACATCACTGTATTAGTCCTGAACCTGTTGTGTGCTACCCTGCTGTAGTACATCGCTGTATTAGTCCTGAACCTGTTGTGTGGCACCTCTACCCTGCTGTAGTACATCGCTGTATTAGTCCTGAACCTGTTGTGTGGCACCTCTACCCTGCTGTAGTACATCACTGTATTAGTCCTGAACCTGTTGTGTGGCACCTCTATCCTGCTGTAGTACATCTCTGTATTAGTCCTGAACCTGTTGTGTAGCACCTCTAGCCTGCTGTAGTACATCGCTGTATTAGTCCTGAACCTGTTGTGTGCTACCCTGCTGTAGTACATCGCTGTATTAGTCCTGAACCTGTTGTGTGCTACCCTACTGTAGTACATCGCTGTATAAGTCCTGAACCTGTTGTGTGCACCTCTACCCTGCTGTAGTACATCGCTGTATTAGTCCTGAACCTGTTGTGTGGCACCTCTAGCCTGCTGTAGTACATCGCTGTATTAGTCCTGAACCTGTTGTGTGCTACCCTGCTGTAGTACATCGCTGTATTAGTCCTGAACCTGTTGTGTGCGACCCTGTTGTAGTACATCGCTGTATTAGTCCTAAACCTGTTGTGTTGCACCTCTACCCTGCTGTAGTACATCGCTGTATTAGTCCTGAACCTGTTGGGTGCTACCCTGCTGTAGTACATCGCTGTATTAGTCCTGAACCTGTTGTGTGCACCTCTACCCTGCTGTAGTACATCGCTGTATTAGTCCTGAACCTGTTGTGTGCACCTCTACCCTGCTGTAGTACATCGCTGTATTAGTCCTGAAACTGTTGTGTGCTACCCTGCTGTAGTACATCGCTGTATTAGTCCTGAACCTGTTGTGTGCACCTCTACCCTGCTGTAGTACATCGCTGTATTAGTCCTGAACCTGTTGTGTGCTACCCTGCTGTAGTACATCGCTGTATTAGTCCTGAACCTGTTGTGTGCACCTCTACCCTGCTGTAGTACATCGCTGTATTAGTCCTGAACCTGTTGTGTGCACCTGTACCCTGCTGTCGTACATCGCTGTATTAGTCCTGAACCTGTTGTGTGGCACCTCTACCCTGCTGTAGTACATCGCTGTATTAGTCCTGAACCTATTGTGTGCTACCCTGCTGTAGTACATTGCTGTATTAGTCCTGAACCTGTTGTGTGCTACCCTGCTGTAGTACATCGCTGTATTAGTCCTGAACCTGTTATGTGGCACCTCTACCCTGCTATAGTACATCGCTGTATTAGTCCTGAACCTGTTGTTTGGCACCTCTACCCTGCTTTAGTACATTGCTGTATTAGTCCTGAACCTGTTGTGTGGCACCTCTACCCTGCTGTTACATCGCTGTATTAGTCCTGAACCTGTTGTGTGCACCTCTACCCTGCTGTAGTACATCGCTGTATTAGTCCTGAACCTGTTGTGTAGCACCTCTACCCTGCTGCAGTACATCGCTGTATTAGTCCTGAACCTGTTGTGTGGCACCTCTACCCTGCTGTAGTACATCGCTGTATTAGTCCTGAACCTGTTGTGTGCTACCCTGCTGTAGTACATCGCTGTATTAGTCCTGAACCTGTTGTGTGCTACCCTGCTGTAGTACATTGCTGTATTAGTCCTGAACCTGTTGTGTCCAACTCTACCCTGCTGTAGTACATCGCTGTATTAGTCCTGAACCTGTTGTGTGCACCTCTACCCTGCTGTAGTACATCGCTGTATTAGTCCTGAACCTGTTGTGTGCACCTCTAACCTGCTGTAGTACATCGCTGTATTAGTCCTGAACCTGTTGTGTGCACCTCTACCCTGCTGTAGTACATCACTGTATTAGTCCTGAACCTGTTGTGTGCACCTCTACCCTGCTGCAGTACATCGCTGTATTAGTCCTGAACCTGTTGTGTGCTACCCTGCTGTAGTACATCGCTGTATTAGTCCTGAACCTGTTGTGTGATACCCTGCTGTAGTACATCGCTGTATTAGTCCTGAACCTGTTGTGTGGCACCTCTACCCTGCTGTAGTACATCGCTGTATTAGTCCCGAACCTGTTGTGTGGCACCTCTACCCTGCTGTAGTACATCGCTGTATTAGTCCTGAACCTGTTGTGTTTCACCTCTACCCTGCTGTAGTACATTGCTGTATTAGTCCTGAACCTGTTGTGTGGCACCTCTACCCTGCTGTAGTACCTCGCTGTATTAGTCCTGAACCTGTTGTGTGCTACCCTGCTGTAGTACATCGCTGTGTTAGTCATGAACCTGTTGTGTGGCACCTCTACCCTGCTGTAGTACATCGCTGTATTAGTCCTGAACCTGTTGTGTGCTACCCTGCTGTAGTACATCGCTGTATTAGTCCTGAACCTGTTGTGTGCACCTCTACCCTGCTGTAGTACATCGCTGTATTAGTCCTCAACCTGTTGTGTGGCACCTCTACCCTGCTGTAGTACATCGCTGTATTAGTCCTTAACCTGTTGTGTGGCACCTCTACCCTGCTGTAGTACATCGCTGTATTAGTCCTAAACCTGTTGTGTGCTACCCTGCTGTAGTAAATCGCTGTATTAGTCATGAACCTGTTGTGTGCACCTCTACCCTGCTGTAGTACATATCTGTATTAGTCCTGAACCTGTTGTGTGCACCTCTACCCTGCTGTAGTACATATCTGTATTAGTCCTGAACCTGTTGTGTGCACCTCTACCCTGCTGTAGTACATATCTGTATTAGTCCTGAACCTGTTGTGTGCACCTCTACCCTGCTGTAGTACATATCTGTATTAGTCCTGAACCTGTTGTGTGCACCTCTACCCTGCTGTAGTACATGGCTGTATTAGTCCTGAACCTGTTGTGTGCACCTCTACCCTGCTGTAGTACATATCTGTATTAGTCCTGAACCTGTTGTGTGCACCTCTACCCTGCTGTAGTACATATCTGTATTAGTCCTGAACCTGTTGTGTGCACCTCTACCCTGCTGTAGTACATGGCTGTATTAGTCCTGAACCTGTTGTGTGCACCTCTACCCTGCTGTAGTACATGGCTGTATTAGTCCTGAACCTGTTGTGTGCTACCCTGCTGTAGTACATCGCTGTATTAGTCCTGAACCTGTTGTGTGCACCTCTACCCTGCTGTAGTACATCGCTGTATTAGTCCTGAACCTGTTGTGTGCTACCCTGCTGTAGTACATCGCTGTATTAGTCCTAAACCTGTTGTGTGGCACCCTGCTGTAGTACATCGCTGTATTAGTCCTGAACCTGTTGTGTGCTACCCTGCTGTAGTACATCGCTGTATTAGTCCTGAACCTGTTGTGTGCTACCCTGCTGTAGTACATCACTGTATTAGTTCTGAACCTGTTGTGTGCACCTCTACCCTGCTGTAGTACATCGCTGTATTAGTTCTGAACCTGTTGTGTGCACCTCTACCCTGCTGTAGTACATCCCTGTATTAGTCCTGAACCTGTTGTGTGCTACCTTGCTGTAGTACATCACTGTATTATTCCTGAACCTGTTGTGTGCACCTCTACCCTGCTGTAGTACATCGCTGTATTAGTCCTGAACCTGTTGTGTGCACCTCTACCCTGCTGTAGTACATCGCTGTATTAGTCCTGAACCTGTTGTGTGCTACCCTGCTGTAGTACATCACTGTATTAGTCCTGAACCTGTTGTGTGCTACCCTGCTGTAGTACATCACTGTATTAGTCCTGAACCTGTTGTGTGCTACCCTGCTGTAGTACATCGCTGTATTAGTCCTGAACCTGTTGTGTGCTACCCTGCTGTAGTACATCGCTGTGTTAGTCCTGAACCTGTTGTGTGCACCTCTACCCTGCTGTAGTACATCGCTGTATTAGTCCTGAACCTGTTGTGTGGCACCTCTACCCTGCTGTAGTACATCGCTGTATTAGTCCTGAACCTGTTGTGTGCACCTCTACCCTGCTGTAGTACATCGCTGTATTAGTCCTGAACCTGTTGTGTGGCACCCTGCTGTAGTACATCGCTGTATTAGTCCTGAACCTGTTGTGTGGCACCCTGCTGTAGTACATCGCTGTATTAGTCCTGAACCTGTTGTGTGGCACCCTGCTGTAGTACATCGCTGTATTAGTCCTGAACCTGTTGTGTGCTACCCTGCTGTAGTACATCGCTGTATTAGTCCTGAACCTGTTGTGTGCTACCCTGCTGTAGTACATCACTGTATTAGTCCTGAACCTGTTGTGTGGCACCCCTACCCTGCTGTAGTACATCGCTGTATTGTGAAATCCACCTATGGGATTTCCTCTACACCAAAATGACGTCATGGTCTGTGGTGACGTCATGATGTAGCTATGGGGTGGTTACCAAGGATACCATTCTACATCAGCAGCTATTTTAATGATGGGAAAGAAAAAAATTAAACTCACAAAGCAAAGGAATGCTGTAGTTCGTGGTTTTTCGACAGTGTGGACACAAAATACGTCCTTGTGCTTAAGTCCACCCTGCACCTTTGTATTGTGAAATCCCCTTCTGGGATTTCCTGTACAACAAAATGATGTCATGAGGTGTGGTGACGTATGAGGCAATCACAGGAACTTGCATCAGCGTCTATGTTTACGATGTGAAGCAATAGGTTATAAAATTAGGTGCATTATCTTTACAGATATGGAGCACACCCTTGTTAAGATCATTTTTAAACAACAGGGGGGGGGGGGGGGGCTGGTGGGTTTTAGGAGGGGGTCAGAATCCACCCCCTCTCACATATCCATCAATAGAAATGCATTGGTATGATGATTTAGTCATGTTGTTGGACTCCATCTGGTGGGTAGGCGTGGGACTTGGAGCTGTCTTCTTGTTCACAACTGTTAAGTGAAGTAAAAAAAAAAAAAAAGTGCCTTATTTAGACTTTGAGCGGGCAATGTATGAAAGTGCATATGATATGGATAAAGAAAATTGAATAACCATGGTCTCTCGATTTCATTGCCTAAGAATTCTTCTTTTTCCAGTTTCATATATAATACAGAAAGTTGACTGTTAGAAAAGTAAATGCCCGTCCTTACTATGGTATAGAACTAGATATACACTAAATCTGCCCTCTGACTGTTATTATGCTAAACATACCACCTCGTCCATAATTCTGCTATCAAAGGAGGAGGTAAAGGAAACATTTGGTCATAGCTGTAAAAAGGACCGGTAAGACGAAACAGGTCTGGTTGTGATGTAGCCTAGCTTCACTCCACCTAGTGGAGACTAGTGATTCTAGTTATAAGCTATCAATCCCCAGCTGCACCTACACTGTTAGAAAAAAGATTTTGTCAAAAGAATGATCAGTCTATGACAATGTCATAACAAGGATCTCACAGATATTATTACAGAGATTCCTTATAGCACACAGCCTGACTGTGCTGTCATCTGGGGCTTCATTGTACAAACTACACTGCTTCACTGTGCTGCCATCTGGGGCTTCATTGTACAAACTACACTGCTTCACTGTGCTGCCATCTGGGGCTTCATTGTACAAACTACACTGCTTGACTGTGCTGTCATCTGGGGTTTCATTTTACTAACTACACTGCTTTACTGTGCTGCCATCTGGGGCTCCATTGTACAAACTACACTGCTTCACTGTGCTGCCATCTGGGGCTTCATTGTACAAACTACACTGCTTCACTGTGCTGCCATCTGGGGCTTCATTGGACAAACTACACTGCTTGACTGTGCTGTCATCTGGGGCTTCATTTTACTAACTACACTGCTTTACTGTGCTGCCATCTGGGGCTCCATTGTACAAATTACACTGCTTCACTGTGCTGCCATCTGGGGCTTCATTGTACAAACTACACTGCTTCACTGTGCTGCCATCTGGGGCTTCATTGTACAAACCATACTGCTACAGTGTAATACAATTATGGTGGGTCATGCTTCAAGATAGCCTGGTAGATTCAACAGCAGAAATAGAAGTTAGAAATAAAGGGGATTTCAAGGAGGAACATGATGAGTCAATCTTTTATTGGCTGTTAGCTCTTAATGTCATAAACATTTATAAATATAGAAAAGTTAGTAAAAAATCACATCTACTTAGGGAGTGGTCATTATTTATCAACAGGTGGGGGGTGGTGGGTTTTCGCGCGGATGTGCGAAAATTTTTTACACCCCCCCCTCGACGGCAGTAAAAAATTTTTGCGTCCCCCCCTGCGCCGTAGGCGCGGAGAGTTTTCGCGCACCCTCTTTGATCTATAGTAGCGCGCGGGCTTTTTTGCTAAAAAGAGGGTAATTTTTTTTTGCCTCCCCCTCAAGAGGGGTCAAATTTTTTTAGCCCCCCCCCTCGAGAGGGGTCAGAATTTTTTACGCCCCCCCTCAAACCCACCACCCCCCCTGTTGATAATAAATGACCACTCCCTTAGTCATAATTATGTAACCAAGTCTCTCATACAGGGTGTTGTTAACGAGAATGTTTATTACTTATTAAATGTCAATATAAAGCTATAAAATCGAACTTACCAAAGCTACATGTATCAAAATAATGAGAAGTTTACATTTGCACTTCATAATGATGATTTAAAAAAAAAAAAACATGTTTCAGGGCTGGGCAACTGTCGCCATGTAGCCAAAAAGTGGTGACAATAGCCGTGCATTTGGCAACAAGTACCTTGAGCTTTACATCCACATCCTGGGCTTTCCTACTAAAAACAAAGTTATAAAGTTATTCCCAGAGGTCACCAGAATGCATATTTGGACAATAATATTCAATTTTCTTTTTTAATTGGACCAACAACCTACCCCCTAAGTCCCACCAGTATTCATATTCTCCTCCTTCACATCTTCCTCTGTCCACTGCTCATAGCCATTGCCTTTCCTATCTCCCATCCCTCCCATCTTACCTGTCTTGTGTCTTCCCTCTTCCTGATTTTGCTTTACTTGAAGTTGTACATGTACCCTATCCTGTGTGGGGTAGCGGGATGTGAGGAGGAGAATTGACAGGATAGGCTAGTTACATAACTGATGAGGAAAGATATGCTGGATTGCTTTTATTCAGGGTGCCAATGGTGGTATAATTATATCAAGATATTATCAAATTTTCAAAATCAGGCCCAAGCTGTTCCTTATCTCTTCAACTCAGGGTGATTACAGTAGGGCATCATTGGGTAGGTAATGAAGGATAGAAGAGAGAGGTACATTTGTAGGTAGATGGGTGAAAGGGTGACAAAATGAAGTTGCAGGGATGCAATTTTCTACATTTTGATCTAAAAAATCAATGAGGATACCTCCCTTCATTCATATAGTTCCTCCCGCCCCCCCCAAGAAAAAAAATTATTGGTGTTGACAGGCTTTGGGATTCTGGAAATTTGAAGGTCAGAAAGGCCATTCTTGTGATATGCAGTCCCATGCCTGCATGTGTTTTTTGTTGTTTTTTCTCAAAAGAAAACATGGGACTATAGGTGGACTTTAGGTGTTGCCTCTGTAGTCCATATTTGTACCATTAAATATGGTGTATTGGGAATTTGAAACTCATCCTACACTTTAGCCATTTTTAAATCACATCCCTAGGTTGTGGTTGGAGAAATAGAAGAACTGGGGGTTGAGGACAGTTGGAGTTGACTGGCAATAGGGAAATACTGGGACTGGAGATAAGGGTAGGATGAGAGTGGCAATGAGGGTCCCAATCCTCACCCCCCCCCCCCCAGTGCCATCATTAGTCTACTCTCAGCAGTCCCCAACAGCCGATTTGTGGTAAATTATACCAAAACAGCCAATTAATTAGGGTCTAGAAATGCACCAGAATGCACCAAATACCCTCTAGAATTCAAAGTTCCCCCCAGACCCCCTTCCCATAGTGGGTTTGCTGCAGTTGCATTTTCACTGCACTTGCAATTTCCCTGCAGTGCTATCCCATTAAGCTAATCCATTACATAACAAAAATGTGTGCTCTCCCTTCTCTAAATCTTGGAAACACCCCTATTTATAGTTATACATGTAGTTGTTGTGAACAGGGCAAGGTGTGAGCTTCAAGAATAGTACCCGTGACCGCAAAAGCACTATAGGTAGTTCGTCCGTGTCAAGGTAGTGTGGCAAAGAGAACAAGCTGCAACCCTAGCTCTGGGGTCTAAAGCTCAAAATGCTAAGTTTATTAAAGGGGCGGGGTGGGGCTCTCGACCCTATGCTCCCCTATTGTCTATTTTGCAGAAAATTTGGATCCATTCAGCCCTATACTTTTGCCACATCACTGCTTCTCCGGTCGCCGGCTACAGCTGCCCCTGAGTTGGCTCCAGGATTTTTAAATATGCCCAGCCCTGTGTTTGTCAAAGTTGACATCTTCATCTATACCTCAGGGTAGAACATAAGTCATGACGGAGACAGCATTAAATGATGACGTACCGCACCTACTGGGTGGTAAATGGTGTCGATAAATTGACAGAGGTTCACGGAATTTACACCAAACTGAGTGTTTCTTCACTAGATAGCCTCAAAGTAGTATTTCACTGGGTTATATAGTTGATGAGGTGGGGGGGCGCAATATATGATAAGCTGGGGACAGACTGGGGGAGGGGGGATCAAAACTCAATGCTGGCAATCCAAGTGCTCATACTTCAATACTTCATTCCACACGTGTACTTAATTTGGACGTTGGCCATTTTGCAATATCAGTTCTGGGGGAAGGTTTTTCCCATATTCCTGGGGAGGGGGAGTCTGGTAGAAAATACTGGCCTTTGCTGAACAGTTATATCACAGTTTTACTCTAATTTTGAAAGTGACATACTTTTAGTGAAACTGACATGTTATTCATGATTTCATTCGATGGATGCTCAAAGCAAATGGATTACACTCCATTGAATAGAACAACAGACAGAATATATCAAAACAATGTCAGACTACATGGAAGGACATTTACAGCCAGTCTTGTTGGTTTGAATTAAGTGAAGTGGTGAGGTACCAGCGAATACAATTGTAGAAAAATTTACAAACATTGGTAATAATGTGACCAGGGTGTCTAGTCGTGCTTTATACACGGTAGTTGACAGGTTTACAAAATGAATATATTACATATTGATGCTATAACCATTGCTCATCATCGGTAGTTGACAGGTTTACAAAATGAATATATTACATATTGATGCTATAACCATTGCTCATTATCGGTAGTTGACAGGTTTACAAAATGAATATATTACATATTGATGCTATAACCATTGCTCATTATCGGTAGTTGACAGGTTTACAAAATGAATATATTACATATTGATGCTATAACCATTGCTCATTATCGGTAGTTGACGGGTTTACAAAATGAATATATTACATATTGATGCTATAACCATTGCTCATTATCAGTAGTTGACAGGTTTACAAAATGTATATATAACATGTTAAAGCTATAACCATTGCTAATTATCGACACCCGCTTCTATCAGTCTATGGGTCTAGGTTGTACAAATTACATTATAATGATAATAATTATGATATAAAAATACAAGTAAAATACATCTGCAATTATTAAGAATAATTTGTGGATCTATACGACATCATCTTTGAGCCATCCTTCAACATCAGTATTATAAATGAGGGGCACTTATACTAGAGCTAGTTTGACATCAATAGTTGCCTGGGTGTTCCTATTTGTCAGTCATTACAGTACCTGTCATCTGATGTGGAATGAGAATGCACATGTCAGGTTTGTAGTCTTTGGTGTGCAGGTCTCCTATCTCACTCTGCATGGGGCCAGGGTGGCCTTTAACACAGCAAATTCACACACTGTGGATGTAGCTCTAGCTCTACGTCTGCACGCTTCCACTGTTTTGCCTGAAAGAGCGAAAAGTATAAATATGAATAAAACTAGCATATCATAGTTAGGCCTAAATGAGACAGTGTGATAATAAATAATGATGTGTGATGAATAGAAGTTTGTGACTTTGTCTTGGTATTTTCAGGCTGTGGTCTGACTGTGAGAATTTGATTGGATAGGCCAGTGCTGCCACCTAGTGTCTTATCATGATAGGAGAACTGGGAGCAGGGGTGGGTGGAGGCATCTAATTTACTTTGATTTAAAAGTGGATTCATATTCCACATGATCTGATTTTTCCATGTACAGTTTAGAACCAGATCTAGACTTCACCCTGGAACAGTTTAGTATAAGATCAGTATAATATGTGTGTAAGTTTAGTATCTGTCTAGTTAAAATTCAGAATAATATCAGTACAGGTTGCATATGGTTTCAGTATTAGTCCAGTATCATTTCAGCATTGGTTTAGTACTAGTCTAATATCAGTTTAGTTCAAGTTCAAGTTCAGAATAGCTTTAGTATAAGATTAGTAATAGTCCAGTGTAAATTCAGTATTAGTTCAGTGTCAAGTCAATAGAAGTTTGGTAAGAAGTCTGTAAATAATGAGTATACAGCCAGAAGTTCATGAGTGGGAGTCTGTCCTATCATTATCACACGAGCAGTGATGTTCCTGTATCACACGACACCCGTAGAGCAAGTGTGATGCAGAAACGCAGCTCTGCTGTTGTATGACTGAGACTGTACCCCAGGTAAACAAGCAGAAGCTAAGGTAGACAACAGAATCGACCAATCACAGCCTAGCACATAGACACCTTATCACTGACACTGAGTCTGGGGCTTGCTTTATACTATAGAACTATTGATAAGTGAGGTAGATGAGCAGAGGTCTACCCTAGGTAGACAAACTGTCGTTAATCTACCTGAGGTAGACAAACATTTCATAGTCTACCTTAGGTAGATAGGCAGTTATGTACATGAGGTAGATAAGCGGCTCCTAGTCTACCTTAGGTAGATAGGCAGTTATGTACATGAGGTAGATAAGCGGCTCCTAGTCTACCTTAGGTAGATAGGCAGTTATGTACATGAGGTAGACAAGCATTTCATAGTCTACCTTAGGTAGATAGGCAGTTATGTACATGAGGTAGACAAGCGGCTCCTAGTCTACCTTAGGTAGATAGGCAGTTATGTACATGAGGTAGACAAGCGGCTCCTAGTCTACCTTAGGTAGATAGGCAGTTATGTACATGAGGTAGATAAGCGGCTCCTAGTCTACCTTAGGTAGATTAGCAGCTCATAGTCTACACAGAAAACCTGGAAGATCTGAAAATAGTCAATGGTGATGACTTTAGGTCCTCAGGTTGACAATACCTGAGGACCTAAACACAACTACCTTGGGTGATCAAAATGACGACTATTGTCAGGATGACAATACTGACAATACAGAGTCGACTTAGGTGGTCAGGTTGACAACCTAAAGTTGTCATTTGACCGGTAGTTGTTTTAGGTATTGTAAACCTGAGGACCTAAGGTTATCACCTCTAACTAGTTTCGGAACTTCCATGATTTGAGTGTACCTTGAGTAGAGATCCCTTATTTACCTCACATAGAGAAGGCATGTCCCTTCTTTGTCTTCCTGAGGTAAAGTCTCAGTCGAACAACCGCAGAACTGCTGCAGGAACATCACTGCATATGAGATAGTCCTGAGACAGACTCATATGAGGCGGCCTCCTCTGTATTTATCTTATAGTTACATCATCTGCAATGACTTACATGTAAAAGAATAGCAAAACTCTGAATATGTGTAAAGTTTCTTTACGATGTTTTGATGCTATGCTATGATTTCACATCAATAAGTAACATATAATATGCACCTTATGTGCCCTGACATGGCACGATGTTCCTGGTGTAGCGGTGAACTGCAACGTTGTTGAACTGGGACCGGCAGCCCGTGGACCGTGTGTGTTTGAAACACCTGTTGTTCTGGTAGTTAAAGTCGATACTCTGACATGCACTGTCTGCAGTACACGACGCTATGCACAGCTCCTCACTGGGTCTGTTAGACACCTCGGTACCACCTCGCACTGAAAACTGTCCCACCAGTGTGTAGCCTGTAATAAAGAGGGTAAATGTCACATAACTAAATACACAGCTCCTCACTCTGTCAGTTAGAGACCTCGGTACCACCTCACACTGAGAACTGTCCCACCAGTGTGTAGCCTGTAATAAAGAGGGTAAATGTCACATAACTACATACACAGCTCCTCACTCTGTCAGTTAGAGACCTCGGTACCACCTCGCACTGAGAACTGTCCCACCAGTGTGTAACCTGTAATAAAGAAGGTATATATCAGATAACTAAATGCACATAGGGCCTCGCCTGGTCTGTTAGATACCTCTGTATCACCCCACACTGAGAACTGTCCAACCAAAGTGTGTTATAGAAGGTGACCCATATCTTGGACAAGGGTGTGCAAATTATGTGAATATGGTGAAATTAGGTCAGAATATTTATATGAGATAAATCTTTCATATGTATGGATGCATATATTCTGATAAATATATGATTTGACCATGAATACCCCTCAGAGTCACAAATTTTATGGGCTGTTTTTGAAATTTGCACCTCATGGTTTAAAAAAAATGAGCTTTGAGCATATTACATTTGATGTATACAAATAGAGAAAGCATTGATTACCAGTGAATGTTGGTGGTCCGTAGCTGGTACAAGCGCTAGTTTTAACGTAGCGGTCACAGCAGGTGTTAGCCCATGTCCTGAATGCAGCACGGCACTCGTTAGTCCTGGTGTGGGTCCAGCACTCACTCAGCAGGTTGTTGTAGTCAAAGGCACCACAGCCGGCATTAGAGTTACATATGGCAGCACACTGTGCCAGGGTCAGTGTCCCTGTACCTACACGTATACCGCCCACTCGGTGCATGTTGGTCGCGGGAGTGTACCCACTCACTGTAACATGAACAGAATATATTCAATATGTAACTTAGATCTACACTGCCCACTATTCTGTGAAATGTACCAGCCCTCATACTGCCCAGCATGTGTCACTGTAAGAAAAAAATAGGGTACTAACCCATATACCCGTCTGTGATATGTTCTATTTTACAACATGGTAGAACCTGCTAGGTAGTACCAGGCAATCACATTTACTACTACATATAATAAACACATACCAGCAGGTGCTGTACACCCAGTAGGCAGTACCAGGCGATCACAGCAGTTACTCGCCACCCCACTAAAACAGGCCCTGACTCGAGGTGCCTGGTAACAGAAGTTGGTCTTCTTGTCATAGTCGACCCCTGCGCAGCCAGGTGTGGTAAAGCACATCTGCAGGCATGTGATGGCAGAGTCAACGATTGTTGTGCCAAGTCTGCTGTTACCGATCGTGTGCAGGTTCTGCTCAGCATTGGTCCAAGCTCCATTGACAGCTGAAAGGGTTAATGTTACATTAAGGCATATAGGACTGTGTTAAAGTGATCGCAGGTCAATATCTCATAAATCTGTAAAACATGGTATGGCCATGTCCCATCCCTTGTATGTAAAAGGAATAACGAGTTTTTGAATGAGGAATTATCAGATTTTAAGTGGTTGGGCTTTCTATCCGGTTGGAGACTGCACTCCTTACGACCATTTCTAGCTCTGAAAACAGTATGATAATGGGGCTGTGGGCAGATCTAAGGATGGTTTTAAAGTGACATAAAAAAGTGTATTTTCACCATTTTCTAATACTTTTATGATTTTGTTAAGGCCACTACACAAAAGAGAAACAAGTTACAATATCAGTGTTAAGGAAATAATGCATTTTAGCATCACATGACCATAAAAAGTACCTGTATGCACTATTAAAACAAATTTCCAATTTTTGTGTTAAATATCCTAAAGAAAATCTCAAACCCATGTAAAAGTTCTAAGCCTTTTCTACAAGAAATACTAAAATATTTCAGATATGAATCCGTATTGTCAAGAAATTAACAATTTTCTTACATAAAACAAAATTAAATGTGGCTTCCCTAAGAGTACAGTAGGATTAAGGATATAGGTGCTACATTCACACATCATTACCACAAACACAGTTATATCCACTTATGTTCCACCTGACTGCACTCCACTGCATGGTGGTCATGGTCCAGTGATCACAGGTAAGGAGGTACAGAAATGGCCCTGAGTATACTTTTAATGCTGTAGACATATATGTGCATGTAGATACATTTGAGTACAGGGAATGTTTGAAGTCTGAGGTTTCTTCCCACCCTTGTCTCAGACCTGTCTATGTCAAACCAAAAATACTCAGCTATCAGTTGCCCATCTCCTTTGCCCTTGTCCTATATTAAATTCTCAGACCTGGGCCCATGGGTTTTATATTCACTTTACACCCACAGACCTGAGCCCATAATCTGTATGATATATATTCACTTCTACCCCACAGACCTGGGCCCATATCCTGTACATTCACTTTACACCCACAGACCTGGGCCCAAAACCTGTATAATATATATTCAGTTCTAACCCAAAGACCTGGGCCCATAACCTGTATATTCACTTTACTCCCCACAGACCTGGGCCCATAACCTGTATGGGCCCATAAGCTGATGACATATTCACCTTGCACCCACAGACCTGGGCCCATAACCTGTGTGATATATATTCACTTTACTCCTTGGCCCATAACCTGTGTGATATATATTCACTTTACTCTCACAGACCTGGGCCCATAACCTGTCTGATATATATTCACTCTACACCGACAGACCTAGGCCCATAACCTATATATTCACTTTACTCCCCACAGACCTGGGCCCATAACCTGTATGATATTTTCACCTTGCACCCACAGACCTGGGCCCATAACCTGCATGATATATATTCACTTTACTCCACCAGACCTTGGCCCATAACCTGTGTGATATATATTTACTTTACTCACAGACCTGGGCCCATAACCTGTCTGATGTATATTCACCTTACTCCCACAGACCTGGGCCCATAACCTGTATGAAATATATTCACTTCACACCCACAGACCAGGGCACATAACCTGTATGATATATTCACTGTACACCCACAGACCTGGACCCATAACCTGTATATTCAGTTCACACCCCCTGGCCTGGGCCCGCTATAAACCTGCAGAACCAGGTTCTAAACCAGTTTTAACTACATAGCTCAGAGCTGCAGACCTGGGCCCATAACCTGTATGATATATACTCACTTTAAACCTGCAGACCCTTGTTCTCACCATGCTTTGATTTACCTAGCTCAGAGCCGCAGACCGGCGTCCTTATCCTGTATGTATATATTCACTTCAATCACATACCCTGGTTCTAACTATGCTTTGACTCACCTAGCTCAGAGCCACAGACCAGGGTTCATAACCTAACCCAGTGTTGACTCACCTAGTTCAGAGCCACAGACTTGGGTCCTTGTCCTGTAGTGGGAGATGTTGACGGCAGACAGGATATTGGAGCAGATGGAAGATGAGGTGTGCAGAAAGCATGGTGTGGTAGACGCAGGGTCCAGGTCAAACCCTAAACATGTGGAGTCCAGGCGACATCGGGCCTCACACTGGGAGACTGTAACCACTGTTGTAGCCTGAGCTGTCCCTCCAATCTTCTTAGAGTTGACAAACTTCCACACTGAGAACAAAGCAGGTATTTAATTCACTACTTTAGACTCAGCACACATTTATTGATGCCATGGTCAGTGTTAACCATCTAAGCGAAAACTTATCATTATAAACATTCATTTGAAGGTGATTCAACACTAACCTGTATGAAGTATATCATGCTACTTACTACATTCGTAGCGTGCCTTCCTATAGTGGATACAGGTGGTGCAGGCGGTGAAGGCAGTACAGACCTGGGTGGCAGTAAACGTCTTACACTGGTTACTGTTAGCAGAGTCTACAGTGAAACCTTCACATCTAGCCTGCTCATTACAATATGTTCTGCAAGCTGTCAGACCGCTGCTACCTGACTGCACCATGCCCACGTTGTTAATCTGGACCATGTCATAGACATAGTAGTTCTCCTCTATAGCTGTAATCATCAAGCACATTGGGCTGGGGTCAGAAGGGAATCTATGCATTTTGTTGGATTTTTGTTTGATTGAAAATGGCTGGTTTTATATAGATGACAATTTGCAGCTGCCTATATCATCCTCCTTGACTTCATGAATATTATTCAAGATCCATATCAGTCTTAGCAGATTACCATAAAACCCTGCATATAAGCTTCAGCATTTGTACACCAGGGGTCTCTGAGTTACATTGACAGTATGGGTAAATGAAATATACAAAATACTGGAATGCTTGGCATGGCAGGGAATTGAACCCTGGGACCTATGAGTGGAAGGCAGAGATGTAACACATGTACCACAGTGGCTGTTGAACTGATCTCTTACAATGAACTCTATGTTCTGTCTGTCAATATTCTACCTTTGTCCTTACATTTTTAATTTCAATCATCCATAATTTTAGAAATATGACTGGGACCATATATCAATATTGCAACCACTGCAAAGATATACTTATAATATAAGTGCTGAGGAAGTTATAAACAAATCTAATTCCTTTTAGATATGAATCTGGGGATTTATGTGACAAATCACTACATAATCCTATATAAGATTAAAGTTCCTGTATCTCAAAAACATGCATGGGACCCCCACATTATCTTTGCATATTTGAGAAGTACATATCATTTTGAACCTCGGATGAGAATATGGCAAAAATCTAAAGCATTCGCCCTTTAGCATTCTCCCAAATATTGGGGTGCAGCTAATAGATGGGTTCGACTTATACAAGGGCTTTTACAGTTGAATTATCTTAAATATGGTTTAAAGTAAGCAAATACAAATCATAACTGACCACATCTGGGAGTAGCAGTGTAGCGGTAGTGCCTGCAGCAGGTGCTAGTTCTGCCAGCATTACATGCACCATTCTCCTCATAGTGGAACCAGCATCGGGCATTACTCGCTGTTGCTGCCTCTATGTTCCAGTCTATGGACACACACTTAGGGTCGTTGGCACAGTTTGTCTGACACGATATCTCAGAAAGTAACGTATCCCTCACTAGGCCACCAAGCTTACGTGTGTTAGCCACCAGGGTGAAACTTGATGTGCTGACACCTACAGGGGGAAACCAGAACTAGTGATTCATAACAGACTTTGTTTGATAGAACTACCACATTGGTTCATATGAGTGATAAGGTGCTTATCATATCACACTTAAACAGGCAGAAAGCAATCCACTTCGACTGCTTGCATATGAAAATGATATCAAATAGTGCAAGTGAGATTTGAACTAAATCATGAATTTATTCTTCCCATACCCTTAAGTCCTCATACCCCTAGATATGACCAGACAGTGACACTATCTGTCTCATTTTGGGTGAAGATGTACCATACACAGTAATAATGTATCACTAATTTTTCATTGCATTTGACACAATTGGCTTTGATTAGCTCTTGTATCTATATGTGAGAAGTATGCAGCACTTACTGCATGTGACCCTGGACTGTGTGACAGCGTTGCTCTGCATAGACCTTGACTGTTCACAGAAGGCATCGGCAGCATTGGTAGAATCGAGTACAATCCAGCGACACACATTGTTGTCCCGCTCCCACGCTATGCCCCTACATGTGGAAACAGCCAGGCACAAAGAGCGACAGTTCTCCTCACTCGTGGCCGTTATAACAGCTGTAGTAGCCAATGTCATGTTCTCATAACTTGTTGGGTAACCTTGGGCAACCGCTACAAAAAAAAAACCAACATTATAATGAAAACTTCAACCAAGCATTTAAACAAATGTACTATTCAGTAAATATGTTGTAAATAAACAAGTAACTTCAATGATAAGGTGGTCTAAATATCCAGCTGGCTTTGCTCCTAATAACATTGCTCATAATATAAGCAGGTTAAACTCTGGTGTCTCCAATGAGAAAGTACCCCTTTCTGTGGGAGGGTACCCATGTGTGTGTGTGCGTGTGGGGGGGGGGGGAGTGTATCACAGTTCACATTATTCCATTCCCCTCAAGTCCTAGATTGTCTGGTGTAGGTAAACGGCTGTAGCTGTGACAGCCATGAGAGGCAGCAGTCTCAGCCCGCTTTGTGACACAATTCAATCCCAAAGGAATTCTAAAACAGCAGAAAACTCTGATATTGTGTGTAACACATGCCCAATATACCAAAAGTCCTTTTTTCTGTGGACAGTGTATATATAAATGTATACATACCACAGTTGTTCTTCTTGAAGGCAGTGTAGCAGCAGGCCTGTCCCGTGGTGAGGGCGGGGCACATGGAGGTCGCGGCTCCCACCTCCAGACTGCACGTATTGGTATCTATGTTCCACACAAATGCTCTACATGCCGTGTTATCCCGGCACAGTATCATGCACGCCTCCCAGTTAGCTTGGATGGTGGACGATGCAAGGGACATGGACGAACTCTTACGCACATCCCATGTTTCACGCCCTAAGGTAACAAATATTAACTTCTTCTATGATGCTGTGTCTTTACAAATTGACAATTTCTTGTGTGTGGTTTAGTGGTTTAGTGATGTCAATATATTTCATGTCATATTCATTATTGAACACCTTCAGATTAGAAGCTCTTTTCCTCTATTTCACATAGATGGTTTTTTTTTCTTTACTTGAAAAAATAAGAATCTTTATAAGTAATAAAAAATATCTTACGGCATGTTGAGTATAGACGTTTGATTAATGATGTGGCATCTGCAATAAAGATGGCAGTCTGACAATCGTACACCTCATCATTGCTATGGTAACACAGTCCAGTGGAGGAGGTGAACTGATAGGCCGCACACATGGGGCTCTGGACACAGTTTATGGCGCATTGGTCTTCTATCTTGTCATTAGCCTGAAGAGCTAAGTTTGTAGTGGTTGAGTATCGCATGGCGCCCAAGGTGGTAAAGACGGCAGCAACATCTACAGGCAGAAAAAAAAAGTTTAACAAATCTGCTTTGTAAAGTCACCATTCTAAGTAAATTCTTTAAAGGAGTCACTTGAATGTCAAAGTCATTTTCTGCTGATTTAAGATTAAAAAGGAAAGAAAATTATTCAAATGATATATCCTAAATTGCGAAATAGGGAGCTTTACGCATATAATTTTCCAATTCAATTTTGACAGCAACTTAAATTTGCACAAGTTTTGAATTGTTGGCTGTTTTGCCTGTTTTTGAAGAAGGTTTGAATTTGTATTTCAATCAGAAAGTTGCCCTCCCCTATTTAGGGAACCGCAGAGTGGGCCTTTAAAGACCTAAATGACCCACACATGACAAATTCTTACTTCTGCATATGTTCGTAATAACCACATAGTCATTAGGATCAGCAAAGCTTGGGTCTGCATTGCACAGTATGTTCTTGGCGTCCATGTTGTAGAACTTACACCGTGTAAGGTCGGCGACCCTGCTGTATTCCGCATTCAGACTAATGAGGTAGAAAGGTGACATAATCAATATTTACATATCATAACTAAAAATTTGTGTGCTTACTTCTGCACACATTGCGCACTATCAGGTAGTCATCAGCGTCTGTGGTGGTCGGGGCCGTCGTACACACCGCCATCTTTGCAGCTAGGTTGTACAGTTTGCAACGCATTGCAGATGCCACCCCATTGAACTCTGCATCCGTACTTAGAGGTAAACAACATACGTATTTACACATGAAAAATAGTCAATCATTACATTGAACTCCACATCTTAATTTAGGGATATAACAATAACCAATCATTACATTGAACTCTGCATCCAAACTTAGTGATAAACAAGAGTCAATCATTACATCCATACTTAATAAGAGATGAAAGTAGTCAATCATTAAACGGAACTGTGTGTCTGTACTTAGCCAATCATTATTATTGAACTCTACATCCATATGTGAGATCCAGAGCCCTACAACAAAACCCTGTGGGAATACACATGTGAGCACAGCAGTAAACGATTGTTCATACATACTTGTAGGAGAACCCAGAGCAGGTGGTAGAAGTGGTGCAGGACGCGGCGCAGTCCTCATACCTAACATCAGCTGTGGAGGTTGGATTCACACCTGTCGGTATACCGGCCCTTATGTCGATGTACGTTGGTAACAGGTCACTCGTTACTGAAGTAGGAAAGGGAAAGTACATGTTAGCCACTAGTAACAGAGTAAGGTTTGACACACAGGGATCACCAAGCTTTACCTGGGACAGTTTATATACAAAGGCATTCAAATATTATACAATAATCAGTTTTTTACTGTCAGATTTCTGTCAGACCCTTATATGTCTGTCACAGAAGCAGTCTTACCATCAAGGTCTTATTGTACTGCAAGGTGCACTTTGACTAAGGCAGCAGAAATGTACAAACACAACCTGAGACGTACGCGAGAATTCATGTCATGACTACGCTCACTTTAAGAGATTTTGACCCGTTCCCATGAGAAAAGAACAGGTACATAATTCTAGAGACCTCAGATTTGCCCTACTTAGCCATGTTCTTTTCTGTCAAATAACACAAGATATAGACATATGTTTTATCTTGTGACTGTCATAAGTATCCACTAATTCATAAGAATGTTCAATTCCTGAGGATAACTTAAAATACAAACATGTGTTATGCCTTGTGATCCACATGAGAATACACTTGTTCAATTCCTGAGAATAACTCATATGTATGTTCATAATAAAGTTCCATATTAGGGTTAACTGTTGCGCTTACTGCATGGTATGGAGTATACAAAGCTCCCCGTTACACTCTCCATTGCCATACAGGTGTCCCCTGTTAGCGCTGTGGTATAATGTCTGCAGACAGAGCTCCGGTACTCAGCGTAGACACAAGCCGCATTGATGCTACACCCATAACCACAGCCGTCAGCCGAGGTGGCCGAGAACACCGTACCACCCGTGTTTGTCACCAGCTGTTTGTTTGTAAAACGCACAACACGCTTATCCATGACTGCAATAAAAGAATTACATTTATTGTTAGTATATGGTAGGACTAGTGCTATGAGAAACCCTAAACCTCTTGTTGTCACACCAAAGGCAGATAATTGTATTGCACCGCCAGCAAATATAGAAAGGCACGTTGCTGAGCCCATCAATACAGACATCACTTCTTAATTCACTCAACCGTTTTTTTGTTGTTCTTTCTAAATCAAAGTGGTTTAAGTAATGTGTCTTAGATGTAAGATGTCTTATGGTATGATTAGTTAGACATAGTGTTTTAAGGGTTCTATGTAGATCAGGGATGCATCACCAGTCCACATTATCTCGAAATTCCCCAGAAGACAGCACTTAACACAGGAGTGGGTGAATAAAATTCGTTTTAATAAACGATGTAAGATATTTGATAGTTATGCCATTAAATGAAGGTTTTTAAGAACCTGAGTAAAATATGAAACACAGACATGTGATAACATGATGAATATACGATATGATTTACATGAATATTAATATTATTAATATGAAGACGGCCCTATTAGAGGACTGATACGTTATGTGAATAAGATAATATAAATATGAAAAGAAAGGTGTGGGCGGGTGGGAGATTGTATCGGAAGACTTGTGGAGGGTAGAACGGACGGATGGAATATGGCGGACCGGAGTGAGACAGGTGGGACAGAGGACCATGGGATAGGGTTAATTGTTACCTGTCTCACCAGGTGGAGGGATTGTGGTGTGAGGAGAGTTGGTGTAAGTGACTGACTCCAGGGGGAGACAATGAATGCCCGGGGCCACGTATGACCCGGTTGCAGTATAGTGGAGCCTAAGTGGTTGTAAAGATCTTAATCTAGTAAATATGCTGAAGCCACCAATGTTTGTATCACTCTATTTAAAGGACTGACACTGACATTGGGCTGTCAAGCTATTTCTAGTAAATACATATGTTCTCACAATAGCATTGCAATAGCAAATATCCCCATATAGTATTGTATGGAGATGAACTTGCACTGTGTGAAATACTTACAGCAGTTTTCGGTGAGCTGGTAGTGGTCCACATTAGGGTCGGCCGTCAGTTGGGTGGAAGTGGCAAGACAGTTTTGTTTGATGGTGTTACAGTTAAGAGCAGGACTGACAGCATTTGGCAGGAAGTTGATGGCATCACATGTGGCAATCGTCAGGGTGACACATTGCAGTAGGCATTCATTGAGGGTGAGGAAGGCATTCTGCTCTGTGCCGAGAGTGCTACCACTCGTCTTGAACCCGCCATACTGTGTAGCTACCACTGGGAGGTTGTTAGGCTGCACGCCCACAAAGATACCTGACACTGATGCTGTACATGAGAAAGGCAGGGACTGTTACAAAGATATCAGTTTCTGATGCTGTATAACAACAAGGGCAGGGACTGTTACAAAGATACCCGACACTGACACTGTATAACAACAAGGGTAGGGACAATTACAAAGATACCTGACACTGACGCTGTATAACGACAAGGGCAGGGACTGTTAAAAAGATTACTGACGCTGTATAACAACAAGGGCAGGGACTGTTACAAAGATACCTGACACCGACGCTGTATAACGACAAGGGCAGGGACTGTTACAAAGATACCTGACACTGACGCTGTATAACGACAAGGGCAGGGACTGTTAAAAAGATTACTGACGCCGTATAACGACAAGGGCAGGGACTGTTAAAAAGATTAATGACGCTGTATATCAACAAGGGCATGGACTGTTACAAAGATACCCAACACTGACGCTGTATAATGACAAGGGCAGGGACTGTTACAAAGATTCCTGACACTGACGCTGTATAATGACAAGGGCAGAGACTGTTACAAAGATCCCTGACACTGACACTGTATAACAAGGGAGGGACTATTACAAAGATACATGACACTGACGCTGTATAATGACAAGGGCAGGGACTGTTACAAAGATACCTGACACGGACGCTGTATAATGACAAGGGCAGTACTGTTACAAAGATACCTGACACTGACGCTGTATAACAACAAAGGCAGGGACTGTTACAAAGATACATGACACTGACGCTGTATAATGACAAGGGCAGGGACTGTTACAAAGATACCTGACACTGACGCTATATAATGACAAGGGCAGTACTGTTACAAAGATACATGACACTGACGCTGTACAACAACAAGGGTAGGGACTGTTACAAAGATACCCCACACTGATGCTGTATAACGACAAGCGCAGGGACTGTTACAAAGATACCTGACACTGACTCTGTATAACGACAAGGGCAGGGACTGTTACAAAGATACCTGACACTGACGCTGTAAAACAACAAGGGCAGGGACCCTATGTATTGTAATGTTAATTGTTTTTATGTTCACCAGCTATATTCTATATTATTCTGAATATTACAAAGCATGATATTCTACTTCAATGGAACTTTTAAAAGAAATTCAAATTTATTGTAGCCTTCTATCGCAAATGTCAGTTCCATTTGATGTTTAAAGAGTGAGTATACTTGATGTAAGTTAGGATAAGAATGGAACATGAAGCTTATCATATATCACAGATAGATAAAGTGTATTTACGTGTTTGTGCATCTATAGCTGTCATCCAAACTGTCAGCACTAACATGGCGTGCCAAACCAACGCCATTTCTACCTGAAATATTTAAATAAATACCACTAACATGGTGTGCCAAACCAATGCCATTTCTACCTGAAATATTTAAATAAATACCACTAACATGGTGTGCCAAAACAAGCCATTTCTACCTGAAATATTCAAATAAATACCACTAACATGGTGTGCCAAACCAATGCCATTTCTACCTGAAATATTCAAATAAATACCACTAACATGGTGTGCCAAACCAATGCCATTTCTACCTGAAATATTCAAATAAATACCACTAACATGGTGTGCCAAACCAATGCCATTTCTACCTGAAATATTCAAATAAATACCACTAACATGGTGTGCCAAACCAATGCTATTTCTACCTGAAATATTTAAATAAATACCACTAACATGGTGTGCCAAACCAATGCCATTTCTACCTGAAATATTCAAATAAATACCACTAACATGGTGTGCCAAACCAACGCCATTTCTACCTGAAATATTCAAATAAATACCACTAACATGGTGTACCAAACCAATGCCATTTCTACCTGAAATATTTAAATAAATACCACTAACATGGTGTGCCAAACCAATGCCATTTCTACCTGAAATATTTAAATAAATACCACTAACATGGTGTGCCAAACCAATGCCATTTCTACCTGAAATATTCAAATAAATACCACTAACATGGTGTGCCAAACCAACGCCATTTCTACCTGAAATATTCAAATAAATACCACTAACATGGTGTGCCAAACCAATGCCATTTCTACCTGAAATATTCAAATAAATACCACTAACATGGTGTGCCAAACCAACGCCATTTCTACCTGAAATATTCAAATAAATACCACTAACATGGTGTGCCAAACCAATGCTATTTCTACCTGAAATATTCAAATAAATACCACTAACATGGTGTGCCAAACCAATGCCATTTCTACCTGAAATATTCAAATAAATACCACTAACATGGTGTGCCAAACCAACGCCATTTCTACCTGAAATATTCAAATAAATACCACTAACATGGTGTGCCAAACCAATGCCATTTCTACCTGAAATATTTAAATAAATACCACTAACATGGTGTGCCAAACCAATGCCATTTCTACCTGAAATATTTAAATAAATACCACTAACATGGTGTGCCAAACCAATGCCATTTCTACCTGAAATATTCAAATAAATACCACTAACATGGTGTGCCAAACCAACGCCATTTCTACCTGAAATATTCAAATAAATACCACTAACATGGTGTGCCAAACCAATGCCATTTCTACCTGAAATATTCAAATAAATACCACTAACATGGTGTGCCAAACCAACGCCATTTCTACCTGAAATATTCAAATAAATACCACTAACATGGTGTGCCAAACCAATGCCATTTCTACCTGAAATATTCAAATAAATACCACTAACATGGTGTGCCAAACCAACACCATTTCTACCTGAAATATTCAAATAAATACCACTAACATGGTGTGCCAAACCAATGCCATTTCTACCTGAAATATTTAAATAAATACCACTAACATGGTGTGCCAAACCAATGCAATTTCTACCTGAAATATTCAAATAAATACCACTTACATGGTGTGCCAAACCAATGCCATTTCTACCTGAAATATTCAAATAAATACCACTAACATGGTGTGCCAAACCAACGCCATTTCTACCTGAAATATTTAAATAAATACCACTAACATGGTGTGCCAAAACAGCGCCATTTCTACCTGAAATACTCAAATAAATACCACTAACATGGTGTGCCAAAACTGCGCCATTTCTACCTGAAATAAGCGAATAAACAAACAGCACTAACACGGTGTGCCAAAACAGCACAATTTCCACCTGAAATAAACAAACAAACAGCAGTAACACAGCGTGCCAAAAAAGCACAATTTCTACCTGAAATATACAAATAAGCAAAGACCAGTAACACAACGTGCCTAAAGAATGACATTTCTACCTGAAGCAAATAAACAGTGCAAATATAAAACACACAGTCTATTGTTTGTACCCCACTAGAATAATTTTGGCAATGCAGAGATCTGAAAGTAATCTATAGTAGAGTGACCTGGAGTGTTCCATGTGTCAGCCATTTGCCTTGTTTCTAATGTAGAGGTCAGCAGTAAACGTCTTTGGGGCTCGAAACTGGGACCCTCCAACTTCAAAGCGGAAGCTCTACCTCTGAGCTACTTCCCCTGGCCTGATGTTCTCTACCTTCCATCTACACCTGGATCAGTATGACCCACACATAGGGGCAGCTACCACCGGATGCCAGCCCCCGGGGACTGGTACATCCAGAACGGGGCTGCTGGCCTTACAGCAGAGCTGGCTCCTACACTAAGAAGAAAATGCCATTTCAGTGAATTATAACCAATCCATGTATCTTGAGAGGTAGGAGCTGCTACTTTATGATTTTGGGGAATTCTCTACCAGCTATCTATAATGTGGACGCAAGGGGAGGTGGGTTTCTGACAGTTGGGAAAAATGAATCAGTGGTAAATAATGGCTGAGGGATACAGTTAACCTCCAGTACAAATGATTAAATGTATCACATTCACAAAGTGTCAAGTGTCAGTTAACATTATACCCTTTTCTGTGAACTTGGTACAGAAATAGACACTTTGGTATGCAGCAGTGGATTAATAGTGTGATGTCAACTCATGGGACTGACAAAGAAAAAATCACATTCACCAGATATTGAAGGCATATTACACATCCATAATGTGCATTGCATCCATATTGGCTTGAAAGCCTTAGTCCTCAAGATAAATCTGATATCATAGTCAAGCACCCCTTCCAAGTTTGCCTTCTATATGACAGACCCTACCATAGGCTATACCTTTCACAGAGGTCCAGGTGGACGACTCATGCTCACTTTTACTATTGCTCCTTAACGACAACAGTTTCAGGTTGCCTGGTCACTCCCTTTGAACACTCCCCCAGCACTTTGTAGTCTTTATTTGTGTCTAACAATGCACTTTGTAGTCTTTATTTGTGTCTAACAATGCCCTATGTACTACAGGTTCATACTGTGTGTCCTGTACCCTGTACCCTCCTCAGAACAGTGTCAGTCAGTACATATACTGCGATACAATAGGGGCGGACATACTGGTCCCAGAGTTAAGTACTACACTGCAAAAATGGTGTTTAGATTTTAAACATGTTTAGGTCTAAACACGTTTAAAACCTAAACATATAGGTCAGTTAGGTGTCTCATGGACTACACATTTAGGAAATGAACACTTTTATTCCAACTACATAAACATTTATGTTAAACATGTTAAGATGTTTAGAGTTCAGACAGTTGAATAATAGGTGTTTTGATTTAAACATCATTATGTTTAGATACTTGGATGTTGAATCCACACCAGGTAGCAGCACTACCTTTGACTGGACTATCTGCACACAGTTATAAACAATTGTTGTGACAAATGTCCCCAAATCCCATGTTTATCATGGTTTCATTTCAAAGAATGTAATGTGAATAGAAAGGGTAATAGAAAATTGACTAGATTCACCTCATGCCACCATCATTACCATAAAATAATCAATAAACTCCATGACTGACACCTATTTGATGTTATTCTGGAATAGATAAGGCAATGCCCTTCCTGCCAAGCTGTTGTACTTTCTCAAGTCTCTCATTCTGATGCAGTGTGTAATATATGTACACATATCTAGCTGTGGCTGACATCTTTGGAGACTTTGACAAGTAAATACCTGCTAATGCCCCCCCCCCCCGGTAAATGAGGAAAAAAACAAAATATATCTCTGTTTTTTAATGCAGACATGTCTGCAAACCTTAACTCTCCATCAAATCATTTAAACATCTAAACACAAAAATTCTTAAACACCTAAACACAAAAATTCATATATCTAAACACAAAAGTTTTAACCTAAACACCTACATTTCTAAACACTTGAGCTAAGCACATTGTTTGGCTAAACATGCTTAGGAAATTAATGTGATTACAAAAACGTTGCAAGAATATGTTTAGAATTGTGTTTAGGATCTAAGCACCATTTTTGCAGTGTAGTGTCCTAGACTCTGGTCTTCTGCCCTATGTATGATGGGAAGGGAATGGAAAGTAGTCCCTGTTATGTATGGATAAAACACTAGAGGGAGCTGTGGTCTGACTGGTCAGCATGCATTGTGAATGGGTTTGGGGAATCTAACACCCTATATGTATCCTGTCCAGAATAGGGTAGTGGTTAGAACACTTGACTCGAATGCAGGGTAACTGAGTTCTAGCCTTGCCTGATGCTTTTGGTTTTATTGAATCAAAACATTTTATTTCTTGATTTTGATTGTGTTAATAAATTGCAATAAATATCTATAAAATAAGTGTAATAGACGATTGCTCAAAGAAACTATGATTTTCAAAGCAGAGGTGATGTTTCTGGTAATATTTTTCTTACAAAATAGATAGTATTGACCTAGTGGACATATGGTGACTTGAAGCCACCTCCATCATATTGGGAGCTCAACTCTCTACTGCCTAAGCTAATGGAGCTGTTGTTGATTTGTGGTAGACAAACACCTCATATTCCCACATAGGTCTTCAGCCCAAGTTATGTTGAGCTGAATGCATAGTTACAGGTGATTGTGTTTGAGATATGTTGTTGGCAGGTTTGTATACTAGATGAAACCTCTATACTCCTGGTACAATGCACACCTGTACCACTGCACCTATATGCAGGTATGACACAATACATGTATTGGGCTGAACTAAACATAGGATCTACTTCTTGTGTTGCCCAATGATATATGCATCTAATTAGCCTGTACAGGCTATATCCCACAATGCAGGGCGCAGATCATGGTTACGTCTTTCGAGGAGAAGCGCTAATGAGGCGCCATTTTCGCTTGTTAAATATGAGCATTAGACTTTCGCATATTCACCACCGGAACCAGGGACACACTTCCGATCATACCGTTTCTCCCTGAAAGGGTTCACGGAAGATCAGGGTTTACTAGGAGTGAGCTAGTGACACCTGGTATCAGGTTGTAGGGGGGAAGTGGAAACCACCCTGTAAGAAGTAACAGTTGAATCCACCACGGATCCTGAAATACTGTAGTTATACAAGAGGGCGCCACTGCAGATTTTACAGGAAGCGCCAGGTAGTAGTGTGATGGTACAAGTAATCTCAAATATAGGGAGTGTGCCCCCTCCTTTTGGGCGGTGCCCCCTCCTTTCCCAGAGGGAGCATACTTGTAACATGTATGGCCATGTCTAGCCTACCAGTTCCTTAAATTTCAGACCTAGACATGTTGCTGTACACAGTGTGGTCATAAACCCTCTATTGATAGACTGACTGTCTTTACATGCAAGTCTACAGATTAGTGATGATTTGAATTTTATTTGAAGTTAATGAATACTGTTTTATAATGTCTATAATTCATGCTGAAATACATTTCAAATTATTTCAAAACTAAGGGATGACGTATAGGAAGATATAACTCATTCAAATCTGGCATGACTGAAAAATAACAGAATTTTAGTTGAGATACGATCTTTATTCATGAAATATCCATCAAGTATTTTTTTTCCCAGAGAATGTGATCTTATATGGCTATCTACATGAGTTATCAGTTTGGAATCAGTTTCAATGATTTTTGCACTTTCGGAGGTGATTTTGTCAAGTTGTTTGAAATGACTACACTTCAAATTAACTTCCCTTTAGTGTATATGTAACAGAGTATGAATAAAAATGGGGACATCCTAATCATGAAAAACAGTAGGGTAGAGGCGCCCTGAGTCGGACAGACACCTAAAGTCGGACACCTTTTGCATTGAATCACATGTAACATGTAAAACCCCTGTCTCACATGGTTTTACAACTGTACAAACCCAGGGTGTTTTTGTTATATTCCGAGGATGAAGAATGCTGAGTGAATGGAGATCCTGGTTTGATTTGTCTATTTGTCATGTCTTAACCTCCATGTTTACAGGATTTCTATACTTGTCAATGGCAATATACACATTTCTGCTAATAATTTGACTTGACAAACCTGAATACATCCCTCATGTTACAGTATGGGAATTATTCTTTTATGACCTTCATATTACACCTACAGTCGGACACCAATTACACCCCACCTGGGACACAATTATATCATGATTTCCATACTTATATAATGGACATTTCATTACAAACAGAATCCTTCATAATATACCTGTACTCCCAGATCTGAATATTTAATCTGTGTTTGGTTTACCTAGTATCTAACACCTAAACCTAATCACTACTCCATCTGCCCATCTGGGACCTGTTATAAGTATGCAAAATTAAACATCTGAGAGTATCCTGTAGAGGAGTATTGCATTAGCTTGGATTCCTTAGTGTCATATGATATGTGCCTTTATAGAATATTTCAGATACAGTGACCCATTGGGTCTATATCAATTAGATAACATAGTGTCTGACTCTAGGATCACCTCTGGCATCAGCTGTCTGACGTGAGGTGCAATTTGATGTTTTGGAGACTAAATATGTGCAGCTCATTTATTCATATGTACTGGAGAGTTTCATTAAAAATGTCTTCAAGGATCTTGAGGGTAAACTATCATGTATCAACTGGTGAAATGGAAAGTAGAATTCACCACTTTTTAAGGTACAAGATTTGAGCACCAAATATGGCCACCTCCTGTGTGGTCAGGAGCGTCCGAAATCAGTGCCTCTACCCTAGGCCTATTCCCAGGTTGTGGGACACTAAGTAAGTGGAGTAGGGGAGGGAAGAGGGCACACCTCTCATTTAGCCATTTAGCTGTTATTTTTGGCATATAGGCAAATAGGTTTTTAACTACAGGCAAGAATGAGGGGGGCACTCACCAATGTTCCCCCTGACTTCTTTGCCGCTGGTTTTAAACTGTTCAAGATCAAGCACAAATTCAGCATAGACAATTGCCTCAACCGGGGGTGACAGCTCCGCATTGGTACGATCGAGTTGGATTTCCCAGATAATGATTAAGATAACAGAATGATTTATTACAGTAGCCATATTAATGAAAATTCTTTTTTCTATGGCACCAAATGACAGGGCTTAAGAAAAATCCCAATCGGTATCATTAAGGCTAATCTGCCCAAAGTGGGTGACTCCTATCTTTTTCTCAAAAATTTATCTTAATTATCCTTTCTCCTGCTGTCAACAAAGATACCAGACAGATTTCACTTAATTGGATATAAACATTTTTACAGTCAGCCCATGTTAAACATTGTCTCTTAATGTGCAGCTTCAGTGGCTTCAGCCAGAAGAGTGGAGGCATTTCATTAACTCAACCTAAGTTGGAACCTGGTCTGAAGAAGAGGAATATGGCAAAGTGCTGCCTCCTGGAGGGTCTTGCCAAAAGATAACGAGGAGGAACCTGTTAACTTTTCTCAGACAGAACTGATAGAAACGTAGATGGTCTAACTCATCTTCACAGCAGAATGCAAGGAAAATACTTTTTGAAGTGTAAAAGAAATAAGCGTGCACGTTTTATCTAAACGAGCAGGTGAAAAATGATTTGGCAATAAACAAATGTGCACATTTTATATTTTGGTTCTTGTTTCCTTTTTGGCAATATGCTCCTGGTGATGGTGTGTGAGAGGTTGTTAGAAAGTGCTTTTCACTGTAAAAACTTTACACCCTTCTCATCTCAAACTTTACACCCTTCTCATCTCAAACTTTACACCCTTCTCATCTCAAAGCCTCATTGCATGCTTTTGAAAACAGAGATAGAGAGCCAGTGATACTTTTGGTCTGGTCATTTTTGCTAAAAGTGCATATCAACTCTGAAAAGAACTGCTGGAGTTTATCCAGCTTTTGTATTGCAGTTAGATAATTTAAACCTCCTTGTCCAAGGAAAATATTTCATACTCCTTTTTGATTTCTCTCCCTGAGCTTTCTGAATATTTAAAGATGCTGTTTTTGTCTGCTATGACTGCCTCGGAACTCTGTAGTTATTTTTGTTGTTGTTGTTGTCTTTTAGATCATCTGGATTCCCTTACTAAAGGTGCACCGTGCTCTTTGTCTTGATAATTGCACTCCCCCCCCCCTAGTAACAGCAGGATAGAGAAGCGAATGTCAAAGATGTCACCAGTCCTCTACTTCTTCTTTAATTCTGTCACCTTTTGTCTTACTTATTTCTTTTTTTTTCAAATATATTTCTAACAGATAGATGGAAAACAAAGATACGTATTTCTTTTTAATTGGCAGTGTATAAGAGCTTGAGATAGATACTTATAATTGCTGTTTAATTGACATATTATCGGACATGAACCTTTAAACATCATAAGAACCAGTGGAATTCAATCATTATACCACAAATTAGGCCTAAGTCAGGCCTAAGTAAAAAAAAAAAAAAAAATTAAAAAAAAAAATCCGACCTACAGACCTCAACATTTTCTATCGTGTTACCGGAAATTTACAATACTTTTTCTTTTGGCCTTATGGGGTTGGCTGATAAGGGAGGTATGTTCATGTACGTACCTAATAAGAATATGTTTTAACTCACTAAGTAGTCTTTCACCATGACTAACTATATAAGTTTAAGCTAGCTTTCCTTAAAGGGAAAACTGAGTGGTGAGAAATAATCACAGCTTCCTGTAATTGTTAAATAATTCTGAAAATGAAAAGTAAATTAGAAATTTCGAAACAATCATTGAACAGTTGAATAAGGCAATTCCCAAAAAGAAATCAAAATTTATGCCAAGGTCAAGTGGCATTCTCACCTGAGTTATTGACTATCTGCAGTAGTCCCAGATGAACAGCAGGAGAGGTTAGACTCCTCCTGTGGTAATCTCCTCCTGGGTGGGGTATATAGAGCCCTGTAAGGGTCGTGTGGTCCCTCCAGCTGCTGCCTGATCCCCTTCTGTTCTCTGCAGGCACTGGTCCTCTTACTGATACCACGACACAGATACTACCGATCCTCCTGTACCCCTCCCCCGGTCCCTGTGGTCCTCCAGGTGCGGCCAGAATGTGTCCAATCAGTAGCCTCTGTACACAATGTCCACTGTGTGTCTATGGTAATTAGCTCTACCTGGCACCATGAGGGCAGGGGTTGGTGCCTTCAGACAGCTTATCTATGATGGGGGAATATAACCTAAGGTAGCAAATGGAGGAGGGGGGAGGGGGGGGGTCTTGTACAGTAGCCTCTGTACACAATGTCCACTGTTTGTATATGGTCATTAGCTAGGCCTATACTTGTAGATGTGTGTAGAGATGGGGCAGGGGTGGTGCCATTGGACAGCTCATCTTGGATGGGGCAGGGCGGGGGAGGATGGGGTGGTGCGGTGGTAATGAGCTGCCTATGGCACCAGGAGGGGCGAGGAGGGGGTCTTGGACTAAAATGTTGGGGTGGGGGGGGGTAGACATTGTCCAGTGTCCTACATTTGGCTATTATCTTTGTAGGCACCAGTAGGCGTATACATATGGGGAATCTTGAACACAGACGTGCTAGGGGCTATCCATAAATGACGTCATGCCATATTTGACAATATTTGACCCTGCCCCGCCCCCTCGTCATGTTTTTTGCCACTGTTACAATGGTGAGGATATATGGAGAAATTTATAATTATGTCATTGACTGCCCCCCCTCCTCCATGACATCATTTGTGGATGGCCCCTAGCACGTCTGTGCTGGAGGTTAGACTAGAGCTAGATGGGGGTACGTCTAAGATTTAGGATCGTTTACATGACTTCAAAAGCTAACATTTATCATTCAAATAGAACTTAGAACAGTTTACTTCTAGAAAAATTCAGTTACCCTATCAATAAATAGAGGAATGTAAGTGGATGCATTATTTAGACTCTCCTTTCAGGTCCTCCTAAAGTCTTACTGCTTTGATATCTTGGCATTAGCCTCGTCCGTAAATCACCATCGTATCAGTGTACAACAGAAACAGAAGGGCCACCAATTTATGTGACATTTCCAAAGTTTTCTGATTTAGATAATCAAAACTGTTAATTGTTTAAGCATTTGACTATGAGCAAAGGAGCTATCCACTAATCACTGGGTATATATAGACATTAAACATTTCCACCCAAGTACGATTGTTTGCACTTTTAGGATATCGGTTAAGAGTCAAGACTTTTATATCAGGCAGTAATCGGGTTTTGGTTGAAGTGTTTTTTAATTTGCTATTAGGCCGACAATTTCATGGCATTGGATGGAAGCAAGCTCAACAAAAGAGCAAAAGGGGAAACACAAGCCCCACTGGACGCTCTATGTTTGTGTGCCTATCATATCCACCAAGTAAATAATTCTGGCAGTGATGCATGCACCACTTGGCATGATGCAGTAATACATGAACCACTTGGCATGATGCAGTGGTGCATGCACCACTTGACATGATGCAGTAATGCATGCACCACTTGGCATGATGCAGTGGTGCATGCACAACTTGGTGCATGATGCAGTGGTACATGCACCACTTGGCATGATGCAGTGATGCATGAATCACTTGGCATGATGCAGTAATGCATGCACCACTTGGCATGATGCAGTAATGCATGCACCACTTGGCATGATGCAGTGATGCATGCACCACTTGGCATGATGCAGTGGTGCATGCACCACTTGGCATGATGCAGTGATGCATGCACCACTTGGTGCATGATGCAGTGGTACATGAACCACTTGGTGCATGATGCAGTGGTGCATGAACCACTTGGTGCATGATGCAGTGGTTCATGCACCACTTGGCATGATGCAGTAATGCATGCACCACTTGGCATGATGCAGTGGTGCATGAACCACTTGGTGCATGATGCAGTGGTGCATGAACCACTTGGTGCATGATGCAGTGGTGCGTGCACCACTTGGCATGATGCAGTGATGCATGAACCACTTGGCATGATGCAGTGGTGCATGAACCACTTGGTGCATGATGCAGTGATGCATGAACCACTTGGCATGATGCAGTGATGCATGAACCACTTGGCATGATGCAGTGGTGCATGAACCACTTGGTGCATGATGCAGTGGTTCATGCACCACTTGGCATGATGCAGTGGTTCATGCACCACTTGGCATGATGCAGTGGTGCATGCACCACTTGGCATGATGCAGTGGTGCATGCACCACTTGGTGCATGATGCAGTGGTGCATGAACCACTTGTTATGATGCAGTGGTGCATGAACCACTTGGCATGATGCAGTAATGCATGCACCACTTGGCATGATGCAGTGGTTCATGCACCACTTGGCATGATGCAGTGGTGCATGAACCACTTGGCATGATGCAGTAATGCATGAACCACTTGGCATGATGCAGTGGTGCATGAACCACTTGGCATGATGCAGTGGTGCATGAACCACTTGGTGCATGATGCAGTGATGCATGCACCACTTGGCATGATGCAGTGGTGCATGCACCACTTCGCATGATGCAGTGGTGCATGCACCACTTGGCATGATGCAGTAATGCATGCACCACTTGGCATGATGCAGTAATGCATGCACCACTTGGCATGATGCAGTGGTTCATGCACCACTTGGCATGATGCAGTGGTGCATGAACCACTTGGCATGATGCAGTAATACATGCACCACTTGGCATGATGCAGTGGTGCATGAACCACTTGGTGCATGATGCAGTAATGCATGTACCACTTGGCATGATGCCGTGATGCATGCACCACTTGGTGCATGATGCAGTGGTGCATGTACCACTTGGCATGATGCAGTGGTGCATGAACCACTTGGCATGATGCAGTAATGCATGTACCACTTGGCATGATGCAGTGATGCATGCACCACTTGGTGCATGATGCAGTGGTGCATGTACCACTTGGCATGATGCAGTGGTGCATGAACCACTTGGCATGATGCAGTAATGCATGTACCACTTGGCATGATGCAGTGGTGCATGCACCACTTGGCATGATGCAGTGATGCATGAACCACTTGGCATGATGCAGTGGTGCATGAACCACTCGGCATGATGCAGTGATGCATGCACCACTTGGCATGATGCAGTAATGCATGCACCACTTGGCATGATGCAGTAATGCATGCACCACTTGGCATGATGCAGTGGTGCATGAACCACTTGGCATGATGCAGTGGTGCATGAACCACTTGGCATGATGCAGTAATGCATGTACCACTTGGCATGATGCAGTGATGCATGCACCACTTGGTGCATGATGCAGTGGTGCATGTACCACTTGGCATGATGCAGTGGTGCATGAACCACTTGGCATGATGCAGTAATGCATGTACCACTTGGCATGATGCAGTGATGCATGCACCACTTGGTGCATGATGCAGTGGTGCATGTACCACTTGGCATGATGCAGTGGTGCATGAACCACTCGGCATGATGCAGTGATGCATGCACCACTTGGCATGATGCAGTAATGCATGCACCACTTGGCATGATGCAGTAATGCATGCACCACTTTGCATGATGCAGTAATACATGCACCACTTGGCATGATGCAGTAATGCATGCACCACTTGGCATGATGCAGTGGTGCATGAACCACTTGGCATGATGCAGTGGTGCATGCACCACTTGGCATGATGCAGTAATGCATGCACCACTTGGCATGATGCAGTGGTTCATGCACCACTTGGCATGATGCACTGATGCATGCACCACTTGGCATGATGCAGTGATGCATGCACCACTTGGCATGATGCAGTAATGCATGCACCACTTGGCATGATGCAGTAATGCATGCACCACTTGGCATGATGCAGTGGTGCATGAACCACTTGGCATGATGCAGTAATGCATGCACCACTTGGCATGATGCAGTGATGCATGCACCACTTGGCATGATGCAGTGATGCATGAACCACTTGGCATGATGCAGTGGTGCATGAACCACTCGGTGCATGATGCAGTAATGCATGAACCACTTGGCATGATGCAGTAATGCATGCACCACTTGGCATGATGCAGTGATGCATGAACCACTTGGCATGATGCAGTAATGCATGCACCACTTGGCATGATGCAGTGGTGCATGAACCACTCGGTGCATGATGCAGTAATGCATGAACCACTTGGCATGATGCAGTAATGCATGCACCACTTGGCATGATGCAGTGATGCATGAACCACTTGGCATGATGCAGTAATGCATGCACCACTTGGCATGATGCAGTGGTGCATGAACCACTCGGTGCATGATGCAGTAATGCATGAACCACTTGGCATGATGCAGTAATGCATGCACCACTTGGCATGATGCAGTGATGCATGAACCACTTGGCATGATGCAGTAATGCATGCACCACTTGGCATGATGCAGTAATGCATGCACCACTTGGCATGATGCAGTAATGCATGCACCACTTGGCATGATGCAGTGGTGCATGAACCACTCGGTGCATGATGCAGTAATGCATGAACCACTTGGCATGATGCAGTAATGCATGCACCACTTCGCATGATGCAGTAATGCATGCACCACTTGGCATGATGCAGTAATGCATGCACCACTTGGCATGATGCAGTGGTACATGCACCACTTGGCATGATGCAGTGGTACATGAACCACTTGGCATGATGCAGTGGTACATGCACCACTTGGCATGATGCAGTAATGCATGCACCACTTGGCATGATGCAGTAATGCATGCACCACTTGGCATGATGCAGTGATGCATGCACCACTTGGCATGATGCAGTGGTACATGCACCACTTGGCATGATGTAGTGATGCATGCACCACTTGGCATGATGCAGTGGTACATGCACCACTTGGCATGATGCAGTGGTACATGAACCACTTGGCATGATGCAGTAATGCATGCACCACTTGGCATGATGCAGTGGTTCATGCACCACTTGGTGCATGATGCAGTGGTACATGAACCACTTGGCATGATGCAGTGGTGCATGAACCACTTGGCATGATGCAGTAATGCATGCACCACTTGGCATGATGCAGTGGTTCATGCACCACTTGGTGCATGATGCAGTGGTACATGAACCACTTGGCATGATGCAGTGGTACATGAACCACTTGGCATGATGCAGTGGTACATGAACCACTTGGCATGATGCAGTGGTACATGAACCACTTGGCATGATGCAGTAATGCATGCACCACTTGGTGCATGATGCAGTGGTGCATGAACCACTTGGTGCATGATGCAGTGGTTCATGCACCACTTGGCATGATGCAGTAATGCATGCACCACTTGGCATGATGCAGTGGTGCATGAACCACTTGGTGCATGATGCAGTGGTGCATGAACCACTTGGTGCATGATGCAGTGGTTCATGCACCACTTGGCATGTTGCAGTAATGCATGCACCACTTGGCATGATGCAGTGGTGCATGAACCACTTGGTGCATGATGCAGTGGTGCATGAACCACTTGGTGCATGATGCAGTGGTGCGTGCACCACTTGGCATGATGCAGTGATGCATGAACCACTTGGCATGATGCAGTGATGCATGAACCACTTGGCATGATGCAGTGGTGCATGAACCACTTGGTGCATGATGCAGTGGTTCATGCACCACTTGGCATGATGCAGTGGTGCATGCACCACTTGGTGCATGATGCAGTGGTTCATGCACCACTTGGCATGATGCAGTGGTTCATGCACCACTTGGCATGATGCAGTGGTTCATGCACCACTTGGCATGATGCAGTGGTGCATGCACCACTTGGCATGATGCAGTGGTGCATGAACCACTTGGCATGATGCAGTAATGCATGCACCACTTGGCATGTTGCAGTGGTTCATGCACCACTTGGCATGATGCAGTGGTGCATGAACCACTTGGCATGATGCAGTAATGCATGAACCACTTGGCATGATGCAGTGGTGCATGAACCACTTGGCATGATGCAGTGGTGCATGAACCACTTGGCATGATGCAGTAATGCATGCACCACTTGGCATGTTGCAGTGGTTCATGCACCACTTGGCATGATGCAGTGGTGCATGAACCACTTGGCATGATGCAGTAATGCATGAACCACTTGGCATGATGCAGTGGTGCATGAACCACTTGGCATGATGCAGTGGTGCATGAACCACTTGATGCATGATGCAGTGATGCATGCACCACTTGGCATGATGCAGTGGTGCATGCACCACTTGGCATGATGCAGTGGTGCATGCACCACTTGGCATGATGCAGTAATGCATGCACCACTTGGCATGATGCAGTAATGCATGCACCACTTGGCATGATGCAGTGGTTCATGCACCACTTGGCATGATGCAGTGGTGCATGCACCACTTGGCATGATGCAGTAATGCATGCACCACTTGGCATGATGCAGTAATACATGCACCACTTGGCATGATGCAGTGGTGCATGAACCACTTGGTGCATGATGCAGTAATGCATGTACCACTTGGCATGATGCAGTGATGCATGCACCACTTGGTGCATGATGCAGTGGTGCATGTACCACTTGGCATGATGCAGTGGTGCATGAACCACTTGGCATGATGCAGTAATGCATGTACCACTTGGCATGATGCAGTGATGTATTCACCACTTGGTGCATGATGCAGTGGTTCATGCACCACTTGGCATGATGCAGTGGTGCATGAACCACTTGGCATGATGCAGTAATGCATGAACCACTTGGCATGATGCAGTGGTGCATGAACCACTTGGCATGATGCAGTGGTGCATGAACCACTTGGTGCATGATGCAGTGATGCATGCACCACTTGGCATGATGCAGTGGTGCATGCACCACTTGGCATGATGCAGTGGTGCATGCACCACTTGGCATGATGCAGTAATGCATGCACCACTTGGCATGATGCAGTAATGCATGCACCACTTGGCATGATGCAGTGGTTCATGCACCACTTGGCATGATGCAGTGGTGCATGCACCACTTGGCATGATGCAGTAATGCATGCACCACTTGGCATGATGCAGTAATACATGCACCACTTGGCATGATGCAGTGGTGCATGCACCACTTGGCATGATGCAGTAATACATGCACCACTTGGCATGATGCAGTGGTGCATGAACCACTTGGTGCATGATGCAGTAATGCATGTACCACTTTGCATGATGCAGTGATGCATGCACCACTTGGTGCATGATGCAGTGGTGCATGTACCACTTGGCATGATGCAGTGGTGCATGAACCACTTGGCATGATGCAGTGATGCATTCACCACTTGGTGCATGATGCAGTGGTGCATGTACCATTTGGCATGATGCAGTGGTGCATGAACCACTTGGCATGATGCAGTGATGCATGCACCACTTGGCATGATGTAGTAATGCATGCACCACTTGGCATGATGCAGTAATGCATGCACCACTTTGCATGATGCAGTAATACATGCACCACTTGGCATGATGCAGTAATGCATGCACCACTTGGCATGATGCAGTGGTGCATGAACCACTTGGCATGATGCAGTGGTGCATGCACCACTTGGCATGATGCAGTAATGCATGCACCACTTGGCATGATGCAGTAATACATGCACCACTTGGCATGATGCAGTGGTGCATGAACCACTTGGTGCATGATGCAGTAATGCATGTACCACTTGGCATGATGCAGTGATGCATGCACCACTTGGTGCATGATGCAGTGGTGCATGTACCACTTGGCATGATGCAGTGGTGCATGAACCACTTGGCATGATGCAGTAATGCATGTACCACTTGGCATGATGCAGTGATGCATTCACCACTTGGTGCATGATGCAGTGGTGCATGTACCACTTGGCATGATGCAGTGGTGCATGAACCACTTGGCATGATGCAGTGATGCATGCACCACTTGGCATGATGTAGTAATGCATGCACCACTTGGCATGATGCAGTAATGCATGCACCACTTTGCATGATGCAGTAATACATGCACCACTTGGCATGATGCAGTAATGCATGCACCACTTGGCATGATGCAGTGGTGCATGAACCACTTGGCATGATGCAGTGGTGCATGCACCACTTGGCATGATGCAGTAATGCATGCACCACTTGACATGATGCAGTGGTTCATGCACCACTTGGCATGATGCAGTGATGCATGCACCACTTGGCATGATGCAGTGATGCATGCACCACTTGGCATGATGCAGTGATGCATGCACCACTTGGCATGATGCAGTAATGCATGCTCCACTTGGCATGATGCAGTGGTGCATGAACCACTTGGCATGATGCAGTAATGCATGCACCACTTGGCATGATGCAGTGATGCATGCACCACTTGGCATGATGCAGTGATGCATGAACCACTTGGCATGATGCAGTGGTGCATGAACCACTCGGTGCATGATGCAGTAATGCATGAACCACTTGGCATGATGCAGTAATGCATGCACCACTTGGCATGATGCAGTGATGCATGAACCACTTGGCATGATGCAGTAATGCATGCACCACTTGGCATGATGCAGTGGTGCATGAACCACTCGGTGCATGATGCAGTAATGCATGAACCACTTGGCATGATGCAGTAATGCATGCACCACTTGGCATGATGCAGTGATGCATGAACCACTTGGCATGATGCAGTAATGCATGCACCACTTGGCATAATGCAGTAATGCATGCACCACTTGGCATGATGCAGTAATGCACGCACCACTTGGCATGATGCAGTAATGCATGCACCACTTGGCATGATGCAGTGGTGCATGAACCACTCGGTGCATGATGCAGTAATGCATGAACCACTTGGCATGATGCAGTAATGCATGCACCACTTGGCATGATGCAGTAATGCATGCACCACTTGGCATGATGCAGTGGTGCATGAACCACTCGGTGCATGATGCAGTAATGCATGAACCACTTGGCATGATGCAGTAATGCATGCACCACTTGGCATGATGCAGTAATGCATGCACCACTTGGCATGATGCAGTAATGCATGCACCACCCTGTACAGTAACGACCCTCAGGACCTACAAGTTGCAGTACCCGTCCAACTGGAAGCTCCCGTCCCTGTGAATACCGCCCTAATGAATCCCGTCATACTGGAGCGAGATGAATTAAAAGGATATGTTGCCAGCGCTAAAAACAAAAACACTGTGCGTAAAACCACCCAGGTAAGTCTAAATTTTCATTATTTCATGTTAAATTTGCAAAATTTGACTGCTAAAGGATTAAAATGGGCCCCAAACACCGTGCGCTGAAATGTAAACAAAGACGCTCGAGTGTGAATATTCCTTCGTTACCGTCGTTAGGCGCTGTAGTGACCTAGTTTAAGTGTGTGCATCATACCCGTCCCACTGCAAGATCCCGTCCAAATCCTCCCGTTAAACAGGTATTTAGACGGGCATTTAGACTACAGCCTAAAATAATATTCTTTTATACATTAATTTCAGGTTGTGAACGCCTTCCAGAAGTGGCTGGACAAGTTTTGCCAAGAGAATCGCCCATGCCATGATATACCACCCAGGGAACTTGACCAGTTTCTCTGTAACTACATAATAGCAAAGAAAAAGGTGAATGGAGAGGAGCATGAACCAGATACCCTTACCTCCATTCACAGGGGCATCTTGAGGTATGTAAAAATTAAATTCTAACACTGTGGAAACTGTTACATGTGTAATAATATTTTTGACTTGCAAATATGAACGGGATTATTGGTTTTAAAGTACACTAAAATTTGACGTAAATGTGACACTCATTTCTGAGTTAATATTAATATTTTTACCATTATTTTTGGACAGGCACCTGAAAGAACAGGACTACGAGGCTGACCCACTTAAGGATGGTCGATTTGAAATGTCCAGGGAGGTGTTGCATGCCAAAAGGATCAAGCTTAAGGCACTTGGTAAAGGAAATCGTCCCAATCGAGCAGAGGCCATAACACCAGCTGAACTCAACTGCCTATGGGAAAATGGGAGTTTAGGGATGACAGATCCCCGTACCCTGCAGGAAACTATTTTTTTTCTTTTTAACATGGGTTTTGGCGAGCGTGCCAGCCATGAGGCCAGGCAGATGGCATGGGGGGACGTAGAACATTGACCCTGATGGGGTGGAATATCTAGAGTGTACTGAGAAGATAACGAAGACAAGGGGGGGTAACACTGAGCCCCGTGCCTTCCCTCCACGTATCTGGGCTACCCAGGAGGACAGGTGCCCTGTCTGGTACTATAAGGAGTACAGGTCTCGCAGCCCCCAGGCCATGTTGGACGATGAGGCCCCAATGTTTTTGACCCCTCACCCAACGGCTACAATTGATGATGAAGTTGGATTAATTCTGGGCAATATGGGGGTGAATACCCTCCAGGGTATCGTTAAGACAGTATGTAAGAAAGGAGGTGTCAAGGGCAAGAAAACAAATCACTCCCTGAGGAAAACCAGTATCACCACCCTCATGGCTGCTGGAGTGCCCACAACCTATGTGGCGCAACATGCCGGACACAAAAATGAGGCTTCCTTTGGGGCGTATAACATACCCAATAGACAACAGCAGAGGGTGCTTTCAAACATCATTTCGGGCAATAGCAAGCCAAGTAAAAGAACCTTACCTGACTCCCAAGTGTGCTCATCAAAACGTAAATCCATCCAGTGGTGTGACGACGACAAAGAAAACTCCCTCGGTCGACCTGCATTAGAGTCTATGGATAATAATCCAGCAGTACAGTCCATTGACACATTGCCCACCATGGAATTGGAGTTGACGGGAGGCCCTGCAGGGGAAGGCCGGCAAGTCGAAGTAGGTGACCCGGTCTCCAGCGTGACACACGATCAAAAAATCCACCGACTTGCATCAAGCGTGCAGGGGATGTTTGCTAATGCAAACATCACTGGTAACATAAATCTGACTATAAACTACCAGATGTCTTCTTCCTAAAGCATGTCATTAAATATTTCCGCAGTAATGTCCGAAAAACTGTTGTAAATATGTTGCGGGCTCCGTCCCTGCCAAACCGCCATGTTGGCGCCAAAAAGTTTGAATGCCAGGATGTTGGCGCCAAAAGTTTGAATGCCAGGATGTGACGTCGGCTAATTTAAATAAAACATGTTGCAATTTTCTCGTTAACACTTCTTGTCTTACCTTCATTGGATAGATTATTGATTAAAACATTATTATTCACCATTTAAAGTACTTAAAATAGATGAAATAAGAAGAAAATGGAATTTAAAAAAAAAAAACGATGACGTCGGGTAGCTTCGGGAAGCTTCGGGCGGTTAGACTCCGTGCACGGGGGCGACAAAACATAGTCCACGGCGTCCCATTTTTAAAGTTTGTATTATTAACGGGATATTGGCTGTTGCCGGGCTGCAGTGTGACTGTGTTTCATTATTCATAAATTATGAAGTTCAAAATATAACATACTATCGCTATATTTCAAATTTAAAAAAATTTTATACGAAGAAGATGCGAGAATGGGCATGGCCGTGCGGCTAACTGTCCTCGCGTAGTGATATATAAAGAAAATCCAAAATGGCGGTCACAACACGATCGGACGTCGAAACGACAAAACAATAAACGTAAATATTGTTATAATTCTTTATTTAAAGCAAATTAGGAGTAGGGAACCATGTAATAAATGGAAATGTCAATGCTCGTTGACATTTCCTTATATATCAGATAGAACTGTTTAAACGCAGGTTTTCAAACAAGCACCGATCTCATGTTAACTCAGGTTAAAAAGCGGATTTTAATGTTTAAAATCGGGTACATTTCACACTTCAATAAGAGCAAATCAGAGGTGCAAAGTTCTAGATGCAGGTGATTTTAAACTGGTTTCACCCTACTCAAGTTACAGGGAATAAAATGCTCAGGTAGTTTCTTTTCTTGTCATTAAAACATCCTGCTGTCTCTAATGGTTAACCATTTAAAGGCCACTGATACAGGAGTGCATCATGCCCTGGGTCGTCATGATGCACCAATGAAGTGCTTGTGAGTCTGCGCACCAGCACTTCATTGGTGCATCAGGAGAGTATGAACCCTGTAAGGTAAGCATGATGCATTACGACTTGAGAGTTACTCCCAGGCTACATCCATGCATCATGACGACCAATGGGCAGGACAATTTAATGCATTAATTAGCGGACCTGAAGGACCTTAAAGTGTTAGGGTTCCATGGTGCGTGTATAAGGCGTATATCCACTGTCATAAACCGTGCATAGTGTGTATTGGTGTGTGTGTGTGTGTGTGTGTGTGTGTGTGTGTGTGTGTGTGTGTGTGTGTGTGTGTGTGTGTGTGTGTGTGTGTGGCGGGGGGAGGGGGTTAGGGGGAGGGGGTTGTATGGGGGGACGGGGTAGTTATGATGCTCTTCACTGTGACGCACACACGGCGTCCTCTGGAGGGTGTTGCTCCTATTGTAAAAAGAGCTGTGAGTATGTGCCCTCTTTTCTAAACAAGCCGTGCACTACTTCACCTAAGTACTTGCACTCACCACATTAGTCTGATAAGTCACCTGCCTTGTTTTAAATAGAGAGAGAGCTGCACTACCAGGTACCTACTCATGTCACACGCTCTATAGTTTATCATACTGACTGACTTCTCCCAACTAGGTACCTACTCAAACCCTCCTTTTTTAGCACCGTACTTGATTGCTTGAATGACCACTTGTGAGCAACAAAAGGGACAAGTCATAGCTACATGGAAAGAAAGGACTGGAAAAGAGGGCATTTTTAGCCAGCTCTTCCTTTTACTATAGGAGCAACACCCTCCATTGTCCTCACACCCCGGGTCACGTGGCCAGGTTATATGGACGCTGTCCTGTACCGGAAGTCGTCAGTTCTCTTACAGTGTTATATTGCTGCTATACCTCGGGTTTATACCCTGGTCTACAGGTGTATATCTATGTCTCGTTATGTCACTTTTTATCTGTATTTTGGTGTATTTTTTTAATGTCTGTCTATATGGATGATGATGATCGCCCCTAATCCCTAATTACTGTATTTTGGGCACCATATCATCATCAAAAGCCCTGGTTTTTATTAAGAACCAGGGTAATCCAGAAATCCAGAAATCCAGAAATCTACAGTAAACAACATCTGGTATAGGCGGCAGTCTATTATGAGGGCAATGATCGTAGTACCCGGGGCGTTATTCATCCCTCTGACTGTACGTAGATAAGGGAGTGGTCATTTATTATCAACAGGGGGGGTGGTGGGTTTGAGGGGGGGGGGAAATTCTGACCCCTCTCGAGGGGGGAGGCTAAAAAAAATTGACCCCTCTTGAGGGGGGGGGCAAAAAAAAATTTACCCTTCTTTTGGGCGCGCTACTATAGATCAAAGAGGGTGCGCGAAAACTCTCTGCGCCTCTGGCGCGGGGGGACGCAAAAGTTTTTTACTGCCGTCGAGGGGGGGGCGTAAAAAATTTTCGCGCGTTCACGCGAAAACCCACCACCCCCCCTGTTGATAAATAATGACCACTCCCTAACTGAAACATATAGAGTTGCTGGTCAACATTCAGGGGCCATCACACTCCAGGGGGAGTGGGCAGCAGGATCTATGGCTCCTGTACATTTCTATTGTAAATGTGTGATGAAGCATAGGGGGTCAACCTACAGCTACATGTGAAGGGGAATGTACACGTCCTACCCATTATTGTAAACGACTGGCTACTACTTATACAGAGATCAACTGAGTACACCCGATTTTACAAACCAGGCAGTAAACAAAGACATTACGGTCGATATTATTTAGCGATATTGGAAGTGCCCAGCTCTCAAATATATGATTGATGTGGAAATTGAGTCTAAGTTTGTTGTTGTTGTTGTTGTTGTTGTTGTTGTTGTTGTTTAGTTTTGTCCTGTGTATAAGGAAGAACCCCCCCACACACACACGCACACACACACACACACACACACACACCAAGTTATACAGTGTAGGTATGTATGGAACCAGTGTGAACTGTTGGCACTCTGCCCTGTGTATTAGGGGGGCCCTTGATGGGGGCCCCCAATGTCACATGTCGATTTTAAGAAATGCCCATGTCCCATGTCACTAAGTAAAAAACCCATGTCACTAGTGTCACTGACTTTACTAACACGGCTAGTCAAATTATGGTACCATAATACCCCACATATAAGTACAGGGGGTCTGGGGACTCCTCAGAAAAATTTTGAATATTACAAGAGCAAAAGGTGCATTTTGGGGCTTTTTAGGACAGCTGAGATCTTTTCCAGCCCCTATTTTTCATGTCACTAAGGCCCCATGTCACATGTCGATTTTAAGAAATGGCTCTGTCATTTGTCACTGACATAGCCATGTCCCATGTCGATTTTAAGAAATGGCCACGTCACCATGTCGATTTTAAGAAATGGCTATGTCACTGTGTCGATTTTAGGGGTCTAGGGCCATATTAGGAAGAACCCCCCCCCAAAAAAACACACACAGACATGCACCTATTATACCACACCCTTCCCCCCGCCTGTCTTCAACTCCTCCTGTATGTGTATGCTACCACCACCCTCCTTATTAGTATATCTTTCTGTCCATTCGTGCTTTTAAACATCATGATTTCTCTTCAACCATAAGCGTCTTAGTCTGAACATTAAAATTTGCAGTGCTACAAAACTATTAGTTTGACGTTTTGCAAATATACTTAAAATGCTTCACTTTCTCAGTCGTTCTCTTGCTTGCTACCTTGCATTTGCCCCCATCACTCATTTCCACCATTAATATCTAACTTTCCTGTCCGAAATAAACGATATAAGTGGTTGTCAATAGAAGTATTCTGTCGTTACAAATTCTATTGTCATGTGGACACTTGTGTCCTGTTATCAATGCTATCCTACTGTATCCTAAGTGCCAAAGATCCATACATTCATGTCAACCATACATAATACGATAATTTACTGAGGAATCAATATTCAAAGTGAACCAAAGATAGCCTGAATCACACAAAGAATCACCTGGAAATATGCACTCCTTCTCAAAATCAAAAACCATAAAGATCCACCTTGTTGGAACTTAATCTTTCTTTGTTGTTGTCTTATTAGCATGGAGTGAGGCAGATGTCTGTAGTATATATGACGACAACAAAAACAACTAAAAGGGTGACAGTAATATAAAACTGTGTATACGAGATTCTGCAACGGGTTCATGAACAGGCGTATGTAGTGATAGTATAAGGTGTGCCAATTGTAGCGGGTAGACATGTTCGTGTACTTCTACACTCGTACTACCCTCGTACCATGCACCACGCTCTGATACCTGCAGTAACAACCCGGCAACATGCAACAGTCGTGACTTACATATATACTACCATGTACCGGGGAATGGCCATGGGACTTTCCTCATGGACTGTATATATGTGGGTCTCCTACCTATAAGGATGATCAAATTAATGTTGTTTGCAATTGTGTAGGAAATCTGGAAACTTGTTATGTGCACCTAATATGTAACATTATTATAAACATTATTGTTCATTTGACATAAAAATTCAAATTATGATCACCTCAGTCCAATTTTGCCAATAAACAAGCATTCAGCCTAAGTAACATTCAGAGACAGAACACAATGCCAATGCCTAGTTTGGGAATGTATTTATTTCTAAGTAAATCTCAACATGAAATAATATTAACCTGCTATTAGTAAGTCCTCATGTTGCAGACAGGGTCCGTGGCTATTAACCAAACAAGACAAAGATGTATATTTTTAAAGATTGATTAATGATAACAATGAATAGAACATCCTAAAAGATCCATCTGACAATGGCAAGAATATTTGTGGCACAACTTAATGTAATCTCACCACTTGGTAAATCATGCACTGTAACGCGTCGATTTGTATGTGTCAAGAAATGATAGTTATATCTATGTTAATGGGTAAATGTTAAGTACACAATTGTTATATCACTATAACTAAAATATCTGCTCACAAAATATAACACCCCTCAGACATCTTCAGAATACACTTTCTGCGGAGACAACAATTAATAATTGGATTATCTTTTCTCTAGGGGAATAACTTAGAATTGGCTTTCATCTGATCATGAATAGAGCTTCGGGAAAATTATGTGTTGAGACATTCGGAAACAATGACAACTGTCAATTAATGGTTTTTTTCAGTCATGATAAAGAAGGCCATCGCATACCATGACATAGAGTATGTGAACCCAATGATGAACCTTGGAGGTAATTTACATTTCTCGAACCCGCGGCATTGACGCATCATGACAATACATGATGCGTCAATGCAGCCCTGGTGAGGGCTGCATTGACGCATCATGCTGACCCCAATGCATGGATTCACTCCAGGGTCAGCATGAACCGTGAATGTATTGGCGGTTGTTTAGAAGTTTGACCATAAAGGAATAGATAAAACAGCTCTCATATATTCATTTTGTTTCACTCACTTCACCTGTGTCCTGCCCACACTGTGTGTGTATCTGGAGACATTGTGGGACCCTCGTGACCCTAAATGCGTCTAACCGAGCATACTTCCTCACCATTCACATGCTGTATAGGGCCATGAATCTACCCTATCACTATACAACATAGTGTAGTAGGGCACTATGCTGTACAGTGCAGCATTGCGCTGCGCTGTGCAGTGCACCGTTGTGCTGTGCTGTACAGTGCAGCGTTGCACTATGCTGTGCAGTGCAGCGTTGCACTATGCTGTACAGTGCAGCATTGCACTATGCTTTATAGTGCAGAGTTGCACTACGCTGTACAGTGCAGCGTTACACTATGCTGAATAGTGCAGCGTTACACTACGCTGTATAGTGCAGAATTGCACTATGCTGTATAGTGCAGCGTTACACTACGCTGAATAGTGCAGCGTTACACTACGCTGTATAGTGCAGAATTGCACTATGCTGTATAGTGCAGCGTTACACTACGCTGAATAGTGCAGTGTTACACTACGCTGTATAGTGCAGAGTTGCACTATGCTGTACAGTGCAGCATTGCACTATGCTGTACAGTGCAGCATTGCACTATGCTGTACAGTGCAGAGTTGCACTATGCTGTACAGTGCAGCATTGCACTATGCTGTACAGTGCAGAGTTGCACTATGCTGTACAGTGCAGCATTGCACTATGCTGTACAGTGCAGCATTGCACTATGCTGTACAGTGCAGCATTGCACAATGCTGTATAGTGCAGCATTGCACTATGCTGTACAGTGCAGCATTGCACTATGCTGTACAGTGCAGCATTGCACTATGCTGTACAGTGCAGCATTGTGCTATGCTGTACAGTGCAGCGTTAGACTACGCTGTGCAGTGCAGCTTTGCACTATGCTGTACAGTGCAGCATTGCACTATGCTGTGCAGTGCAGCTTTGCACTATGCTGTATAGTGCAGCATTACACTATGCTGTACAGTGCAGCATTGCACTATGCTGTGCAGTGCAGCATTGCACTTTGCTGTACAGTGCAGCATTGCACTATGCTGTACAGTGCAGCGTTAGACTACGCTGTGCAGTGCAGCTTTGCACTATGCTGTACAGTGCAGCATTGCACTACGCTGTACAGTGCAGCGTTAGACTATGCTGTACAGTGCAGCATTGCACTATGCTGTACAGTGCAGCATTGCACTATGCTGTGCAGTGCAGCATTGCACTATGCTGTACAGTGCAGCATTGCACTATGCTGTACAGTGCAGCATTACACTATGCTGTATAGTGCAGAGTTGCACTACGCTGTGCAGTGCAGCTTTGCACTATGCTGTATAGTGCAGCTTTGCACTATGCTGTATAATGCAGCGTTACACTACACTGTACAGTGCAGCATTGCACTATGCTGTATAGTGCAGAGTTGCACTACGCTGTGCAGTGCAGCTTTGCACTATGCTGTATAGTGCAGCTTTGCACTATGCTGTATAGTGCAGCGTTACACTACACTGTACAGTGCAGCATTGCACTATGCTGTACAGTGCAGCATTGCACTATGCTGTATAGTGCAGAGTTGCACTACGCTGTGCAGTGCAGCTTTGCACTATGCTGTATAGTGCAGCTTTGCACTATGCTGTATAGTGCAGCGTTACACTACACTGTACAGTGCAGCATTGCACTACACTGTGCAGTGCAGCTTTGCACTATGCTGTATAGTGCAGCGTTGCACTACACTGTGCAGTGCAGCTTTGCACTATGCTGTATAGTGCAGCTTTGCACTATGCTGTATAGTGCAGCATTACACTACACTGTACAGTGCAGCATTGCACTATGCTGTATAGTGCAGAATTGCACTATGCTGTACAGTGCAGCATTGCACTATGCTGTATAGTGCAGCATTACACTATGCTCGGGGTTACTGGCTGCTATTCCATAGTCCTCGCATCCGGCTCGTACCATACACCCCATCTGCCGCTCAGAAAACCCCACAGTCACACGAGTAGATTTGGTGTTCTAAGGGAGTCCGCCTGTAAATATTAAATAGTTAAAGTGATGAATTTTATGTTGTACACATGGAATAAGGTATTGGACAGTGAATTAGAAAACTCCCATGCTCAGAAATAAAGTCAATTATTGAAAGTAGAATACCAAATGAAGTCTATCATTGATAGTAGAAACTTAGCAACATCAAATAAAGTTTATCATTGGAAGTAGATACTTAACAATAGTAAATATAGTTCATTATTGAAAAAAGAGACTAATCAATACCAAATAAAGTCCAATAATGAAGGTAGAGATTTATCAATACTAGAATTAGAAGTCTAAAATTAGAAGAAGTGACTTACAGTTGCCTCTCTTGACGTAGCGATGTACATACTGGTGAGCGCTCTCAGGGTTACAGCTGGTTGCAGATGTATGTACATAGCATCTGTTAAAGCGGAAGTTGAAGTCAACACTGATGCAGTCATTGCGCCCATTGCAATACACAACACACTGTCGTTCTGTAATCAGGTTCTGCTCTGCAGCAACAGCCATGCCACCGGGTACATAGCGCATGTCTCGAAGGACCACATTAAGATCTGTAAATGATCAGGGAGCATGTCATAAACAATGATGCTAAGATCTGTAAATGAACAGAGAGCATGTCACAAACAATGACATTAAGATCTGTAAATGAACAGAGAGCATGTCACAAACAATGACATTAAGATCTGTAACAACAATAACAACATGTTAAACAGGGAGCATGTCATGAACAACTACGTTAAGATCTGTAACAACAATAACAACATGTTAAACAGGGAGCACATCATGAACAACTACCTTAAGATCTGTAACAACAATAACAACATGTTAAACAGGGAGCATGTCATGAACAACTACCTTAAGATCTGTAACAACAATAACAACATGTTAAACAGGGAGCACGTCATGAACAACTACCTTAAGATCTGTAACAACAATAACAACATGTTAAACAGGGAGCATGTCATGAACAACTACGTTAAGATCTGTAACAACAATAACAAAATGTCAAACAGGGAGCATGTCATGAACAACTACGTTAAGATCTGTAACACAATAACAACATGTTAAACAGGGAGCACGTCATGAACAACTACATTAAGATCTGTAACACAATAACAACATGTTAAACAGGGAGCACATCATGAACAACTACATTAAGATCTGTAACAACAATAACAAAATGTTAAACAGGGAGCACGTCATGAACAACTACTTTAAGATCTGTAACAACAATAACAACATGTTAAACAGGGAGCATGTCATGAACAACTACATTAAGATCTGTAACAACAATAACAACATGTTAAACAGGGAGCACGTCATGAACAACTACGTTAAGATCTAAAGGTGCCAAGTTTGAGTTCTAATATTTTTATTAGTGACAAGAGAGGGGGGCTGAAAGTACCACAGTTTAAGTTCTGATATTGTCATTTACCAATAAGGGGGGATTAAGACACCACCGTTTCAGTTCTAATACTGTTACTTACCAGGGAATTCTGGTGGGCTGAAATTAGTACATGTGAAGGTTGAGCTGACGTAACGGTCGCAGCAGGCGTTGTTGAAGGTGAGCATCTCGTTGCGGCATTCCTGGGTTCTGGTGTGGGTCCAGCACTCGTTGTTAGTCCTGTCAATGTCGAAGGCAGCACATAGAGGGTCAGTGTCACACTGGGCCTTACACTGTGTGGGGTTGGAGTTGGAGCTCCGCAGACGGCCTCCCAGTCTGTGTTGACTGGCCATCCCGGTGTACCCTGCAACTGTTAAATACATGGAACTGTTAATACAGTACTTTACAATACATGACTGCCCATACCAGCATACCCCACATTTGTTAATTACATGGAACGGTTAATATAGTACAGAACAATACATGACTGCCTGTACCAGCATACCCCACAACTGTTAATTACACAGACATGGAACAGTTAATATAGTACAGAACAATACATAACTGCCCATACCAGCATAACCCACAACTGTTAATTACACAGACATGGAACAGTTAATATAGTACAGAACAATACATAACTGCCCATACCAGCATACCCCACAACTGTTAATTACACAGACATGGAACAGTTAATATAGTACAGAACAATACATAACTGCCCATACCAGCATACCCCACAACTGTTAATTACACAGACATGGAACAGTTAATATAGTACAGAACAATACATAACTGCCCATACCAGCATACCCCACAACTGTTAATTACACAGACATGGAACAGTTAATATAGTACAGAACAATACATAACTGCCCATACCAGCATACCCCACAACTGTTAATTACACAGACATGGAACAGTTAATATAGTACAGAACAATACATGACTGCCTGTACCAGCATACCCCACAACTGTTAATTACATGGAACAGTTAATATAGTACAGAACAATACATGACTGCCCATACCAGCATACCCCACAACTGTTAATTACACAGACATGGAACAGTTAATATAGTACAGAACAATACATGACTGCCTGTACCAGCATACCCCACAACTGTTAATTGCATGGAACAGTTAATAGTACCGTACATAGTACCGTACATAGACAGAGTTGCAAGGTAAAGTATTGCCACGACTAGTTTCTTCACGCATGGGTGTCTGGGTGTTCTTAATGAGCCCGGAGGGCAAGTTTGGAATATACAGACACCAACAAGTGAAGGAACTGGGAGTGGAGACACTGACAGCAAAATGACAGCACAATGCATTACTGACAGCAAAATGCATTACTGACAGCACAATGCATCACTGACAGCACAATGCATTACTGACAGCACAAAAAGGGCAAGCTTATACATGGGCAGGCTTATACATGGGGCAGGCGTATACATGGGGCAGACTTATACATGGGGCAGGCTTATACATGGTACAGGCTTATACATGGGCCAGGCTTATACATGGGGCAGGCTTGTACATAGGGCAGGCTTATACATGGGGGCAGACATATACATGGGGCAGGCTTATACATGGGGGCAGACATATACATGGGGCAGGCTTATACACAGGGCAGACTTATACACAGGACAGGCTTATACATTGGGGCAGGCTTATACACATGGGGCAGGCTTATACACAGAGCAGGCTTATACATGGGGCAGGCTTATACATGGGGCAGGCTTATACATGGGGCAGGCTTATACACAGAGCAGGCTTATACATTGGGGCAGGCTTATACACATGGGGCAGGCTTATACACAGAGCAGGCTTATACATGGGGCAGGCTTATACATGGGGCAGGCTTATACACAGAGCAGGCTTATACATGGGGCAGGCTTGTACATGGAGCAGGCTTATACATGGTGCAGGCTAATAAACTGAGCAGACTTATACATGGGGCAGGCTTATACATGTCGCAGGCTTATACATGGGGTAGGCTTATACATGAGGTGGGCTTATACATGGGGCAGATTTATACATGTGGCAGGCTTATACATGGGGCAGGCTTATACATGAGGTAGGCTTATACATGTGGCAGGCTTATACATGTGGCAGGCTTATACACGGGGCAGGCTTATACATGAGGTAGGCTTATACATGGGACAGGCTTATACACAGAGCAGGCTTATACATGGGTCAGGCTTATACATGGGGGCAGACTTATACACAGAGCAGGCTTATACATGGGTCAGGCTTATACATGGGGGCAGACTTATACACAGAGCAGGCTTATACATGGGGGCAGACTTATACACAGAGCAGACTTATACATGAGGTAGGCTTATACATGGCGCAGGCTTATACACAGGGCAGGCTTATACATGGGCAGGCTTATACATGGGGGCAGACTTATACATGGGCCAGGCTTATACATGGGGCAGGCTTATACATGGGGGCAGTCTTATACACGGGGCAGGCTTATACATGGGGCAGGCTTATACATGGGGCAGGCTTATACATGGGGGCAGACTTGTACATGGGGCACGCTTATACACAGAGCAGACTTATACATGAGGTAGGCTTATACATGGGGGAGGCTTATACATGGGGCAGGCTTATACATGGGGGCAGACTTATACATAGGGGCAGACTTATACGTGGGGGCACACTTATACATGGGGCAGGCTTATACATGGGGCAGGCTTATACATGAGGCAGGCTTATACATGGGGGCAGACTTATACATGGGGCAGGCTTATACATGGGGCAGGCTTATACATGGGGCAGGCTTATACATGAGGTAGGCTTATACATGGGGCAGACTTGTAAATGAGGCAGGCTTATACATGGGGCAGGCTTATACACAGAGAAGGCTTATACATGGGGGCAGGCTTATACACAGGACAGGCTTATACATGGGGGCAGACTTATACATGGGGCAGGCTTATACATGGGGCAGGCTTATACATGGGGGCAGGCTTATACATGGGGCAGGCTTATACATGGGGCAAGCTTATACACTGGGCAGGCTTATACATGGGGGCAGGCTTATACATGGGGGCAGGCTTATACATGGGGCAGGCTTATACATGGGGGCAGACTTATACATGGGGCAGGCTTATACACAGGGCAGGCTTATACATGGGGCAGGCTTATACACGGGGCAGGCTTATACACGGGGCAGGCTTATACATGGGGCAGGCTTATACATGGGGCAGGCTTATACATGGGGCAGGCTTATAAATGGGGCAGGCTTATACACAGGGCAGGATTATACATGAGGTAGGCTTATACACTGGGCAGGCTTATACATGGGGGCAGACTTATACATGGGGGCAGACTTATACATGGGGCAGGCTTATACATGGAGGCAGACTTATACATGGGGCAGGCTTATACATGGGCAGGCTTATACATGGGGCAGGCTTATAAATAGGGCAGGCTTATACAAGGGGGCAGACTTATACATGGGGGCAGACTTATACACAGGGCAGGCTTATACATGGGGGCAGGCTTATACATGGGCAGGCTTATACATGGGGCAGGCTTATACATGGGGGCAGACTTATATATGGGGCAGGCTTATACATGGGGCAGGCTTATATATGGGGCAGGCTTATACACAGGGCAGGCTTATACACAGGGCAGGCTTATACACTGGGCAGGCTTATACATGGGGCAGGCTTATACACGGGGCAGGCTTATACATTGGGGCAGACTTATACATGTGGGGCAGACTTATACATGGGGCAGGCTTATACACATGGGGCAGGCTTATAAATGGGGCAGGCTTATACATGGGGCAGGCTTATACATGGGGGCAGACTTATACATGGGGCAGGCTTATACACGGGGCAGGCTTATACACGGGGCAGGCTTATACATGGGGGCAGACTTATACATGGGGCAGGCTTATACACGGGGCAGGCTTATACACGGGACAGGCTTATACATGGGGGCAGACTTATACATAGGGCAGGCTTATACATGGGGCAGGCTTATACATGGGCAGGCTTATACATGGGGCAGGCTTATACATGGGGCAGGCTTATACATGGGGGCAGACTTATACATGGGGCAGGCTTATACATGGGGCAGGCTTATACATGGGCAGGCTTATACATGGGGCAGGCTTATACATGGGGCAGGCTTATACATGGGGGCAGACTTATACATGGGGCAGGCTTATACATGGGCAGGCTTATACATGGGGCAGGCTTATAAATAGGGCAGGCTTATACATGGGACAGGCTTATAAATAGGGCAGGCTTATACATGGGGGCAGACTTATACACAGGGCAGGCTTATACATGAGGTAGGCTTATACATGGGGAAGGCTTATACAATGGGGCAGACTTATACACAGGGCAGGCTTATACATGGGGCAGGCTTATACATGGGGGCAGACTTATACATGGGGCAGGCTTATACACAGAGCAGACTTATACATGAGGTAGGCTTATACACGGGGCAGGCTTATACATGGGGGCAGGCTTATACATGGGGCAGGCTTATACATAGGGCAGGCTTATACATGGGGCAGGCTTATACATGGGGCAGGCTTGTATATGGGGCAGGCTTATACACAGGGCAGGCTTATACATGAGGTAGGCTTATACACTGGGCAGGCTTATACATGGGGCAGGCTTATACACGGGGCAGGCTTATACATGGGGCAGGCTTATACATGGGGGCAGACTTATACATAGGGCAGGCTTATACATGGGGCAGGCTTATACAAGGGGCCGGCTTATACATGGGACAGGCTTATACATGGGGGCAGACTTATACATGGGGCAGGCTTATACATGGGGCAGGCTTATATATGGGGCAAGCTTATACACAGGGCAGGCTTATACATGAGGTACGCTTATACACTAGGCAGGCTTATACATGGGGCAGGCTTATACACGGGGCAGGCTTATACATGGGGCAGGCTTATACATGGGGGCAGACTTATACATGGGGGCAGACTTATACATGGGGCAGGCTTATACATGGGGGCAGACTTTTACATGGGGCAGGCTTATACATGGGGAGGCTTATACATGGGGCAGGCTTATAAATAGGGCAGGCTTATACATGGGGGCAGGCTTATACATGGGGCAGGCTTATAAATGGGGCAGGCTTATACATGAGGCAGGCTTATACATGTGGCAGGCTTATACATGGGGGCAGGCTTATACATGGGCAGGCTTATACATGGGGGCAGACTTATACATGTGGCAGGCTTATACATGGGGGCAGGCTTATATATGGGGAGGCTTATACATGGGGCAGGCTTATACATAGGGCAGGCTTATACACAGGGCAGGCGTATACATGGGGCAGGCTTATACACAGAGCAGACTTATACATGGGGCAGGCTTATGCATGGGGGCAGGCTTATACATGGGGCAGGCTTATAAATAGGGCAGGCTTTTACATGGGGGCAGGCTTATACATGGGGCAGGCTTATACATGGGGCAGGCTTATACATGAGGCAGGCTTATACATGGGGGCAGGCTTATACATGGGGGCAGGCTTATACATGGGGGCAGACTTATACATATGGCAGGCTTATACATGGGGGCAGGCTTATACATGGGGAGGCTTATTCATGGGGCAGGCTTATACATAGGGCAGGCTTATACAGAGGGCAGGCGTATACATGGGGCAGGCTTATACACAGAGCAGACTTATACATGAGGTAGGCTTATACACAGAGCAGACTTATACATGAGGTAGGCTTGTACATGGGGCAGGCTCATAAGTAGGGCAGGCTTATACATGGGGGCAGGCGTATACATGGGGCAGGCTTATACATGGGGCAGGCTTATACATGAGGCAGGCTTATACATGTGGCAGGCTTATACATGGGGGCAGGCTTATACATGGGCAGGCTTATACATTGGGGCAGGCTTATACATGGGGAGGCTTATACATGGGGCAGGCTTATACATAGGGCAGGCTTATACACAGGGCAGGCTTATACACAGGGCAGGCTTATACATAGGGCAGGCTTATACACAGGGCAGGCTTATACATGGGGGCAGGCTTATACATGGGGCAGGCTTATACATGGGGCAGGCTTATACATGGGGCAGGCTTATACATGGGGGCAGGCTTATACATGGGGAGGCTTATACATGGGGCAGGCTTATACATAGGGCAGGCTTATACACAGGGCAGGCTTATACATGGTGCAGGCTTATACATGGGGCAGGCTTATACACAGGGCAGGCTTATACACAGGGCAGGCTTATACATGGGGGCAGGCTTATACATGGGGCAGGCTTATACATGGGGCAGGCTTATACATGGGGAGGCTTATACATGGGGCAGGCTTATACATAGGGGCAGACTTATACATGGGCAGGCTTATACATGGGGCAGGCTTATACATGGGGGCAGGCTTATACATGGGCAGGCTTATACATGGGGGCAGGCTTATACATGGGCAGGCTTATACATGGGGCAGGCTTATACATAGGGCAGGCTTATACACAGGCCAGGCTTATACACAGGGCAGGCTTATACATAGGGCAGGCTTATACACAGGGCAGGCTTATACATGGGGGCAGGCTTATACATGGGGCAGGCTTATACATGGGGCAGGCTTATACATGGGGAGGCTTATACATGGGGCAGGCTTATACATAGGGCAGGCTTATACACAGGGCAGGCGTATACATGGGGCAGGCTTATACATGGGGGCAGGCTTATACATGAGGCAGGCTTATACATAGGGGCAGACTTATACATGGGCAGGCTTATACATGTGGCAGGCTTATACATGGGGCAGGCTTATACATGGGGGCAGACTTATACACAGGACAGGCTTATACATGGGGGCAGGCTTATACACAGGACAGGCTTATACATGGGGCAGACTTATACATGGGGGCAGGCTTATACACGGGGGCAGGCTTATACATGGGGCAGGCTTATACATGGGGGCAGGCTTATACATGAGGTAGGCTTATGCACAGGGCAGGCTTATACATGGGGCAGGCTTATACACGGGGCAGGCTTATACACTGGGGCAGACTTATACATGGGGGCAGGCTTATACACAGGACAGGCTTATACATGGGGGCCGACTTATACATGGGGGCAGGCTTATACACGGGGGTAGGCTTATACACGGGGCAGGCTTATACACGGGGCAGGCTTATACATGGGGCAGGCTTATACACTTGGCAGGCTTATACATGGGGCAGGCTTATACATGGGGCAGGCTAATACATGGGGCAGGCTTATACATGGCGCAGGCTTATACATGGGGCAGGCTTATACATGGTGCAGGCTTATACATAGGGCAGGCTTATACATGGGGCAGGCTTATACATGGGGCAGGTTTATACATGGGGCAGGCTTATACACAGGGCAGGCTTATACATGGGGCAGGCTTATACATGGGGCAGGCTTATACACGGGGGCAGGTTTATACATGGGGCAGGTTTATACACGGGGGCAGACTTATACATGGGCAGGCTTATACATGGGGCAGGCTTATACATGGGGGCAGGCTCATACACAGGACAGGCTTATACACTGGGCAGGCTTATACATGGGGCAGGCTTATACATGGGGCAGGCTTATACATGGGATAGGCTTATACATGGGGCAGGCTTATACATGGGGCAGGCTTATACATGGGGCAAGCTTATACATAGGGCAGGCTTATACATAGTGCAGGCTTATACATGGGGCAGGCTTATACACAGGGCAGGCTTATACAAGGGGCAGGTTTATACATGGGGCAGGCTTATACACAGGACAGGCTTATACATGTGGCAGGCTTATACATGGGGGCAGGCTTATACATGTGGGCAGACTTATACATAATGCAGGCTTATACATGGGTGCAGGTTTATACATGGGGCAGGCTTATACACTGGGCAGGCTTATACATGGGGCAGGCTTATACACAGGGCAGGCTTATACATGGGGTAGGCTTATACATGGGGCAGGCTATACACGGGGCAGCCTTATACATTGGGACAGGCTTATACATGGGGGCAGACTTATACATGGGGGCAGACTTATACATGGGGCAGGCTTATACAAGGGGCAGGCTTATACATGGGGCAGGCTTATACACAGGGCAGGCTTATACACGTAGCAGGCTTATACATGGGGGCAGGCTTATACACAGGGCAGGCTTATACACGGGGCAGGCTTATATATGGGGGCAGGCTTATACACAGGGCAGGCTTATACACAGGGCAGGCTTATACATGGGGCAGGCTTATACACAGGGCAGGCTTATACATGGGGCAGGCTTATACACAGTTCAGGCTTATACACAGGGCAGGCTTATACATGGGGGCAGGCTTATACACAGGGCAGGCTTATACACAGGGCAGGCTTATACATGGGGGCAGGCTTATACATGGGGGCAGGCTTATACACGTGGCAGGCTTATACACGGGGCAGGCTTATACATGGGGGCAGGCTTATACATGGGGGCAGATTTATACATGGGGCAGGCTTATACACAGGGCAGGCTTATACATGGGGCAGGCTTATACACGGGGCAGGCTTATACACGGGGCAGGCTTATACACGGGGCAGGCTTATACAAGGGGCAGGCTTATACATGGGGCAGGCTTATACACAGGCCAGGCTTATACACGGGGCAGGCTTATACATGGGGCAGGCTTATACAAGGGGCAGGCTTATACATGGGGCAGGCTTATACACAGGGCAGGCTTATACACGGGGCAGGCTTATACATGGGGCAGGCTTATACATGGGGCAGGCTTATACACAGGGCAGGCTTATACACAGGGCAGGCTTATACATGGGGCAGGCTTATACACAGGGCAGGCTTATACATGGGGCAGGCTTATACACAGTTCAGGCTTATACACAGGGCAGGCTTATACATGGGGGCAGGCTTATACACAGGGCAGGCTTATACACAGGGCAGGCTTATACATGGGGGCAGGCTTATACATGGGGGCAGGCTTATACACGTGGCAGGCTTATACACGGGGCAGGCTTATACATGGGGGCAGGCTTATACATGGGGGCAGATTTATACATGGGGCAGGCTTATACACAGGGCAGGCTTATACATGGGGCAGGCTTATACACGGGGCAGGCTTATACACGGGGCAGGCTTATACACGGGGCAGGCTTATACAAGGGGCAGGCTTATACATGGGGCAGGCTTATACACAGGCCAGGCTTATACACGGGGCAGGCTTATACATGGGGCAGGCTTATACAAGGGGCAGGCTTATACATGGGGCAGGCTTATACACAGGGCAGGCTTATACACGGGGCAGGCTTATACATGGGGCAGGCTTATACATGGGGCAGGCTTATACACAGGGCAGGCTTATACATGGGGCAGGCTTATACATGGGGCAGGCTTATACATGGGGCAGGCTTATACATGGGGCAGGCTTATACATAGGACAGGCTTATACATGGGCCAGGCTTATACATGGGGCAGGCTTATACATGGGCCAGGCTTATACATGGGGCAGGCTTATACATGGGGCAGGCTTATACATGGGGCAGGTTTATACACAGGGCAGGCTTATACATGGGGCAGGCTTATACACAGGGCAGGCTTATACACGGGGCAGGCTTATACATGGGGCAGGCTTATACATGGGGCAGGCTTATACACGAGGCAGGCTTATACATGGGGGCAGGCTTATACATGGGGCAGGCTTATACATGGGGCAGGCTTATACACAGGGCAGGCTTATACACGGGGCAGGCTTATACATGGGGGCAGGCTTATACACAGGGCAGGCTTATACATGGGGCAGGCTTATACATGGTGCAGGCTTATACATGGGGCAGGCTTATACATGGGACAGGCTTATACACAGGGCAGGCTTATACATGGGGCAGGCTTATACACAGGGCAGGCTTATACATGGGCCAGGCTTATACATGGTGCAGGCTTATACATGGGGCAGGCTTATACATGGGACAGGCTTATACATGGGACAGGCTTATACATGGGGCAGGCTTATACACAGGGAAGGCTTATACACAGGAAAGGCTTATACATGGGGCAGGCTTTTACACAGGGCAGGCTTATACATGGGGCAGGCTTTTACACAGGGCAGGCTTATAATGGGGCAGGCTTATACACAGGGAAGGCTTATACATGGGGCAGGCTTATACATGGGGCAGGCTTATACATGTGGCAGGCTTATACATGTGGCAGGCTTATACATGGGGCAGGCTTATACATGGTGCAGGCTTATACATGGGGCAGGCTTATACACGGGGCAGGCTTATACACGGGGCAGGCTTAAACACGGGGCAGGCTTAAAAACGGGGCAGGCTTAAACACGGGGCAGGCTTATACATGGGGCAGGCTTATACATGGGGCAGGCTTATACACAGGGCAGGCTTATACATGGGGCAGGCTTATACATGGGGCAGGCTTATACACAGGGCAGGCTTAAAAACGGGGCAGGCTTATACACAGGGCAGGTTTATACACAGGGCAGGTTTATACACAGGGCAGGCATTTACATGGGACAGGCCAGTACATGGGGCAGGCCAGCCCATGGAGTGTGGCCAAACAGGTCAATGCAGTTTACCTTGAGGGGCTTTACAGCCAGTGGCCAGTCGGATGCGGTCTACAAAGTCCAGGACGGATGGTGCAGCTGTGCAGGCATTGTTACGTGTTACAATGTAACAGAATCCTGTATCCCTGTCATAGTCAATACCAGCACACACTTGGTTACCCAGTCTCTGACATGTCCACAGGCACTCGATGGCTGACTCCTCACGCCCGTTACGCCTGTTGCCAATAGTATGGACATTCTGCATAGCATTGGCCCAGTTGGCATCGGCTATAAATGAGAGGGCATGAAATGAGTCAATGATTATGCACTTTTAGGAAATGTTCATTAAATTGAAATACCCTTAAAATATTTTATGCAGAACAAACCCACAACATTCTACCATTTAGACAAAGGAAGTGAAAATTTTGTAATTGAATGTCAGTGATCTAATGCTGAGCATGGATCTCAGGATGAGGGAGGCTTATATGCAAGGATGGGTTTCAAGTGCACCTAATAAGATTTGCCAAAGTTGGGGGTGCACCTTATAAGTGGGGATATCACGCTATAGAACCGCACTTGACTGTTCATATAGTCATATATTGAAGTCATATAGCATACGTCTCTTACTTCTGAGATAACGTGGTAGATCTGAGGTGTGCCTTATATATGTGACGTATGAGCCTAATGCTTTATTGCAGCATTTCAATGGTAAGGTTTTTGATTAAGCAGACCGTGTAAAAATGCCAACTGGTAATGTAAGCTCACCAATCACATTCAGCTCGTTATCGCAGACTCGGCTGCGGATGCGGTAGTGCTCGATATCGGTTGCCCTGTTCACTGGGTTACAGGCGCTGGCTGTCAGGTGAAGGAAGCATGGGGTATTGGGCACAAAACCGGTACGGTCAAAGTCATAGCCCTCACAGCCCACGGTTTGACGGCATCTCTCTTCACATTTCCCCAGGATGAAGATTCCAGATTGGGGCACTCCGCCAGACACCTGACTGTTCCTGTACCTCCAGTCTGACAAAATACAACATGGAAATGAGTGAAGTAGTGCTCCAAATATTGTCAACAGCAGTTGGACAAGTGTACTTAGAGCAGTTGTTTAAGTGTACCCCAGGAAGTGTATATATATATATATATATATATATATATATATATATCAAGGAAGACTTTATAATCATTGCCCCTCCTAATTACCTCTAACAGCAGTCATATATAAGTGAACTTAGAGCAGATGTATAAGTATACTTAGAGCAGAGTGTACTTAGAGCAGTCAAATATAAGTGTACTTAGAGCAGTTGCATAAGCATACTCACAGCAGTCATATCTCCGCTTCCTGTAGTGAGTACCGCCGATGATAGGAGTGAAGCTGTTACACACAGTGGCCGCCTGGTGAGTGATACATGTAGTTGTCGCTGTTAGGAAGTCAAAGCCTTCACACGCCTCAGCATTGTTACAAGCATCCCGGCACAATGCATAGGTGGTGGCTGCGGCCTGAGTCATACCGGTACCAGACACCTGAACACCCGGGAACAGGTGGTAGTTGTCAGCATTGATAGCTGTAAGGGAAAACAGTGACAGGTTATACACGGGTTTGTAAGGGAAAACATTCAGGGGCATACAAGGGTTTGTAAGGGAAAACATTCAGGAGTATACATGGGTTTGTAAGGGAAAACATTCAGGAGTATACATGGGTTTGTAAGGGAAATCATTCAGGGGCATACATGGGTTTGTAAGGGAAACATTCAGGGGCATACATGGGTTTGTAAGGGAAAACATTCAGGGGCATACATGGGTTTGTAAGGGAAATCATTCAGGGGCATACATGGGTTTGTAAGGGAAAACATTCAGGAGTATACATGGGTTTGTAAGGGAAACATTCAGGGGCATACATGGGTTTGTAAGGGAAAACATTCAAGAGTATACATGGGGTTTGTAAGGGAAAACATTCAAGAGTATACATGGGTTTGTAAGGGAAAACATTCAAGAGTATACATGGGTTTGTAAGGGAAAACATTCAAGAGTATACATGGGGTTTGTAAGGGAAAACATTCAAGAGTATACATGGGTTTGTAAGGGAAAACATTCAAGAGTATACATGGGTTTGTAAGGGAAAACATTCAAGAGTATACATGGGGTTTGTAAGGGAAAACATTCAGGAGTATACATTGGTTTACTAGAAAAAAAAACATATAAAAAGTATACTCTGAAAAAATTAGTTGAATCTACCTTGGATACTGATACAACTGAGTAGACAACCACATTGTCCAAAGCCATGTAGCACAGCATGTAGTGCACTTGGTAGAAGCCATTGTCCTTGGCTACCACCCTACCCATAAACCACTTGTCCTTTGAGCTGGTACTGGCCAGGCTGGCAGTGATAAGGATGTCACCTAAATGGAACTCATCCTGCACCAGTACCAACTTCCCTACACTGTCCATTGGTTGTACATCCTCCTGAGGGAGGGTCGAGGTCGGTGGATCCTGTTGTGCTTGCTTGGTTGTAGGGGCTGTGACGGCACGCTCCGCGGCACGCTTTCATGCGGCACAAACGGCGATTTTCTCCTTATTGGCCATGGCAGGAGTTGGCACCTGGTCACTTCGAGTGTGCTTACGTGCCACAACTGGTGAGCCTTCTCTGGTGCGCTTGGAGACAGTGGTGCACACAACAGGATCATAATCAGGGTCGCTGTCCACCACAGCAGAGGCCCTGGCAGGCCGCGATTTCATCTGAACCAGGGCTTGCTTTCGCGGGGGAGTAGTGCCAGCATCCACGCCGTCCACCACAGCAGGGACACTGGCAGGCCGTGTTTTCTTTTGCCATGTTTGCTTTTGTGGGGGAGCCTTCTGCTTGTCAGAGAACTTCAGAACATGGTCGGTCCATCCAGAGCAGGCAGTCACAGACCTAAGGTTCTCCGCAAAGTCCATCTGGATGGTAACCTCCAATGACGACATCCCCGCTTGCAGCTCACGAATGATCCTGTGTTGATTGTGTGCACGGTTGACATGGGCAGCTATGGTGATGAACTCGAGTCGGGTCTCTTTGATGAAGTCCACCCGTGATTTCACCTCCGTACAAGGGCAGAGCGTCTTGATGGTAGACTTTTTCCTTGTTCCATCTGCACCTATCGATTCGTACACAACATCCATGTTTTTCCATACTTGGTACTCAACAGTAGACTGCTCTGGGACATTGTCATGGATTAGTTCTTCAAGCTTATCCAAGGTCATCTCGACAAACATCTTGTCAGTCAGTTTAATTTTGACAGCATTAAGCCTGAGCGAGAAGTTCTGGTGCTTCTGGCACAAGCAGACCTTCTCACTCTGGAGGTCGATGGGGATGAACCAGGGGTGCTTGTCACGGATCTCATAGAAGGTGGAGCGGCTGACCGGCAAGTCAGGGTGTGTCTCCTTGTACCACTTGAGAAGCACATAGATGAAGTCAGTGAGTTACATCTTGCGCTTCACTTTGTTGACGGTCTTTGTCTCATGCTTGCCAGGTGCCATGCCGGAGTTCTCCGGGTCAGACAAGAATGCCAGCACACTCTCTACCTTTGCCGCATGGTTCAACTGCCGGATGCCAGGCTAGTCTGAAGGGGTATTGGTGAGCGTTTGCCTGTCAATGCCAAGGGTCTCTGCCAAAGACATAGTGATGCGCTGTTCTTTGATTACAGCGGGCGAGAGCACCTGGTTCACAATTGATGCTTTGTCCTTGCTGGGAAGGTTGGCCAACCCTTCAATCACAGTCTTCATGCCCCTGGCTTTGGCTGTCAACTTAGCTAAGTCCAGTGCAGCCACTGCAATGCGCTCCTCCGTGTGCGCTACAGTGGGTTCCCCATCCTGTGCAGCCACTGCAGCGCGCTCCTCTGTGGGCGCTACAGTGGGTTCCCCATCCTGTGCAGCCACTGCAGCGTGCTCCTCTGTGGGCGCTACAGTGGGTTCCCCATCCTGTGCAGCCACTGCAGCGCACTCCTCCGTGTGCGCTACAGTGGGTTCCCCATCCTGTGCAGCCACTGCAGCGCGCTCCTCTGTGGGCGCTACAGCGGGTTCAGCTACGGGTGGACCGTTTGACTGGGCATGGGCAAGCTAAAGCCTGCAACTCCTTGATATGTAGATGTGCCTCAGTCAGGTCTTTTTTATGTAGCCCGCGTTGGTAGTAAAAGTGGTTGGTTCTGGGAGAGATGGTCTTCCTTGGCCGTATTGTCAGGTTTTTAGAAGTGGTCGGTATCAGTGTGGTCGGTATCAGTGTGGTGGGCGGTCCTGGGGTTGTCATTGTTGTGGTCAGTCCGGCACGTGGGCTGCAAACAAATGAACAATCATTAATTTTCAGTTTCATCATGAAACATAAGGTTTTTACAATTTTTACATGGTAATTCTTCGGATATCGGTCAGTCATGCAAACGAGCGTTATACATAGATAAATACTTGATAGATAGACTATTTCCTTTCCTATCATAATTCTACTACACCGATTAATATCACATATTGATATATCATTGAAATGCTGGTAAATTATGCAAAAATCTTAATTCTAAGTGAAACAGTTGAACAAGCAAGGAAACATTAGACAAGTAATTCTATTCTAAGATCAAATACATTTATATATAACTACTTTCACTGAGAGGTGTCTTTGCGGAGAGTGGCGCTGTAAGTTGATAACAGTTATGAATAACAGCACTCTTTCAAAGTTAAATAGAAATAGGGAATGAATCACTCTAATTTGGACTAAATTAATTATTGCCAGTTTTACTTTTAAATTTATCAAATTATTAAAGATTTTTTTACAAATAACAACACAAAAAGAAGAAGCTATGATATAAATACTTACGTGATGTCCTCAAGCAGCAGGACATTAAACCCCGTTGGGGAGGCCACCCAGACATGGTCACTGCGGCGCTTCTTGGGGAAGCCCGCAGTGCAGCCTGGCGTACCGGCCGGACGGGCTCCGCCACCAGGGCTTCCACCGCCTCCTCCTGTGTTGGGGCCTCTGCTGGCGGCGGTGGTGGTAAAGGTACTGCGGGGGCCTCCTCCCCCTCAGACAGCAAGAGAGGGTGCTTGGGGTCATCACCACGCACCGTAACAGTAGGGGGAAAATGATGATTCTGGACCACCTCAGGTGGGTCCACCCCCATAGTCTTACTATAGGGAGTTGGGGCCCCACCTTGCCTGCCCCACCTGGTCCCACCAGGCTGGTGCTTATCAGTGAATCCCTTGATCAGGCTAATCCCTTTAGACCACTGGCCTTTGACCCTTTAGGTGTACAGCAGGTATGACCTAGATAGGTGTGTTATACATGTCCAGATACACATTTGGGATCTAGAAATTTCTAAGAAATTATGGGATGTATTCTAATGAATTATGGGATACTGTTTATAAGGTATTGGGAAATGTAATTATTAGAGGTTGTTAGTTTCATGCATTGATTACACTACTGATGATGCTTACTGCGTGAAGGTCACCTCATATCAAGCATCTCCTACCTCACCTATAGAGTGGTTAAACCCATTGCTTATGGATTTCCAGTGGGGAGAATTCCAGGGGGGGGGGTCTCCTATAACCCCCTTTACCCCTCTTTACCTATCTACTATTTACATGTATTGAATGAGTCCACCTAATGTTTTCTTTCCAGTAACTCCTACGTCTACTATTAACAACTACTGTATGAGTCCATCTAATATTTTCTCTCTAAAATACCTATAGATCTAATATGTACAAATTATGGGTGAGTCCACCTAATGTTTCCTCCCCTTGGTCATGCAATACAATATCCTGAGTGTAACTCCGTGAGAGGTAGTACATCTATTTTCACTTATACATACCAAGATATAGTTATATCTAGAGATCACAAGTAAATGTTACCGTCTTATGCACCTGGGATGAATGGCCTACCGTTTATAGGTATAGAGCCAATAGTGATAAGTGGATATTTAGCTGGATGTAAATGCATGAGGGTACCAAACCTTAGCCCCAGGTCTGAGATCTAGCTGGTCTGCCCTTATTATAGGAGTTTGATGCTCATGGGAGGTTTGAGGCCTGTGTGATCTTCTACCATATGTCCTTTCGTTAGATGCCTGGCAGGTACGCATTTCTACTGTGGATTCTAGTAGACTTTACCATGGCTCTCCTTTACTATGCATCAAACAGCGTATGAGATGATATATGAAACCAGGTTAATAGGACAGTATTGATTCACTTGTGGTCTTAATGATGTAACTGCTACATGTGATAGACATTAGAGTAGCTAGATATCTTCCACATCCGAAGCTTTCACCCATTCATTGAATGCTTTTGGCCAATATCAAAATTTGACAAAATACATTTTATTTTTGCCTTTTTCTTTTAAGATTGTCTCGATTTTCCATAAATCATTCGATTGAACCTTTTGTAATTCTTCTTGATAGAATGATCCTGTGACTCCGTCATTATGGAAGTCAATCAGCTTATAGATTGGTAATCCTTTTCAATTGAAATGTTTGTGTATTTTGAATATTTCTCCCAACCACTTCTTATCATATTCTCTGGTAAAGGGCTTTCTGAGATGAGTCATTCTGATATGATCCCTAACTTGGTATTGTGTTGTTGTGAAAGGTATGACCAATACTGTTTCCACCATAAAGTTGTTTCATTTTTCTTAGTAACCTCAGATGGGGCCATTCCAATACTTCGATGGAAGGTGTTATTATAACTTGCAGTGATGCTGGGAAGTATGTCAACATATTTGTATGTTTGATTAGCTGTAAAGTATCTGTACATCCTCATGCGAATAGATTTTATTACGCATTCCGAGTAATTTGCTTTCAATTCATTTTGGCTTACAAAATGGTAGATTTTGTACTTCTTAAATACATTTTGGACAGGCTTTGCCAAAAACTCTCCACCTTTATCTGTGCGTAGGTACTAAGGGGTTCTACCCTTGGAGAACACATCTACATCTACATCAAAAGCTACTGCCACATCACTACCCTTTTTAGTTGTCAATGGTCTTGTCCAGAGGAATCTTGAGAATATATCAATGATGACTAGTATGTAGCTAACACCATTGTTGAATTTTGAGGGGCGAGAGAAGTCAATTAAATCTGCATCATATTGATCATCTATCCCTGAAACAACCACTTTGTTCCTAGTAAATCTTCTGTTAACAGGTTTGTATAAGGTGTATGGCTCTTGCTTTGATAGCCAATCTTTAATTTGTTGAAGGGTATAATTCTTACCCTCTGTCTTTGCTGCCTGGTATAGCTTCATAGGAGAGCTAAAGCTTGCTGGGTGTTTGGGATCATAGTATTATCTCTTTCAGGTATTCATCCATCCTGTCTCAGGTCTCAACAGCAATTGAGCCTCCATTAGAACATCCAGTGCTTAAATGTCCTCCTCCTGCATCTGTTCCCCTTCATCTGTGTCATTTGCATTTGCCTCACTATCAGTGTCATCATCAGAGGGCTCCTCAAAGAGCTCTTTAAATTCAGCTTTATGCTTTCTCAGCGCTGTTTTAATGGCTTGAGTCTCATCCCATCCTCTCTCCATATATGTATATGTTGCCTGTTGCAGGTATCTTTTGTAGGTTTTAAAGAACTGTTTTGTATCTTTGTTGGCTTCATCCCACATACATCTCAAAGTATCATTTTCTACATTATCTTCTTCCATCTCCAGTTCTGAAATGATTTGTATATCTTTCTCCAATTCTTCATTGTTTTCCTCTTCCTATTTACTAAGACTAATCCAGTGATCAACTCTGGGTTTCTTTGCAGGAGGTTCATTATCACATTTTCTAATGTGTCTATGTAGGTCATAGAGATTCCCATACACCAGGCCACATTCATCACAGGTGTGAAACATTGGCTGTTCTTTTTTATGCATATTGCTGCACTCCATCATGTCTTCTGATCTAGATTGAGCTGTACTGGTTGAGATGTTTACTCTCTAACAGTCAGTATTCAAATGTGTATCAAGAGATGGTTGGGCATCTTTTATAGCTATTGCTATAAGTCTTCCAGAAGTGGGTTAGCCAATAGACGACTCTGACTGGACATATTTGGTTTATTTATAATCACAAGATGTTCATAAGGTTTCGAGACTGCTTCCTCATATTTTCGCAGCAGAAGATTACGATTGCCAGAGAACATCTGTTGGACTATTATATGAATCTCTTGTCTATCTGCTGGCATGTCAAATAGAACCATATAATGGGAGTTGGGTCTTATAGTTTTTGTCCCAGGACCAAAGAAATTCTGCATTAATGTGATAACAGACAGATTGCAATGGTGGCTCCCTCTAGTGTACAGGTGAGTGATTCTTTGATCTTTTCCAGCTTCAGTCATCAGGTCCTCTAACATAATAAGGTTCCTAAACTCTGGGTCAAAGTACCAGTCATCCTCTAATTCATCAGGGATACCCTTGACAAATTCAACACCTTGCATGTCATTGTACATAGGCTGCCACTGACTATGACCAAACAATGCGCTGTGGTGGAAGGTCAATCCACTCGTATCATGGTAAATGGATGTTTAAAACTTACTTCTGGATGCTTCTCCAGTGCACCTAGTGGTGGTGGTGGTGCAAGAATCAGGGGTGGTGGTAGTGGTGGTGCAAGAATCAGGGGTGGTGGTAGTGGTGGTGCAAAACTCGGTGGTGGTCGTGGTGGTGCAAAACTCGGTGGTGGTCGTGGTGGTGCAAAACTCGGTGGTGGTCGTGGTGGTGCAAAACTCAGGGGTGGTCGTGGTGGTGCAAAACTCGGTGGTGGTCGTGGTGGTGCAAAACTCGGTGGTGGTCGTGGTGGTGCAAAACTCAGGGGTGGTCGTGGTGGTGCAAAACTCGGTGGTGGTCGTGGTGGTGCAAAACTCGGTGGTGGTCGTGGTGGTGCAAAACTCGGTGGTGGTCGTGGTGGTGCAAAACTCGGTGGTGGTCATGGTGGTGCAAAACTCGGTGGTGGTCATGGTGGTGCAAAACTCGGTGGTGGTCGTGGTGGTGCAAAACTCGGTGGTGGTCATGGTGGTGGTGGTGCAACCATTCATGCTGTGAATCTGAGATTCTCTCCCAAAGAGAGTGTCCCTGTTATCTGAATGTGAGATGATGTTCTTTACCACTGATTTCTTCACCCCTTTGGCTGTCTTTTTTTCCTGCCTGGCATACATTATGCTGTACATCTTAGGTTTTAGACCCACAAACTCTGATGGTGGTACTCTGGCACATTCATCTTTCATTTTATTTTTCCAAGTACCTTTTTATTCCTGGTACTGTGTAGAAGATGTTCTATAGGATAGTCTGATGTGTCAAAGAGGTGTGCGTCTTTGGCTATGTCCTGGTATATGTCCCCAGTTGTGATTTTATAGCACAAACTATCAGTGTCTGTGAAGAGCAGCTTTGCTTGTTGTCCATACTTGTTTTTAATGTATAAATAGTGGAACTCATACATAAGTGTTTTGGAAAGATCTAAAATGCTGAAGCCTACATAAATGCGCTTGTTAAACAGGAGATTTACCTTTTTCATCTATATGGCTGTCAAGTCCTCATAAGATATCTTGAAGTCATGGAAATTGGGTTTTGCTACCAGCTTTTTTGCCTTTTCTTCACTGTTAACCAATTTAACATCAACACGTTTACGTAGGTTTTACATTGTTTTGCCAAAGACAGCATTGTTCATTAGCTTAAAGAAGTTTTTCTCAAAATCATTCTTGGCTTGTTTCCGTTTGTCAGTATTAAATTCAATATAGGGCTTTAGCCAGGTGCTTTGCTGAGAGACCAAGAACCTTTGTTTCTACCATCTTTAAGGACAGATACTGTTTCAAATTCCTGTAATGGACTACATACCTTTTCTCTGGTGCCAGAGGATAATCATTGTGGAGGTTGTGAAGATGAGTTGGATAATCTAGGTCCACTTCAAGAATGTAGCCCTCTGCAGAGTCATCTGGTACAGTCATAACATCGACTGGATCAGCCCATTTGAAGTCATAAGTTGGTAATGACTGACACATGGCCCAACCATAAAGGTTGTTTGCATCCAGGTACATAAGGTATGTAGAGGGGCTGTTAGAGTCATAGTCTGGAGGGTACGGGTTGTTGGCTTTTGAATACCGGTTGGAGATCATTGGTATCCCACCTCTGAGGCCTTTCTCAATAAACAAATGCATGTCTATGTCTGTTAGGAGCTCTAGCTTTTGGCCTGTCATTTTCATACATGCCTGCCATGCTAGTCCTGGTGCAGTATAGAAGTGTCCTGGATCTAAACCATAGTATTTAAGGCATATACTTGTAAAGTTCTCAAATACATCTGCCAAAAGTAAGACATCTGTCAGCAGATACAAATCATGGTAATCCCCCATGGTCTGCATTCCAAATGACTGCCATACTTGTAAAGCATGATTAGAATCATTTTCTGATACGTGTTGTCCAGTCAGATTGTTAAGGAAATTCTGTAGGAGGCAAGGACTCCTCTTTCAATACTAGAGGGCCAGTAACATATTCATAAGGGTAGACTCCTTTAAGGAGAAGGAGGGATAGCCTTTCATCTCCAAAGTACTCTTGAACCACCTTCCCAGGCCAAATTAGACACAAGATTTTCTAGAGAAGAACTCATGAATTGAAAAGAGTCAATGAAATCAAGACACCCCAAGGAGAAAGAAATGTTATTTTCCATGTTATTAGGAATGCACTCAAGATGCTTGTCTGTCTTCCCGATAGCTTGCATAATTATGTGGGTGTCATAGGACCTCAGGTTGTGGAACACCACGGGGATTCGCTTCCTCAATCTGTAGTTCAAATTACACTGATTATGTGCAGCACCTCTAAACTTACCAGTAAGGGAGTGATCATTTTTTAACAACAGGGGGGGGGCCGGTGGGTTTGAGGGGGGGTCAGAATTTTTTCAACCCCTTGACCGGGGGGGTCAGAATTTTTTCAATACCTCTGATGGGGGGGGGTCAAAATAATTTCACCTGTTTTCAGTGGAAAACCCCGCGCATTACTATAGGCTAAAAGGGGACGTTCGCGCGCGATTTTTGTCCCTTATGGGGGGGTCGAAAAAACTTTACCCCCTCGAGAGGGGGGGGTCGAAATTTTTTTCGCGCATCCGTGCGCAAACCCACCAGCCCCCCCCCTGTTGTTAAAAAATGATCACTCCCTAAGATGGCATTGGTCTCTAACCCGATCTTCTCTTAGGTTTTCTCTACATATATAGCAAACAATAGCCTCTCTGAATGCTTTTTCATCATTCTTCCACCTGTATCATATGATCAACAAAGGTCTCTGCAACATTGTGACCCCTATAGATTACTGGTTTTTCATCCAGACCTACAATTTTGTAGGCAAACCCAGAAGGAATGTGATGGGTTCTCAGTATATGACTGAGAGGGGTCAGGGGTGCAATGTATGGGACTCGAAGTTCCTTTCCTAGATCTCTACCTGAAGAGGACAGCCATTTATCCTTTTCTGTTGGTAGTTCAATCCTTTGAGGGCTGTACACATTGCAGTATGGCCTATGATCCTCAACCAAGGACTCTTTGGTGAACCCATGGAGGCAGTAGTCACAGAAATAATGCTTGTTACCACATGATTTTTGACTTTTCAGTAATCTATTGATATCTTTGATCCAGCAGTAGTGGGATATGTCACCACTAGAATGCAAAACATGTGCTTCTCAGATAGCTGTTGCATAATATGGATGGGAAACACATCTTCTTCATAACCAAAAAGGTTCACTGAGATTTTGTTTTGTTTCTCAAATTTTGGGATATCTGTCACCTTGACTGGGTATGTAATCCCATTCATGTCTAAATTAGTCTGATACATTTCATACTTAGATACTCTGTCTGAATGATCAGATGAAGGATATAATGCAGCAAAAATTGACCACAGAAAGCATTTCTTGTCAGTGTTCTTAACATTAACAATGGCTTTCTTGTTTCCCAGTTTATAGGGAAGAGGTATATATGTGGACCCTCCAATTGGCCTGTACTTGGCAACATGAAGGGCTAAATTCACCACATGATCTAGAGTCCAGTTACTCCCCTCTCTCTGATACACTATACAGGATTTATATATCTTTTGGACTGAATACAGGTTCAGCAGTTTTGTCCTCCTTTTTAAAGTACACCTGCACGGACAGATACCATTTGACTCCTCCTTTTGCTACCTTTTTTCTTAGCCTATCATGTTCTTTGTGCCTATAAATACCATAGGATCCTTCTCCCTACCCGCCTTTAAGACAAATTTCTTGAGCGTTCCCTTCAATGCTGCCTCTTCAAAGAACTCCTCACAGTTTTGATCCTGATCTACTTCTGTTTCTTGGTCTCTTCTAATGTGAACTTCCATGTGCTTATTACGAATATCCCTCTTCCCAAAAGCCTTATTACATGTGGGGCACCCATGATTGACTTCTTCATGCTTCTTCATATGCTTTGCCAGCACATCCATCCTCTTAAAGGATGCCTTAAATATAGGACACTGATGTGTAATATTAGAATGAGACTGCAAATGCCTTACCAAATGCTTCTTGTTTTTAAAAGTCTTTTTACACTTTGAGCTTGGATTCATGGTGGCTAATCTGTGAAGATATGATAAAGATTGTCTAGTATGACATATAACAAACCTAACTATTCCTTAACTACTATGTGCACTACACTACCATTACAAGACTACATTTCAGAATTGGGCTGTTAAATAATGTGTCCCACACACCCATATTATAATTATACCAAATAATTTCCCACCCTAGGTATTTTAACTAATTATAAAGGTTTGTACTTACTTATTCTATGGCAGTCATACAATGAATATTGTCAATGCTGATAACCAATTCAGAATGACCAAATGAGGCAGAGTGATAGTGATAACGGTACCCAATGTATGTGGTCAAAGGGCACCTCCACACTGGCCCAAACTGATAAGGTGGTCAAGACTGATTATGCCATAGAAGAAGCCAGGGAGATATACTGGTCCTCTAGTGCAGAATGGCCAAATGAGGTAGAGTGATAGTAGTCAGTGTCTTATAAACCTTATAAACAGCATCCCATAATTCAATAGAATACATCCCATAATTTCTTAGAAATTTCTAGATCCCAAATGTGTATCTGGACATGTATAACACACCTATCTAGGTCATACCTGCTGTACACCTAAAGGGTCAAAGGCCAGTGGTCTAAAGGGATTAGCCTGATCAAGGGATTCACTGATAAGCACCAGCCTGGTGGGGCCAGGTGGGGCAGGCAAGGTGGGGCCCCAACTCCCTATAGTAAGTCTATGGGGCAGACCCACCTGAGGTGGTCCAGAATCATCATTTTCCCCCTACTCGTAACATTAGCTGACACTGCCACATCCTCGTCAGAGAGGAGCACTGGGTTGTCCGGCCGGTCCTGATGTACATGTAAAACAAGGAGCACATACATAAATAATTTGGTCAACACTTTTAGAGTAAATTTATTATTAACTTACGCATGCCCCTTGTAGGCAAGATAGTGATACATTAAGCTAGTACTGATTCTAAGTTTTAACCTACTGGTAACACTGAATTAGATTTGCAATGATGCATGAGAATTTATATAACTTAGAAAACCTACACAGGTAATAGACTTAGATATATATCCATTAATGATGCACAGATGTAACACTTTTAATTCATACTCACTCCCTGCTCGTCATAAATGTCCACCGGCTCGTAGTGAGGTGAAGGGAGCTGGGATGTGTGGGACAGCGCGACCGGCAGGCCACCACCGCATCCACGCGCTGGGCGACCTGCCGGTGTCTGCTTCTTGGAAGACTTCCCGGGTCCCTTCCCCTTTCCTACGACTAGTGTCTTCAAAGGTGCACCAGCCGCCCTCTCCAGCAGCAGCAGCCTCAGCAGCCCGCGCAGCATCCTCTGCTGCCATCTTGGCATCCACGAACTGAATAAGAGAAGGGGCACAACACTAAATTAAAGGACCATTTGTCTACCCCCAGCTACTGTGTATATACATTGGGAGACTAAGTAGTAATTTGCCATGCCTAAAACCCAAAAGTATATCTTTTAAAATGTTTAAGCTATACTAGAACTCCATTGAAAGATTTACAATTAATATATATAAGATACCTCTCCACTGGTCATGTTTGTCCAGGCGGGAGGCTCCTCGCCCATCTCGGCTGCCTTCTCGAGTGCCCTTGCCTTCTGGACCCTAAGCTTGGCCATCGGCCGCACTCATTCCTTCTCTCGCGGAGTCCGCTCAGCATCCCGCTTCACCTTTAAAGCTTTCTTTTCAGAGTTCCTTCTCTCGAGGAACTCGGCCTCCCCCTCCTTCTCCCTCTGCCTGCCCTCGTATTCCTTTTGTGCCACCTTTTCTCCCTCCGGCAACTTCTTCCTTCCCATTGTCTGAAGAAAGATAGAAAGTGAATTAAAAACTGTGAACAAAAGGAGGTATGAACATAGCACAATTTACTCATAAAAGTAGGTCTAAAGTCAGAATAATTAGTGCATATATTAAGCTTGAAGGCCCGGCAAGTATGATGGTGCATTGGAAGACTGAGTGAATAAAAATATGGTCGATATGTGAAAATTGATAAAAAAAAAATCCACTCCCCAAGATTCGATGAAAATGAATTTTCCATGAATGACTGGAGGACCATTCCATATGATAAAGGAACTGTAGGTGCGCATTGTGTTAAATTTTGGGGGGCCTGAGTGCAGTGGAAGTACTTATTATATGCAAAATAGATGCTCATTTGCTCGACTGATCAAAATGAATTCTTCCATAAATCATGTTAATTATTGCCAAACATACATGTTTTTAGGTCAGGATATAGGACAAGAGTTCCAAATAATATATATTAACACCCAAGAAGTGTATGTTTATGGACATTGACAAAATAGGAGAGGATTTTATATTTTTAGATATTGGACAAGAGTTCCAAATAATATATTTACACCCAAGAAGTGTAAATTTATGGATATTGACAAAATAGGAGAGGGTTTTATATTTTTGTTTGCTCGACTGACCGAAATGATGCAGAAGACTTGAAAGTGGTAGCAGTGCCAACATATTCAAACCCAGGAGCAATATAACACACAAAAAAAACAATGAGAAACACATAGAGGAGGCTATATAACCATAGAAAAGTATGTAAATAGTGAAAAATGTGGAAAAAAAATCGATCCCAAAGGTACCTAAAACAGTGCCAGCACAGAAGAAAAAATGATTTGGCATGGCTGGGGGTTTCCAAAATGGCGGAGAGGGTACCAAACTTGATCTAAATCAAAGCCAGGGCCTTATTCTAACATATTAACCAGAGTTCTTCATCTCTTGACCCATATTTGTGCTACTACAGGCCATAATATCATTTTGGTCAGTCGGGCAACCAAAAAAATCAGTTGGGCATACATGAGCTTTCTGGCCTACCGGGGCTTTAAAAATGGCCGTAAGGGCTGCATCATCACCCGGGCCGATTGTTTGGGATGTATTCTTCACTATTTACATACTTTTGGTACACAAAAAACACATCAAAACAATTGATCAACATTTAAGATAAACGTTTGATAAAGTTTAGATAAACTTACTCACGGTTTTATGAATATAGACGAATCTGACGGCGTTAAACACCTAAAAAAGCTTTCCCAAGCAAGCTGAGATGCACAATAACAACTTCCGGAAAAGACGAGGATGTAGCTGGTTCCCGTTGGAAAGCAACCAGTGAGTTTCTTTTCCCACCGAGAAACCCAGGATTCCGATCAGTCGCGCAAACGACCATGAACAAGTCATGAATGAGTCTGGTTTGGACCAACCGAGGCATGTAGAGACTCGTTTTTTTTTTTTTTTTAAACGACAGCTCATCAATAGATACACACTGTATGATAGGTGAAATAGTCTCAAATTGATTTAAATGGACTGTACATACACAAGTTCAACTTATAGGGGGGGTTGGGGGGCTGACTTGAAAAATACTTGAATGTGTATTGTGCGCAAAGGATATGTGATATGCAAAAAAATTTTTTACCAATATATCACCTATATAGACCCCCTTTATATGTAAGTATAGAAATGCTGAGGAAAGTTTTTTTATTATGCCTTATAGAGGTTTAAAATTTTGATCAGTTGGTCAAACAACGCTATTTCAACATATAAGAATGGCCAGGGTAAAAAAATTTGAGACATATCACCTCCAATCCCACATGGAAATGTTAGATAGGACCCCCCACTATGGAATAGATAATATTATGATGGTCTATTACTACTTGGCTTGATGATATAGGGCATGGAATGCAGTGAAATTTAAAAAAAAGCCATTTTGGGCCATTTTTCAACTTTGGGCCACCATATCTCAAAAAATAATGGACCGACATACACAAATTTAACTTTTTTTTAACCCACGGGTGTTTTCCTTCAAAAGAGACCAAAAATAAGAAGAATGGTTAGGTACTTTTTATTCTACAGCTCCCTGTATCCAAAATGACCCCAAAATCCCAAAAGTGACATGTTTCATCGGAATCAGTCTGGTTTAACTGAGTGGCGGATCCAAGATTTGGAAAAGGTAGGGGCGCAGCTCTAAAAGAGGGGGCGCACCCCCTATTTTTGAGCATATTTTGGGGTCCAAAATATCTAATTAAACTCTTAAGTACTGGGGAAAAGGGGGGGCGCACGCCCCCGTGCCCCCCCTCTAAATCCATCACTGTAACTTACAGCATCGGGAGTTGATGAGTTCGTAGTGATCCACCATGGTCGTCATACGAGGTGCCTCACAGCCTCCACGGTACTCCGTGTGGAACCAACACCTGTCCCGGTCGCTTGTCAACGGCTCCTTGTTCCAGTCAAAGCCCACACACATCCTGTTTTCAGTACACTCCCTCTCGCACTCATACAACGTCCGCCACTGCGGCTGCATTATGCCTCCCACCTTGCGCATATTGGTCACCATGTTGTCTGAAACAAACAGCCAACAATTTATCATAGGACTCAAATATTTGCCTAGTTTAATACTTTTGCGGTAGACGCAAACAATCTTCTATGGAATGAGAGACATCTACATTTACATACTTGCTGGTATGGCATTTTAGTAGATGAGCTTATTTGCCTTGAAAGTCAGGAATATCATAAACAAAGTTCACTTCCATTAGCCTAAGTGAGGCAAACTAAATAAAAAAAGAAACCCATTGAGATCAAGACAACATTTGGGTGTAAAAAGTTTCAACCAATCAACTTAGACCATGGATTTCTCATTGTACAATTTGAATGTCGCCACACCCCTTTTACTACAATGGAGGGATATGACACCAAGAACATTTGTTAAACCCATGAATCCACTGCATTGAATAAAAAGGTCTTTCTCTGGTGTGCAAAGGCTCTTATTAGTTTGTTATGTCCAATATAACAATGAGTTTCCCTATATGTGCATCATTATACTTACAGCGACAAAGGAATTTGAGGAGGGTGACTTGGTTGGTCATGGCAGTGGTGGGACGACAGGCAATGCTTTCAGCCACACCGTATCTATCATACAATGCACAGTTGGGAGTAACAGGCCCTAGGAACTCTGCCACGGTGCTGAAATACCGTCAATGTAAATGTTATATTAATGCTGACTAAGACTGACTTATGTGTTGTTTTCATGCCCTATTATACTGATGTCATCCCTTTGTGTGTTGTTTTCATGCCCTATTATACTGATGTCATTCCTTTATGTGTTGTTCTAATGCCCTATTATACTGATGTCATCCCTTTATGTGTTGTTTTCATGACCTATTATACTGATGTCATCCCTTTATGTGTTGTTTTCATGCCCTATTATACTGATGTCATCCCTTTGTGTGTTGTTTTCATGCCCTATTACACTGATGTCATTCCTTTATGTGTTGTTCTCATGCCCTATTATACTGATGTCATCCCTTTGTGTATTGTTTTCATGCCCTATTCTACTGATGTCATCCCTTTGTGTGTTGTTTTCATGCCCTTTTATACTGATGTCATTCCTTAGTGTGTTGTTTTCATGCCCCTATTATTCTGATGTAAGCCATTTATGTGTTGTTTCCATGCCCTATTATACTGATGTCATCTCTTTGTGTATTGTTTTCATGCCCTATTCTACTGATGTCATCCCTTTGTGTGGTGTTTTCATGCCCAATTATACTGATGTCGTCCCTTTGTGTGTTGTTTTCATGCCCTATTATTCTGATGTAAGCCATTTGTATGTTGTTTTCGGACCCCCGCCTTTCTTTCAGAGGCGCATTATTTATATGCATATTATTACCCCTCTGTACAACATATAGAAATAAACTTGAAATGCTGCCAGTCGACATTTAGATCTTAGTCTTACCCATGTTTAAGTCTACTCTTTGTTATGTCTACCATATATATTCCATTCTAATATCCGTGTTTTTCACAATGAGTTTAAAGTATACCATATATATTCCATTCTAATATCCGTGTTTTTCACAATGAGTTTAAAGTATACCATATATATTCCATTCTAATATCCGTGTTTTTCACAATGAGTTTAAAGTATACCATATATATTCCATTCTAATATCCGTGTTTTTCACAATGAGTTTAAAGTATACCATATATATTCCATTCTAATATCCGTGTTTTTCACAATGAGTTTAGAGTATACCATATATATTCCATTCTAATATCCGTGTTTTTCACAATGAGTTTAAAGTATACCATATATATTCCATTCTAATATCCGTGTTTTTCACAATGAGTTTAAAGTATACCATATATATTCCATTCTAATATCCGTGTTTTTCACAATGAGTTTAGAGTATACCATATATATTCCATTCTAATATCCGTGTTTTTCACAATGAGTTTAAAGTATACCATATATATTCCATTCTAATATCCGTGTTTTTCACAATGAGTTTAAAGTATACCATATATATTCCATTCTAATATCCGTGTTTTTCACAATGAGTTTAAAGTATACCATATATATTCCATTCTAATATCCGTGTTTTTCACAATGAGTTTAAAGTATACCATATATATTCCATTCTAACATCCGTGTTTCTCACTATTAGTTTAAAGTATACCATGTATATTGCATTCTAATGTTTCTCACAATAAGTTTTTATTAAGATCAAACTGCATCCTACTTGTACTGATAGCCAATACACTCTGGGTCCTGTTGACACAGCGCCTCACATTCAAAGAAACTACTTGTTGTTGCAGTCCGGGCAACAGCACCAGGAACAAGGCCCACCTTGATGCCCTCAGTACGACCAGGAGTAACTGTAACAATAAATACGTCATCAAGAACTGCTGTGCAGAAGGCTTTCTCATTGGTTCTTTAACATATGAGCCCATGGACAAAACCATAGTCAAAACTAATTACATGCTTGCACAATTCAGAAAGGTTTTGAATTTTTGAATAGTCTGGCCACTATTGGATACCAGATGGTATTTAAGCTCTTGAATATTATTTATTATATATGTTAAATTTATTCACTACGAATAAGAATTATTAATTAATGACAATTGTTGCATTGATTATTAAAGAATAATCAATACATGTACATCAGGACACGATGCAAGCCCTGAATTTGAAAAAATATATAAAACTCATCTGATACAGCCAACTCTATTTGATGGTTACCAAGGATACAATGGACTTGACCCTTGACCCCTGTAAAACTTATGCCAAAAAAAAGGGTTTGTTTCCAGTTACCTGACCAACCCTACCAAAACGGTAGGGTTGGTCAGAACCATAGTAACAACACGGTACAAACAGAGGTACAAAAAATATATAAAAAATAGGTAAAAAGTAAAAAGAAAATAGGTAAAAAGTAAAAAAAAAATCAGACCTACCGACCCTAGCACTGCAGCTCATGTTTACAAGTGGAAACACACCTTTTTCTTTGGCTTTATCATAAAAAAGCACCTCATACGTCATATTCATCAACCATACCCACCAAGTCCTGTATAAACAAGTCATGTCACCAATAACAAATTGTTGATTATACTTGCTTCTTGTCTGGATTTCTGTGAGAAATTTTATTTGATATTTTGGCTCTGGACTAAAAAACAAGGGCCCAATAATACGTTTTAAGATTGGTGTGAGTCTTACAGCAGGGGAAGACATAGGAGGTTGCACCGACTGTGTTGACAGTTTGGAGGCACTGCCCAATTTCAGGGGTGGATGTGCTAAAAAAGCGGCAGCCAGTGCTTGTGCTGAAGTCGGAAGCAATACACGAGGTTGTCCGGTCACACAGCAGGCCACAGTTTGCCGGGTCTGTCTGAGTAGCCATGGTTGACACGGTAACACCAACAGGAAGCTGGTTGGTATCAATCGTCACTTGTTCCGGCCGTAGCACCAAACGAGTCGGATCTGAAATAGAGTATATAGAAGCTCATCCGTATTTTTTATTATAGCACCACCTGGTCACAGATCAATACTAACTTTTTGCCCTGGTGACAAAATCAAACAACAATAAGACTCTTGTCTTCTGGGGAAAATTGAATCAGCTGATATACTGGGCCTTGAATAGGGGCCGGGCCTTGAATAGGGGCCGGGCCTTGAATAGGGGCCGGGCCTTGAATAGGGGCCGGGCCTTGAATAGGGCCGGACCTTGAATAGGGGCCGGACCTTGAATAGGGGCCGGACCTTGAATAGGGGGCAGGTATGGCCATTATTATAAGAGGTACATCAAATAAAACATTGGATTGGGAGTGGTGATCACACTAAGCCTTACGATATACCCTTTTTCTATGTATCGACACAGCATATACACAGGCAGGCCTAATCAGAATCTCAATAGCAATCTCCTGAGAAATTAAATATAACAATCACAAGTACATAATGTAAAGTGAGGAGAGACAAAACAATTTAATTATTAGAACAATTGCACCATTTAGATGTGCAGGGAGAGGGGGGTGAGTAGATGTATTAGACTCGTTATAGTGGATCAGTTAGCACCTAGGTGCACCCTGTAAATGTGAGAGCAGGCAGCTTTTGACAGCTTTGGTAGAACTATTAACATGCCCACATCTCTAGTATAATTTGGTGGGAAACTATGTATTTCCATATGTCATACTTTTTCCTCAGACCCTCAAAATCAATAAGAACCAGGCCGTGAATAATGGTCTCCCTTGAATAGGGGCCGGTGGTAAAGGTACATTGAAAATAATAAGGGCCGGGGCCTCTATTTGACACATTACAGTATGTATGAAAGCGGATCATATTTTGCTGATTTACAATTTTCCTTTCTTATTGATATCCTAAATTGAATTTTAGATTTTTCCACTGCAGAGGACCTGCTATGGTACTCCCTGTGGCCGCATTCATATCGACCAATGGGCATGCAATCAATTTAGGATTAAACCTGAGATTGTGTGAGTTAAGACTAGGGACTTACAACAAAGATGGGCAATCTTGTAGTGGGTGACGGCTACCGGGCTTTGCTGCTGCATGTACATTGACATGTCTAGGCTGCATGCTGCATCATAATGGATAATACAGTTGTCCGTATTACCGGTTGGTATAGTATCAAAGAAGTCGATGGCGTTACAGGTAGGGGTGCCTGTGGGTAGCACTGCTCCGTTGACATTCACACATTGCCGCAGACAAGCGTCGAGATCTGTCTGCATTCCACGGCCGTTTGATGAGCTATCAGAATTTCTCTGGTAGCCAGTGAAGAAAACTGTGGGATAGGGGCTCATTAAGTTATTCTGAAGGGTGAAAACTCTTGCGCCACTCCGTGTAATGTCCTGACTGTAGACAGACGACACGACAGTCAGCAAGACGAGAAGCCATTGTAGGGCAGACATTGTAACCTGTAACTGAGACAAAAACAGACGTCATTTCAACTTAACGATAACAACAATCAGCAAGATAAAAACAGATGTCATTTCAAGCTGGAATACAAAACTTCATCTTCTAAGATGATACCTGGGTTAGTGATTGCCCAGCACTATGGCCTGGTCACCAGGTTAACCCTTTATCGTCATGATGCATTAATGCGTCATGCCCCTTGGTTGTCATGATGCATGAATGCGTCATGCCCCTTGGTCGTCATGATGCATGAATGCGTCATGCCCCTTGGTCATCATGATGCATGCGTCATGCCCCTTAGTCATCATGATGCATGAATGCATCATGCCCCTTGGTCGTCATGATGCATGAATGCATCATGCCCCTTGGTCATCATGATGCATGAATGCATCATGCCCCTTGGTCATCATGATGCATGAATGCGTCATGCCCCTTGGTCATCATGATGCATGAATGCGTCATGCCCCTTGGTCGTCATGATGCATTCATGCATCATGCCCCTTGGTCGTCATGATGCATGCGTCATGCCCCTTAGTCGTCATGATGCATTCATGCGTCATGCCCCTTGGTTATCATGATGCATTCATGCATCATGCCCCTGGTCATCATGATGCATGCGACATGCCCCTTGGTCGTCATGATGCATTCATGCATCATGCCCCTGGTCATCATGATGCATGAATGTATCATGCCCCTTGGTCATCATGATTCATGAATGCATCATGCCGCTGGTCATCATGATGCATGAATGCATCATGCCGCTGGTCATCATGATGCATGAATGCATCATGCCCCCTGGTCATCATGATGCATGAATGCATCATGCCCCCTTGCCATCATGATGCATGAATGCATCATGCCCCTTGGTCATCATGATGCATGAATGCATCATGCCCCCTGGTCATCATGATGCATGAATGCATCATGCCCCTTGGTCATCATGATGCATGAATGTATCATGCCCCTCGGTCATCATGATGCATGAATGCATCATGCCCCTTGGTCATCATGATGCATGAATGCATCATGCCCCCTGGTCATCATGATGCATAAATGCATCATGCCCCTTGGTCATCATGATGCATGAATGCGTCATGCCCCCTGGTCATCATGATGCATGAATGCGTCATGCCCCTTGGTCGTCATGATGCATTCATGCATCATGCCCCTTGGTCGTCATGATGCATGCGTCATGCCCCTTAGTCGTCATGTTGCATTCATGCGTCATGCCCCTTGGTCATCATGATGCATTCATGCGTCATGCCCCTTGGTCATCATGATGCATTCATGCATCATGCCCCTGGTCATCATGATGCATGCGACATGCCCCTTGGTCGTCATGATGCATTCATGCATCATGCCCCTGGTCATCATGATGCATGAATGTATCATGCCCCTTGGTCATCATGATGCATGAATGTATCATGCCCCTTGGTCATCATGATTCATGAATGCATCATGCCGCTGGTCATCATGATGCATGAATGCATCATGCCCCCTGGTCATCATGATGCATGAATGCATCATGCCCCCTGGCCATCATGATGCATGAATGCATCATGCCCACTGGTCATCATGATGCAGACTCACCAGCACTTTATTAGTGCATCATGACGACTTTCTGTGCAACATGAAAAAAAATGTCAAGACTGAAACAAAAATGACTGCTGCAGGTGAGGTGCTTCTTAGCCAAAACTACCTTTTTCCCCTCTGTGCAACATGCTCCTGTTGACATAGTGAAAGAGGCAGCATGAGAAAAGTACATTAGATATTGGGGCTCCCTAGCCCAATTAAAGAAGAATGGTACTTCATGCCAGGATTTGGTTTCGCTGCTGATAATCTCAAATAACTCTGGATTATATTAGTATGATGTGTAAACAATAAATAAGAAAATGCAAAAAAAAAGGACATGTGAAATTGTGTATTCTAGTTTTCGCCAAGAATATGATCTTAGCTGTCAAAAAGGTATTAAACAACTTTTACCCACACATACATATTACAATCTCAGCCACAATTGTAAATGGGCTATAAATACCCCTATAAGTAAGCAGTACAACCACCTGTACCTACACCAGAATGTACTTCCGGTATATAGGTTCATACCTGTAAATATGCTATAAACACCCCTATAAGTAGGCAGTACAACCAGCTGTACCTACAGCAGAATGTACTTCTGGTATGTAGGTTCATACCTGTAAATGGGCTATAAATACCCCTATAAGTAGGCAGTACAACCAGCTGTACCTACATCAGAATGTACTTCTGGTATGTAGGTTCATATCTGTAAATATGCTATAAATACCCCTATAAGTAAGCAGTACAACCACCTGTACCTACACCAGAATGTACTTCCGGTATGTAGGTTCATACCTGTAAATATGCTATAAATACCCCTATAAGTAGGCAGTACAACCACCTGTACCTACACCAGAATGTACTTCTGGTATGTGGGTTCATACCTGTAAATGGGCTATAAATACCCCTATAAGTAGGCAGTACAACCACCTGTACCTACACCAGAATGTACTTCTGGTATGTAGGTTCATACCTGTAAATATGCTATAAATACCCCTGTAAGTAGGCAGTAAAACTATCTGTACCTACACCAGAATGTACTTCTGGTATGTAGGTTCATACCTGTAAGCAGTAGGCAGTACAACCACCTGTACCTACAGCAGAATGTACTTCTGGTATGTGGGATCATACCTGTAAATGTGCTATAAATACCCCTATAAGTAGGCAGTATAACCACCTGTACCTACACCAGAATGTACTTCTGGTATGTAGGATCATACCTGTAAATGTGCTATAAATACCCCTATAAGTAGGCAGTACAACCACCTGTACCTACACCAGAATGTACTTCTGGTATGTAGGTTCATACCTGTAAATGTGCTATAAATACCCCTATAAGTAGGCAGTACAACCACCTGTACCTACACCAGAATGTACTTCTGGTATGTAGGTTCATACCTGTAAATGTGCTATAAATACCCCTATAAGTAGGCAGTATAACCACCTGTACCTACACCAGAATGTACTTCTGGTATGTAGGTTCATACCTGTAAATGTGCTATAAATACCCCTATAAGTAGGCAGTACAACCACCTGTACCTACACCAGAATGTACTTCTGGTATGTAGGTTCATACCTGTAAATGTGCTATAAATACCCCTATAAGTAGGCAGTATAACCACCTGTACCTACACCAGAATGTACTTCTGGTATGTAGGATCATACCTGTAAATATGCTATAAATACCCCTATAAGTAGGCAGTACAACCACCTGTACCTACACCAGAATGTACTTCTGGTATGTAGGTTCATATCTGTAAATGTGCTATAAATACCCCTATAAGTAGGCAGCATAACCACCTGTACCTACACTAGAATGTACTTCTGGTATGTAGGATCATACCTGTAAATGTGCTTTAAATACCCCTATAAGTAGGCAGTACAACCACCTGTACCTACACCAGAATGTACTTCTGGTATGTAGGTTCATATCTGTAAATGTGCTATAAATATCCCTATAAGTAGGCAGTACAACCACCTGTACCTACACCAGAATCTAAATCTGGTATGTGGGTTCATACCTGTAAATGGGCTATAAATATCTCCGTTAGTAGGCAGTACAACCACCTGTACCTACACCAGAATGTACTTCTGGTATGTGGGTTCATACCTGTAAATGGGCTATAAACACCCCGATAAGTAGGCAGTACAACCACCTGTACCTACAGCAGAATGTACTTCTGGTATGTAGGTTCATACCTGTAAATGGGCTATAAACACCCCTATAAGTAGGCAGTACAACCACCTGTACCTACAGCAGAATCTAAATCTGGTATGTGGGTTCATACCTGTAAATGGGCTATAAATACCCCTATAAGTAGGCAGTACAACCACCTGTACCTACACCAGAATGTACTTCCGGTATGTGGGTTCATACCTGTAAATATGCTATAAATACCCCTGTAAGTAGGCAGTAAAACTATCTGTACCTACAGCAGAATGTACTTCTGCTATGTGGGTTCTTATCTGTAAATATGCTATAAATACCCCTATAAGTAGGCAGTACAACCACCTGTACCTACAGCAGAATCTAAATCTGGTATGTGGGTTCATATCTGTAAATGTGCTATAAATACCCCTATAAGTAGGCAGTACAACCACCTGTACCTACACCATAATGTACTTCTGGTATGTAGGTTCATACCTGTAAATGGCTATAAATACCCCTATAAGTAGGCAGTACAACCAGCTGTACCTACAGCAGAATCTAAATCTGGTATGTAGGTTCATGCCTACAGCAGGTACAACTGTATTGTAGAATAAAAAAAGCACTCTACTGTATATATCAATGCGGTATGGTAGGTCGTTCCAAGGCCTCCCTTTTTCAGGATTGTAGCCTCAGGCGAGTGGAACTACCTAACCTCCAACTATCCCCCATTGATTGGGTTCATATTGATAGAATCTCAAACAATCCCACCACTGGTGTTGGCCTCACCAGGACCCAAGAAGCCACAGCCGCGGCAGGAGCCGCTGGAGCTAGCAACATGATGGCAGCAGCCAATGCCAATATCCAGAATCAACCACAGGTCCATCAGAACTTTAACTTGTTCAACAGGGACAACCAGAACAGGAACGCCAACCGCAGCCGAGCTAACCAGAATTTTGGTGGCGCCCGACCTGCAAGAGAGCAACACTCTCAGGGCCGGAAGGGCAGAAATGGACGCAGAAACAGCAACAAGAACCAACTCGCGGGGCCGCAGAAACAATGGCGGCAACAACAACGGCAGCAACAACAATCGCTGCAGCCCCTCTGCAGACCGCCAACGCGGAGGAGGAGTGGTCAATTGTACAGGCCCTCTACGGCAGGGAGGATTAGGCGCCCTCTGATACCCACAGACTTACTTGCCATGGACTCTACACATTGAGTACCATGGAGAATCCTGCCATTCATATCAAAAAATGTAAAATAGACATAATTGAACAATCATCTGTGATGCCCAATGCCAATGTGACAAGGGCAAATTCCTCAGACTGTGATATACAATCAGATGGACATTTGGTAAATTTGGATACCAACAAAACTGTGATTACTTACACTTCTATGAACGGCAATGTTAATAACAATGATGACCCCAATGTCCAACCTATACCTGCTGAAAATTTGCAAAATGTCAATAAATTATTCAATGAAAAATCTGTTGTTGATTTTCTTTCAGTATACAAAGTAGAACGAAAGAATACAGTAGTTAATCTATCCAGCCTTGAATCAACTCCAGACAGCCATAAACTCTTATCACTGGGTTTAAACTTCTGTCCCACCCCAGGCGCCCCCTGTATAGGTGATAAATATGATGACCTTGAACGATTCCACAATACTCTCAGATGGAGATACAAATTCTCCTCCCCTACTATTGGTAGGAGAGCCATAGATAATACTAACGGCGCTCCCCCACCAGATGACCTTTTTGGGTGTAGTCTGGGTGACAAGGTTAAACAATCTAAAGCTTTCAGATCGGAAACTCTAAAAAGCACCCCTGGGTGGTTCCATCTTGAAAACATTCATAACTCTGAATGAAATTGAACTCATCAAGTGTAATAGGGTAAACCCTAAGAAACACAATATCAAACGCAGTGAAAAGATCACTATGCAAACATTATCAGAAAATACTGAAATTGTTATCCAATCTGCTGACAAAGGCGGAGCAGTGGCCATTTTAGATGCTAAAGATTATATAGAAGAAGGTATGAAGCAACGTAGCAACCAAAAGTCTTATAAAAAGGTAGACCATGATCAAACTGAGGAACACTCCTTAAAGATATCATGCTACCTAAGAGGCCTATTAACAAAGGGTGAACTCACCCACACCATTTTAGAAAGAATCTTGAGTGAAAACTGCAGAACTTAGGTAAAGCCATTGCCCGATGGCCCATAAAATATAGACCTGAGCATCTAATCCCCAAGGGAGAACCATCCAACAGCTCTGCCGACACATTGCAAGAAAGGCATCCCTAACAGCCAATTCCTTAGAATACAAAGGATCTGCACCAAGGTCAAAGACTTCATCAGACAAAGTCTGATAAAGGCAGCACAATTCATATGCAGAGGCTACCCAAAACAACCTCATCAGGGCCCTACAACTGGAGAGACCTGATCCAGCCTTGTACTTGCTTCACAAAACCAAAGTATGCAGTAGTGACACCATAATATTAGTCACCACTTATCACCCCACTTTTAATAATCTCCAGAAGATTATCAATAGAAATTGGGACATTCTGTCCCAATCTGCGCAGACTAGGGTGGTCCACCAAAAACAAGTTGTTACAGGTATTAGAAAACCACCCAGCCTCCGCAATACCCTAGTGAGAGCTAAGATTGACTACCACCCAGGTGAAACCAACAGACACAAAGCCGTTATTAAGGGAAAAGCTTCCAAGACCTGCACCTTCAGTGGGTGCCGATACTGCCCCAGATTAAATACCTACGGGGAAATCAAATTGGGCCCAACTGGGAAAACCTATATTAGCAAGATCAATGTCACTTGCAGAAGCTCCAATATAATTTTATTGTTTGAGCTGCAAAAAAATGCAACAAGCAATATGTGGGCCAAACCAAGCGACGGTTAATGTATCATATGGCTACCCACTTTGGGAATATTGTCCACAAAAGAATGTCCACAGACATGGGTTTCCACTTTAACACTGATGGACACAATGGCCTTGATGATGTAGAACTATACATTGTTGATTTTATCTTTCAGAGGCTGGAGAGCCATTATGCAGAGAAACTGCATAATAAAATAGAGAGGAATTAGATGCTTAAATTACGCACCCAAAGAGTATTAGATAAATAAGCAAAGTCATTCTGGGCCCACAGGTGTTTGTACAGTCCCATAGGATTCGGTAGCTATATGCCCGGCTGGCCCATGACTGAAAAAGTGTCTACCCCTGCAAAACCATAAAAACTTGAGAAGAATGCTAATACCCTCGGGCCATCTCTGGAAAGAGTCTGGAAAGGTAAAAATTCCAGACCTTTCTGAAGCTTTCCAACAAATATAATCGCCCCCCCCCTTTGTAATAATGATCACTTCTTTAGAAGGACATCTAAGAAGTCCCCTCCATGGACATGCCAAAGTCTTGTGGGTTCTGTTAAGTATTACCTCACGTAGAAGGTGCACCTTGTACATGATAAGTATTACCTCACGTAGAAGGTGCACCTTGTACATGTTAAGTATTACCTCATGTAGAAGGTGCACCTTGTACATGATAAGTATTACCTCTCGTAGAAGGTGCACCTTGTACATGTTAAGTATTACCTCACATACAATAGTTTTAAGCCATATCAAAGTACTGATTTGATCCAAATGTGGCCCAGGGAACTAAAGTCAAGGTGCACCATACAATGGTTTTAAACTATAGCACAGTACTGATATGACCCAAATGTGGCGGAGGTGCACCTTATATGTGTGGTGTCATGAACTCATGTTGCACATTATACATGATGTGTCTGATACACAAGGTGCACCATATACATGATGTGTCTGATACACAAGGTGCACCTTATACATGATGTGCCTGATACACAAGGTGCACCTTATACATTATGTGCTTTATACACAAGGTGCACCATATACATGATGTGTCTGATACACAAGGTGCACCTTATACATGATGTGCCTGATACACAAGGTGCACCTTATACATTATGTGCTTTATACACAAGGTGCACCATATACATGATGTGCCTTAGACACAAGGTGCACCATATACATGATGTGCCTTATACACAAGGTGCACCATAAACATGATGTGTCTGATACACAAGGTGCACCTTATACATGATGTGCCTTATACACAAGATGCACCTTATACATGATGTGCCTGATACAAAAGGTGCACATTATACATGATGTGCCTGATACAAAAGGTGCACCTTATACATGATGTTTCTGATACACAAGGTGCACCTTATGTACGATATGCCTTATACACAAGGTGCACCATATACATGATGTGTCTGATACACAAGGTGCACCTTATACATGATGTGTCTGATTCACAAGGTGCACCTTATACATGATGTGTCTGATACACAAGGTGCACCATAAACATGATGTGTCTGATACACAAGGTGCACCATATACATGATGTGTCTGATACACAAGGTGCACCATTTACATGATGTGTCTGATACACAAGGTGCACCATATACATGATGTGCCTTATACACAAGGTGCACCTTATACATGATGTGTCTGATACACAAGGTGCACCATATACATGATGTGTCTGATACACAGGGTGCACCATATACATGATGTGCCTGATACACAAGGTGCACCATATACATGATGTGCCTTATACACAAGGTGCACCTTATGTATGATGTGTCTGATACACAAGCTGCACCTTATGTATGATGTCTCTGATACACAAGGTGCACCATATACATGATGTGTCTGATACACAAGGTGCACCTTATGCATGATGTGCCTGATACACACGATGCACCTTATGTATGATGTGTCTGATACACAAGGTGCACCTTATGTATGATGTGTCTGATACACAAGGTGCACCATATACATGATGTGTCTGATACACAAGGTGCACCTTATGCATGATGTGCCTGATACACAAGGTGCACCATATACATGATGTGTCTGATACACAAGATGCACCATATACATGATGTGCCTGATACACAAAGTGCACCTTATATATGATGTGCCTGATACACAAGATGCACCTTATACATGATGTGCCTTATACACAAGGTGCACCTTATGCATGATGTGCCTGATACACAAGGTGCACCATATACATGATGTGTCTGATTCACAAGGTGCACCTTATACATGATGTGTCTGATACACAAGGTGCACCTTATGCATGATGTGTCTGATACACAAGGTGCACCATATACATGATGTGCCTGATACACAAGGTGCACCTTTTGCATGATGTGCCTGATACACAAGGTGCACCTTATACATGATGTGCCTGATACACAAGGTGCACCATATACATGATGTGCCTGATACACAAGGTGCACCTTATACATGATGTGCCTTATACACAAGGTGCACCTTATACATGATGTGTCTGATACACAGGGTGCACCTTATACATGATGTGTCTGATACACAAGGTGCACCATATACATGATGTGTCTGATACACAAGGTGCACCTTATGTATGATGTGTCTGATACACAAGGTGCACCATATACATGATGTGTCTGATACACAAGGTGCACCTTATACATGATGTGTCTGATACACAAGGTGCACCATATACAAGATGTGTCTGATACACACGATGCACCTTATGTATGATGTCTCTGATACACAAGGTGCACCATATACATGATGTGTCTGATACACAAGGTGCACCTTATGCATGATGTGTCTGATACACAAGGTGCACCTTATACATGATGTGTCTGATACACACGGTGCACCATATACATGATGTGTCTGATACACAAGGTGCACCTTATACATGATGTGTCTGATACACAAGGTGCACCTTATACATGATGTGTCTGATACACAAGGTGCACCTTATACATGATGTGTCTGATACACACGGTGCACCATATACATGATGTGTCTGATACACAAGGTGTACCTTATACATGATGTGCCTGATACACAAGGTGCACCTTATACATGATGTGCCTTAGAAACAAGGTGCACCATATACATGATGTGCCTCATACACAAGGTTCACCATAAACATGATGTGTCTGATACACAAGGTGCACCTTATACATGATGTGTCTGATACACAAGGTGCACCATATACATGATGTGTCTGATACACAAGGTGCACCTTATGTATGATGTGTCTGATACAAAAGCTGCACCATATACATGATGTGTCTGATACACAAGGTGCACCTTATACATGATGTGTCTGATACACACAATGCACCTTATGTATGATGTCTCTGATACACAAGGTGCACCATATACATGATGTGTCTGATACACAAGGTGCACCTTATGCATGATGTGTCTGATACACAAGGTGCACCTTATACATGATGTGTCTGATACACACGGTGCACCATATACATGATGTGTCTGATACACAAGGTACACCTTATACATGATGTGTCTGATACACAAGGTGCACCATATACATGATGTGCCTGATACACAAGGTGCACCATATACATGATGTGTCTGATACACAAGGTGCACCATATACATGATGTGTCTGATACACAAGGTGCACCTTATACATGATGTGTCTGATACACAAGGTGCACCATATACATGATGTGCCTGATACACAAGGTGCACCTTATACATGATGTGCCTGATACACAAGGTGCACCATATACATGATGTGCCTGATACACAAGGTGCACCTTATACATGATGTGCCTTATACACAAGGTGCACCTTATACATGATGTGTCTGATACACAGGGTGCACCTTATACATGATGTGCCTGATACACAAGGTGCACCTTATACATGATGTGTCTGATACACAAGGTGCACCTTATACATGATGTGTCTGATACACAAGGTGCACCATATACATGATGTGTCTGATACACACGGTGCACCATATACATGATGTGTCTGATACACAAGGTGCACCTTATACATGATGTGCCTTATACACAAGGTGCACCTTATACATGATGTGTCTGATACACAAGGTGCACCTTATACATGATGTGTCTGATACACACGGTGCACAATATACATGATGTGTCTGATGCACAAGGTGCACCTTATACATGATGTGTCTGATACACAAGGTGCACCTTATACATGATGTGTCTGATACACACGGTGCACCATATACATGATGTGTCTGATACACACGGTGCACCTTATACATGATGTGTCTGATACACAAGGTGCACCTTATACATGATGTGTCTGATACACAAGGTGCACCTTATACATGATGTGCCTGATACACAAGGTGCACCTTATACATGATGTGCCTTAGACACAAGGTGCACCATATACATGATGTGCCTTATACACAAGGTGCACCATATACATGATGTGTCTGATAAACAAGGTGCACCTTATACATGATGTGTCTGATACACACGGTGCACCATTTACATGATGTGTCTGATACACAAGGTGCACCTTATACATGATGTGCCTGATACACAAGGTGCACCTTATATATGATGTGCCTTATACACAAGGTGCACCTTATACACAAGGTGCACCTTATACATGATGTGTCTGATACACAAGGTGCACCTTATACATAATGTGCCTGATACACAAGGTGCACCTTATACATGATGTGCCTGATACACAAGGTTCACCATATACATGATGTGCCTGATACACAAGGTGCACCTTATACATGATGTGTCTGATACACAAGGTGCACCTTATACATGATGTGTCTGATACACACGGTGCACCTTATACATGATGTGCCTGATACACAAGGTTCACCATATACATGATGTGTCTGATACACAAGGTGCACCTTATACATGATGTGTCTGATACACACGGTGCACCTTATACATGATGTGTCTGATACACACGGTGCACCTTATACATGATGTGTCTGATTCACAAGGTGCACCTTATATATGATGTGCCTGATACACAAGGTGAATCATATACATGATGTGCCTGATACACACGGTGCACCTTATACATGATGTGTCTGATACACAAGCTGCACCTTATACATGATGTGTCTGATACACAAGGTTCACCATATACATGATGTGCCTGATACACAAGGTGCACCTTATACATGATGTGCCTGATACACAAGGTGCACCATATACATGATGTGCCTGATACACAAGGTGCACCATATACATGATGTGTCTGATACACAAGGTGCACCTTATACATGATGTGTCTGATACACAAGGTGCACCTTATACATTATGTGCTTTATACACAAGGTGCACCATATACATGATGTGTCTGATACACAGGGTGCACCATATACATGATGTGTCTGATACACAAGGTGCACCATATACATGATGTGTCTGATACACAAGGTGCACCATATACATGATGTGTCTGATACACAGGGTGCACCATATACATGATGTGCCTGATACACAAGGTGCACCTTATACATGATGTGCCTGATACACAAGGTGCACCTTATACATGATGTGTCTGATACACAAGGTGCACCATATACATGATGTGTCTGATACACACGGTGCACCATATACGCCACACTTTAAAAAAAAATGTCATTATAATGCTGGAGTCCTTGTCCGGAAGTTGCCAGGGATCCATTGTTATTTTCACAGAGATTCCTCGTACCACTGTACTGCCACCTGGGGGTTATTTTAAAAGCTACACTAGTTCACTGCAAAACAATTACCGTATATTCTCTTGTATAAGCCTTGGCTTATACCAGATTTCAAATGAAATTTAGGCTTATAGGACCAGTCCAAAGAAGTAGGGTATTTGGCCTTATAGAATAGTATTGAATCCACAGTTTTCAAGCACCAGATGCACCTCATGGTCCCCTTCAAAGTTGTGGGTGTGGCTTATAGAACGGATGTGGCGTATACGAGTGGTTCAGATTTACATGGATCCCTGTTAAGCCATGGCTCCACTATGCAACATAGGGTGTGATCTTGAGCTAGTTGTATAAAAATAGATGCACATGGAGGGAGTTGTATGGTATGTTGCATAGTGGACCCTACTATCCAGATTATCATTCCTGCAATCACTAAAAAGGCAAAATTTGATGTGATCTGCTAAAAGCCCCCCTTTCCCAGTACATGTCACATGATTATCATCCATAAGTTATTGCGATGCAACTGCAGACCCAAGTGCAATCTCTAGTTGCAAACATATTTAGTCTCACAGTGGACTTTGGCCTTTAGGTTCAACAACAATGTCTTTCAGTGTAGGAATACATCAGTATAGATTTAATCTGCCCCTGCTCTACCCGCATAATAATGTCTTGTGTACTGTAAACACCTCGTTATCAAAATAACCATGAATCCTCATTCCATAGTTGCCAGAGATCCATTGTTTTTTTCACAGAGATTTCTTGTACATTTGTGTACCACTGTGCTGTCACCTGGGGCTTCTTGTAAAAACTACACTGGTTCACTGCTTTACATTTATAATGGTTTATCATACAGGTTTATATGGACGAGGATCCGTGTGACATAGAACGAACTATTTTGGAAATCTAGCTAACAATTAAAGACCAATCCACTCTTGGGGCCTGACACGATTTTAATTTGTCAAACCATTTTTGTTTCCTTGTAAATCCCAGAGAGGGAAACCCACACTTTTTATTCTAAGACAACTAGAGCTGGTAAAATGGGACTTTACAAATATATACTGTTCCTAGATCCAATTATGATGATTAATGTGGAAAGTTTGAAATCACCAATGGACATCTGTGTAATAGTAATCAGACAGATGGAGTGGAATGGGAAGTCGGCGGAACCGGATATGATATAGTGTTTGCGTGGGGGGGAGTCCAAAATACATATATCATTAACACAGCCAAAGTTGATATTATGGAGAGTAATGTGAGATAATATATGGCATTGAATTATCAGTGAGTAAGAGAACGTGCAATTAGGGTGTGGTTGGTGCTAGCTTGTACAGGGAAGGCAGGGTGGTGGTGAGGGGGGGGGGTAGAGACCAGATGTAGGTGGTTACATGTATAAGGTGTCTCTACCAGGCCCCTACTACCACACTCTGTGTGTGGATGTGCTCTGATGAACACACCACCCACCCTGCCATCCTACACCCCCGCCCTACCTGGTCCACCCCCCCCACACACACACACCTCCCTTACCTGCCCCTACACCCCTACACACAGTCTGCATTCTGTAACTTGTAATTAACACCGCCCCTACACCCCTACACACAGTCTGCATTCTGTAACTTGTAATTAACACCGCCCCTACACCCCTACACACAGTCTACATTCTGTAACTTGTAAATAACACCACCCCTACACCCCTACACACAGTCTGCATTCTGTAACTTGTAATTAACACCTGCCCCTACACCCCTACACACAGTCTGCATTCTGTAACTTGTAATTAACACCGCCCCTACACCCCTACACACAGTCTGCATTCTGTAACTTGTAATTAACACCTGCCCCTACACCCCTACACACAGTCTGCATTCTGTAACTTGTAATTAACACCTGCCCCTACACCCCTACACACAGTCTGCATTCTGTAACTTGTAATTAACACCTGCCCCTACACACAGTCTGCATTCTGTAACTTGTAATTAACACCTGTCCCTACACCCCTACACACAATCTGCATTCTGTAACTTGTAATTTACACCTGTCCCTACACCCCTACACACAGTCTGCATTCTGTAACTTGTAATTAACACCTGCCCCTACACCCCTACACACAATCTGCATTCTGTAACTTGTAATTAACACCTGCCCTACACCCCTACACACAGTCTGCATTCTGTAACTTGTAATTTACACCTGTCCCTACACCCCTACACACAGTCTGCATTCTGTAACTTGTAATTAACACCTGCCCCTACACCCCTACACACAATCTGCATTCTGTAACTTGTAATTAACACCTGCCCTACACCCCTACACACAGTCTGCATTCTGTAACTTGTAATTAACACCTGCCCCTACACCCCTACACACAGTCTGCATTCTGTAACTTGTAATTAACACCTCCCCTACAACCTTACACACAGTCTACATTCTGTAACTTGTAATTAACACCGCCCCTACACCCCTACACACAGTCTACATTCTGTAACTTGTAATTAACACTGCCCCTACACCCCTACACACAGTCTGCATTCTGTTACTTGTAATTAACACCGCCCCTACACCCCTACACACAGTCTGCATTCTGTAACTTGTAATTAACACCTGCCCTACACCCCTACACACAGTCTGCATTCTGTAACTTGTAATTAACACCGCCCCTACACCCCTACACACAGTCTGCATTCTGTAACTTGTAATTAACACCTGTCCCTACACACAGTCTGCATTCTGTAACTTGTAATTAACACCTGCCCTACACCCCTACACACAGTCTGCATTCTGTAACTTGTAATTAACACCTGTCCCTACACACAGTCTGCATTCTGTAACTTGTAATTAGCACCTGTCCCTACACACAGTCTGCTTCCTGTAACTTGTAATTAACACCGCCCCTACACCCCTACACACACTCTGCATTCTGTAACTTGTAATTAACATCTGCCCCTACACACAGTCTGCATTCTGTAACTTGTAATTAGCACCTGTCCCTACACACAGTCTGCATTCTGTAACTTGTAATTAACACCTGCCCCTACACACAGTCTGCATTCTGTAACTTGTAATTAGCACCTGTCCCTACACACAGTCTGCATTCTGTAACTTGTAATTAGCACCTGTCCCTACACACAGTCTGCATTCTGTAACTTGTAATTAACACCGCCCCTACACCCCTACACACAGTCTGCATTCTGTAACTTGTAATTAACACCTGCCCCTACACACAGTCTGCATTCTGTAACTTGTAATTAACACCTGCCCCTACACACAGTCTGCATTCTGTAACTTGTAATTAACACCTGCCCCTACACACAGTCTGCATTCTGTAACTTGTAATTAACACCTGCCCCTACACCCCTACACACAGTCTGCATTCTGTAACTTGTAATTAACACCTGCCCTACACCCCTACACACAGTCTGCATTCTGTAACTTGTAATTAACACCTGCCCCTACACCCCTATACACAGTCTGCATTCTGTAACTTGTAATTAACACCTGCCCCTACACCCCTACACACAGTCTGTATTCTGTAACTTGTAATTAACACCTCCCCTACACCCCTACACACAGTCTGCATTCTGTAACTTGTAATTTACACCTGCCCCTACACCCCTACACACAGTCTGCATTCTGTAACTTGTAATTAACACCTGTCCCTACACCCCTACACACAATCTGCATTCTGTAACTTGTAATTAACACCTGCCCCTACACCCCTATACACAGTCTGCATTCTGTAATTTGTAATTAACACCTGCCCCTACACCCCTACACACAGTCTGCATTCTTTAACTTGTAATTAACACCTGCCCCTACACCCCTACACACAGTCTGCATTCTGTAACTTGTAATTAACACCTGCCCCTACACCCCTACACACAGTCTGCATTCTGTAACTTGTAATTAACACCTGCCCCTACACCCCTACACACAGTCTGCATTCTGTAACTTGTAATTAACACCTGCCCCTACACCCCTACACACAGTCTGCATTCTGTAACTTGTAATTAACACCTGTCCCTACACACAGTCTAGATTCTGTAACTTGTAATTAACACCTGTCCCTACACCCCTACACACAGTCTGCATTCTGTAACTTGTAATTAACACCTGCCCCTACACCCCTACACACAGTCTGTATTCTGTAACTTGTAATTAACACCTGCCCTACCCCCCTACACACAGTCTGCATTCTGTAACTTGTAATTAACACCTGCCCCTACACCCCTACACACAGTCTGCATTCTGTAACTTGTAATTAACACCTGCCCCTACACACAGTCTGCATTCTGTAACTTGTAATTAGCACCTGTCCCTACACACAGTCTGCATTCTGTAACTTGTAATTAACACCTGCCCTACACCCCTACACACAGTCTGCATTCTGTAACTTGTAATTAACACCACCCCTACACCCCTACACACAGTCTGCATTCTGTAACTTGTAATTAACACCTGCCCCTACACCCCTACACACAGTCTGCATTCTGTAACTTGTAATTAACACCTCCCCTACACCCCTACACACAGTCTGCATTCTGTAACTTGTAATTAACACCTGCCCCTACACCCCTACACACAGTCTGCATTCTGTAACTTGTAATTAACACCTGTCCCTACACCCCTACACACAGTCTGCATTCTGTAACTTGTAATTAACACCTGCCCCTACACCCCTACACACAGTCTGCATTCTGTAACTTGTAATTAACACCTGTCCCTACACACAGTCTAGATTCTGTAACTTGTAATTAACACCTGTCCCTACACCCCTACACACAGTCTGCATTCTGTAACTTGTAATTAACACCTGCCCCTACACCCCTACACACAGTCTGTATTCTGTAACTTGTAATTAACACCTGCCCTACCCCCCTACACACAGTCTGCATTCTGTAACTTGTAATTAACACCTGCCCCTACACACAGTCTGCATTCTGTAACTTGTAATTAACACCTGCCCCTACACACAGTCTGCATTCTGTAACTTGTAATTAACACCTGTCCCTACACCCCTACACACAATCTGCATTCTGTAACTTGTAATTAACACCTGCCCCTACACCCCTACACACAGTCTGCATTTTGTCATTTGTAATTAACACCTCCCCTACACCCCTACACACAGTCTGCATTCTGTAACTTGTAATTAACACCTCCCCTACACCCCTACACACAGTCTGCATTCTGTAACTTGTAATTAACACCTGCCCCTACACCCCTACACACAGTCTGCATTCTGTAACTTGTAATTAACACCTGCCCCTACACCCCTACACACAATTTGCATTCTGTAACTTGTAATTAACACCTGCCCCTACACCCTACACACAGTCTGCATTCTGTAACTTGTAATTAACACCTGCCCCTACACCCCTACACACAGTCTGCATTCTGTAACTTGTAATTACCACCTGTCCCTACACACAGTCTGCATTCTGTAACTTGTAATTAACACCTGTCCCTACACCCCTACACACAGTCTGCATTCTGTAACTGGTAATTAACACCTGCCCCTAAACACAGTCTGCATTCTGTAACTTGTAATTAACACTGCCCTTACACACAGTCTGCATTCTGTAACTTGTAATTAACACCTGCCCCTACACCCCTACACACAGTCTGTATTCTGTAACTTTAATTAACACCTCCCCTACACCCCTACACACAGTCTGCATTCTGTAACTTGTAATTAACACCTGCCCCTACACCCCTACACACAGTCTGTATTCTGTGACTTGTAATTAACACCTCCCCTACACCCCTACACACAGTCTGCATTCTGTAACTTGTAATTAACACCGCCCCTACACCCCTACACACAGTCTGCATTCTGTAACTTGTAATTAACACCTGCCCTACACCCCTACACACAGTCTGCATTCTGTAACTTGTAATTAACACCGCCCCTACACCCATACACACAATCTGCATTCTGTAACTTGTAATTAACACCTGTCCCTACACCCCTACACACAGTCTGCATTCTGTAACTTGTAATTAACACCTGCCCATACACCCCTACACACAGTCTGCATTCTGTAACTTGTAATTAACACCTGTCCTACACCCCTACACACAGTCTGCATTCTGTACCTTGTAATTAACACCTGCCCCTACACCCCTACACACAGTCTGCATTCTGTAACTTGTAATTAACACCTGCCCCTACACACAGTCTGCATTCTGTAACTTGTAATTAACACCTGCCCCTACACCCCTACACACAGTCTGCATTCTGTAACTTGTAATTAACACCTGTCCCTACACCCCTACACACAGTCTGTATTCTGTAACTTGTAATTAACACCTGCCCCTACACACAGTCTGCATACTGTAACTTGTAATTAACACCTGCCCCTACACACAGTCTGCATACTGTAACTTGTAATTAACACCTGGCCCTACACACAGTCTGCATTCTGTTACTTGTAATTAACACCTGCCCCTACACCCCTACACACAGTCTGCATTCTGTAACTTGTAATTAACACCTGCCCTACACCCCTACACACAGTCTGCATTCTGTAACTTGTAATTAACACCTGCCCCTACACACAGTCTGCATTCTGTAACTTGTAATTAACACCTGCCCCTACACACAGTCTGCATTCTGTAACTTGTAATTAACACCTGCCCCTACACACAGTCTGCATTCTGTAACTTGTAATTAACACCTCCCCTACACCCCTACACACAGTCTGCATTCTGTAACTTGTAATTAACCCCGCCCCTACACCCATACACACAATCTGCATTCTGTAACTTGTAATTAACACCTGTCCCTACACCCCTACACACAGTCTGCATTCTGTAACTTGTAATTAACACCTGCCCCTACACCCCTACACACAGTCTGCATTCTGTAACTTGTAATTAACACCTGTCCTACACCCCTACACACAGTCTGCATTCTGTAACTTGTTATTAACACCTGTCCTACACCCCTACACACAGTCTGCATTCTGTAACTTGTAATTAACACCTGTCCCTACACCCCTACACACAGTCTGTATTCTGTAACTTGTAATTAACACCTGCCCCTACACACAGTCTGCATTCTGTAACTTGTAATTAACACCTGCCCCTACACACAGTCTGCATTCTGTAACTTGTAATTAACACCTGCCCCTACACACAGTCTGCATTCTGTAACTTGTAATTAACACCTGCCCCTACACCCCTACACACAGTCTGCATTCTGTAACTTGTAATTAACACCTGCCCCTACACCCCTACACACAGTCTGCATTCTGTAACTTGTAATTAACACCTCCCCTACACCCCTACACACAGTCTGCATTCTGTAACTTGTAATTAACACCGCCCCTACACCCCTACACACAGTCTGCATTCTGTAACTTGTAATTAACACCTGCCCTACACCCCTACACACAGTCTGCATTCTGTAACTTGTAATTAACACCGCCCCTACACCCATACACACAATCTGCATTCTGTAACTTGTAATTAACACCTGTCCCTACACCCCTACACACAGTCTGCATTCTGTAACTTGTAATTAACACCTGCCCCTACACCCCTACACACAGTCTGCATTCTGTAACTTGTAATTACCACCTGTCCCTACACACAGTCTGCATTCTGTAACTTGTAATTAACACCTGTCCCTACACCCCTACACACAGTCTGCATTCTGTAACTGGTAATTAACACCTGCCCCTAAACACAGTCTGCATTCTGTAACTTGTAATTAACACTGCCCTTACACACAGTCTGCATTCTGTAACTTGTAATTAACACCTGCCCCTACACCCCTACACACAGTCTGTATTCTGTAACTTTAATTAACACCTCCCCTACACCCCTACACACAGTCTGCATTCTGTAACTTGTAATTAACACCTGCCCCTACACCCCTACACACAGTCTGTATTCTGTGACTTGTAATTAACACCTCCCCTACACCCCTACACACAGTCTGCATTCTGTAACTTGTAATTAACACCGCCCCTACACCCCTACACACAGTCTGCATTCTGTAACTTGTAATTAACACCTGCCCTACACCCCTACACACAGTCTGCATTCTGTAACTTGTAATTAACACCGCCCCTACACCCATACACACAATCTGCATTCTGTAACTTGTAATTAACACCTGTCCCTACACCCCTACACACAGTCTGCATTCTGTAACTTGTAATTAACACCTGCCCATACACCCCTACACACAGTCTGCATTCTGTAACTTGTAATTAACACCGCCCCTACACCCCTACACACAGTCTGCATTCTGTACCTTGTAATTAACACCTGCCCCTACACCCCTACACACAGTCTGCATTCTGTAACTTGTAATTAACACCTGCCCCTACACACAGTCTGCATTCTGTAACTTGTAATTAACACCTGCCCCTACACCCCTACACACAGTCTGCATTCTGTAACTTGTAATTAACACCTGTCCCTACACCCCTACACACAGTCTGTATTCTGTAACTTGTAATTAACACCTGCCCCTACACACAGTCTGCATACTGTAACTTGTAATTAACACCTGCCCCTACACACAGTCTGCATACTGTAACTTGTAATTAACACCTGGCCCTACACACAGTCTGCATTCTGTTACTTGTAATTAACACCTGCCCCTACACCCCTACACACAGTCTGCATTCTGTAACTTGTAATTAACACCTGCCCTACACCCCTACACACAGTCTGCATTCTGTAACTTGTAATTAACACCTGCCCCTACACACAGTCTGCATTCTGTAACTTGTAATTAACACCTGCCCCTACACACAGTCTGCATTCTGTAACTTGTAATTAACACCTGCCCCTACACACAGTCTGCATTCTGTAACTTGTAATTAACACCTCCCCTACACCCCTACACACAGTCTGCATTCTGTAACTTGTAATTAACCCCGCCCCTACACCCATACACACAATCTGCATTCTGTAACTTGTAATTAACACCTGTCCCTACACCCCTACACACAGTCTGCATTCTGTAACTTGTAATTAACACCTGCCCCTACACCCCTACACACAGTCTGCATTCTGTAACTTGTAATTAACACCTGTCCTACACCCCTACACACAGTCTGCATTCTGTAACTTGTTATTAACACCTGTCCTACACCCCTACACACAGTCTGCATTCTGTAACTTGTAATTAACACCTGTCCCTACACCCCTACACACAGTCTGTATTCTGTAACTTGTAATTAACACCTGCCCCTACACACAGTCTGCATTCTGTAACTTGTAATTAACACCTGCCCCTACACACAGTCTGCATTCTGTAACTTGTAATTAACACCTGCCCCTACACACAGTCTGCATTCTGTAACTTGTAATTAACACCTGCCCCTACACCCCTACACACAGTCTGCATTCTGTAACTTGTAATTAACACCTGCCCCTACACCCCTACACACAGTCTGCATTCTGTAACTTGTAATTAACACCTCCCCTACACCCCTACACACAGTCTGCATTCTGTAACTTGTAATTAACACCGCCCCTACACCCCTACACACAGTCTGCATTCTGTAACTTGTAATTAACACCTGCCCTACACCCCTACACACAGTCTGCATTCTGTAACTTGTAATTAACACCGCCCCTACACCCATACACACAATCTGCATTCTGTAACTTGTAATTAACACCTGTCCCTACACCCCTACACACAGTCTGCATTCTGTAACTTGTAATTAACACCTGCCCCTACACCCCTACACACAGTCTGCATTCTGTAACTTGTAATTACCACCTGTCCCTACACACAGTCTGCATTCTGTAACTTGTAATTAACACCTGTCCCTACACCCCTACACACAGTCTGCATTCTGTAACTGGTAATTAACACCTGCCCCTAAACACAGTCTGCATTCTGTAACTTGTAATTAACACTGCCCTTACACACAGTCTGCATTCTGTAACTTGTAATTAACACCTGCCCCTACACCCCTACACACAGTCTGTATTCTGTAACTTTAATTAACACCTCCCCTACACCCCTACACACAGTCTGCATTCTGTAACTTGTAATTAACACCTGCCCCTACACCCCTACACACAGTCTGTATTCTGTGACTTGTAATTAACACCTCCCCTACACCCCTACACACAGTCTGCATTCTGTAACTTGTAATTAACACCGCCCCTACACCCCTACACACAGTCTGCATTCTGTAACTTGTAATTAACACCTGCCCTACACCCCTACACACAGTCTGCATTCTGTAACTTGTAATTAACACCGCCCCTACACCCATACACACAATCTGCATTCTGTAACTTGTAATTAACACCTGTCCCTACACCCCTACACACAGTCTGCATTCTGTAACTTGTAATTAACACCTGCCCATACACCCCTACACACAGTCTGCATTCTGTAACTTGTAATTAACACCGCCCCTACACCCCTACACACAGTCTGCATTCTGTACCTTGTAATTAACACCTGCCCCTACACCCCTACACACAGTCTGCATTCTGTAACTTGTAATTAACACCTGCCCCTACACACAGTCTGCATTCTGTAACTTGTAATTAACACCTGCCCCTACACCCCTACACACAGTCTGCATTCTGTAACTTGTAATTAACACCTGTCCCTACACCCCTACACACAGTCTGTATTCTGTAACTTGTAATTAACACCTGCCCCTACACACAGTCTGCATACTGTAACTTGTAATTAACACCTGCCCCTACACACAGTCTGCATACTGTAACTTGTAATTAACACCTGGCCCTACACACAGTCTGCATTCTGTTACTTGTAATTAACACCTGCCCCTACACCCCTACACACAGTCTGCATTCTGTAACTTGTAATTAACACCTGCCCTACACCCCTACACACAGTCTGCATTCTGTAACTTGTAATTAACACCTGCCCCTACACACAGTCTGCATTCTGTAACTTGTAATTAACACCTGCCCCTACACACAGTCTGCATTCTGTAACTTGTAATTAACACCTGCCCCTACACACAGTCTGCATTCTGTAACTTGTAATTAACACCTCCCCTACACCCCTACACACAGTCTGCATTCTGTAACTTGTAATTAACCCCGCCCCTACACCCATACACACAATCTGCATTCTGTAACTTGTAATTAACACCTGTCCCTACACCCCTACACACAGTCTGCATTCTGTAACTTGTAATTAACACCTGCCCCTACACCCCTACACACAGTCTGCATTCTGTAACTTGTAATTAACACCTGTCCTACACCCCTACACACAGTCTGCATTCTGTAACTTGTTATTAACACCTGTCCTACACCCCTACACACAGTCTGCATTCTGTAACTTGTAATTAACACCTGTCCCTACACCCCTACACACAGTCTGTATTCTGTAACTTGTAATTAACACCTGCCCCTACACACAGTCTGCATTCTGTAACTTGTAATTAACACCTGCCCCTACACACAGTCTGCATTCTGTAACTTGTAATTAACACCTGCCCCTACACACAGTCTGCATTCTGTAACTTGTAATTAACACCTGCCCCTACACCCCTACACACAGTCTGCATTCTGTAACTTGTAATTAACACCTGCCCCTACACCCCTACACACAGTCTGCATTCTGTAACTTGTAATTAACACCTCCCCTACACCCCTACACACAGTCTGCATTCTGTAACTTGTAATTAACACCGCCCCTACACCCCTACACACAGTCTGCATTCTGTAACTTGTAATTAACACCTGCCCTACACCCCTACACACAGTCTGCATTCTGTAACTTGTAATTAACACCGCCCCTACACCCATACACACAATCTGCATTCTGTAACTTGTAATTAACACCTGTCCCTACACCCCTACACACAGTCTGCATTCTGTAACTTGTAATTAACACCTGCCCATACACCCCTACACACAGTCTGCATTCTGTAACTTGTAATTAACACCTGTCCTACACCCCTACACACAGTCTGCATTCTGTACCTTGTAATTAACACCTGCCCCTACACCCCTACACACAGTCTGCATTCTGTAACTTGTAATTATCACCTGCCCCTACACACAGTCTGCATTCTGTAACTTGTAATTAACACCTGCCCCTACACCCCTACACACAGTCTGCATTCTGTAACTTGTAATTAACACCTGTCCCTACACCCCTACACACAGTCTGTATTCTGTAACTTGTAATTAACACCTGCCCCTACACACAGTCTGCATACTGTAACTTGTAATTAACACCTGCCCCTACACACAGTCTGCATACTGTAACTTGTAATTAACACCTGCCCCTACACACAGTCTGCATTCTGTAACTTGTAATTAACACCTGCCCCTACACCCCTACACACAGTCTGCATTCTGTAACTTGTAATTAACACCTGCCCTACACCCCTACACACAGTCTGCATTCTGTAACTTGTAATTAACACCTGCCCCTACACACAGTCTGCATTCTGTAACTTGTAATTAACACCTGCCCCTACACACAGTCTGCATTCTGTAACTTGTAATTAACACCTGCCCCTACACACAGTCTGCATTCTGTAACTTGTAATTAACACCTCCCCTACACCCCTACACACAGTCTGCATTCTGTAACTTGTAATTAACCCCGCCCCTACACCCATACACACAATCTGCATTCTGTAACTTGTAATTAACACCTGTCCCTACACCCCTACACACAGTCTGCATTCTGTAACTTGTAATTAACACCTGCCCCTACACCCCTACACACAGTCTGCATTCTGTAACTTGTAATTAACACCTGTCCTACACCCCTACACACAGTCTGCATTCTGTAACTTGTTATTAACACCTGTCCTACACCCCTACACACAGTCTGCATTCTGTAACTTGTAATTAACACCTGTCCCTACACCCCTACACACAGTCTGTATTCTGTAACTTGTAATTAACACCTGCCCCTACACACAGTCTGCATTCTGTAACTTGTAATTAACACCTGCCCCTACACACAGTCTGCATTCTGTAACTTGTAATTAACACCTGCCCCTACACACAGTCTGCATTCTGTAACTTGTAATTAACACCTGCCCTACACCCCTACACACAGTCTGCATTCTGTAACTTGTAATTAACACCTGCCCCTACACCCCTACACACAGTCTGCATTCTGTAACTTGTAATTAACACCTACCCTACACCCCTACACACAGTCTGCATTCTGTAATTTGTAATTAACACCTGCCCCTACACGCCTACACACAGTCTGCATTCTTTAACTTGTAATTAACACCTGCCCCTACACCCTTACACACAGTCTGCATTCTGTTACTTGTAATTAACACCTGCCCTACACCCCTACACACAGTCTGCATTCTGTAACTTGTAATTAACACCTGTCCCTACACCCCTACACACAGTCTGCATTCTGTAACTTGTAATTAACACCTGCCCCTACACCCCTACACACAGTCTGTATTCTGTAACTTGTAATTAACACCTGCCCTACCCCCCTACACACAGTCTGCATTCTGTAACTTGTAATTAACACCTGCCCCTACACACAGTCTGCATTCTGTAACTTGTAATTAACACCTGCCCCTACACACAGTCTGCATTCTGTAACTTGTAATTAACACCTGTCCCTACACCCCTACACACAATCTGCATTCTGTAACTTGTAATTAACACCTGCCCCTACACCCCTACACACAGTCTGCATTTTGTCATTTGTAATTAACACCTACCCTACACCCCTACACACAGTCTGCATTCTGTAACTTGTAATTAACACCTCCCCTACACCCCTACACACAGTCTGCATTCTGTAACTTGTAATTAACACCTGCCTATACACCCCTACACACAGTCTGCATTCTGTAACTTGTAATTAACACCTGCCCCTACACCCCTACACACAATCTGCATTCTGTAACTTGTAATTAACACCTGCCCCTACACCCCTACACACAGTCTGCATTCTGTAACTTGTAATTAACACCTGCCCCTACACCCCTACACACAGTCTGCATTCTGTAACTTGTAATTAGCACCTGTCCCTACACACAGTCTGCATTCTGTAACTTGTAATTAACACCTGCCCCTACACACAGTCTGCATTCTGTAACTTGTAATTAACACCTGCCCCTACACACAGTCTGCATTCTTTAACTTGTAATTAACACCTGCCCCTACACCCCTACACACAGTCTGCATTCTGTAACTTGTAATTAACACCTGCCCTACACCCCTACACACAGTCTGCATTCTGTAACTTGTAATTAACACCGCCCCTACACCCCTACACACAGTCTGCATTCTGTAACTTGTAATTAACACCTGTCCCTACACACAGTCTGCATTCTGTAACTTGTAATTAACACCTGCCCTACACCCCTACACACAGTCTGCATTCTGTAACTTGTAATTAACACCTGTCCCTACACACAGTCTGCATTCTGTAACTTGTAATTAGCACCTGTCCCTACACACAGTCTGCATTCTGTAACTTGTAATTAGCACCTGCCCCTACACACAGTCTGCATTCTGTAACTTGTAATTAACACCTGCCCCTACACACAGTCTGCATTCTGTAACTTATAATTAACACCTGCCCCTACACACAGTCTGCATTCTGTAACTTGTAATTAACACCTGCCCCTACACACAGTCTGCATTCTGTAACTTGTAATTAACACCTGCCCCTACACCCCTACACACAGTCTGCATTCTGTAACTTGTAATTAACACCTGCCCTACCCCCCTACACACAGTCTGCATTCTGTAACTTGTAATTAACACCTGCCCCTACACCCCTACACACAGTCTGCATTCTGTAACTTGTAATTAACACCGCCCCTACACCCCTACACACAGTCTGCATTCTGTAACTTGTAATTAACACCTGCCCTACACCCCTACACACAGTCTGCATTCTGTAACTTGTAATTAACACCGCCCCTACACCCATACACACAATCTGCATTCTGTAACTTGTAATTAACACCTGTCCCTACACCCCTACACACAGTCTGCATTCTGTAACTTGTAATTAACACCTGCCCATACACCCCTACACACAGTCTGCATTCTGTAACTTGTAATTAACACCTGTCCTACACCCCTACACACAGTCTGCATTCTGTACCTTGTAATTAACACCTGCCCCTACACCCCTACACACAGTCTGCATTCTGTAACTTGTAATTAACACCTGCCCCTACACACAGTCTGCATTCTGTAACTTGTAATTAACACCTGCCCCTACACCCCTACACACAGTCTGCATTCTGTAACTTGTAATTAACACCTGTCCCTACACCCCTACACACAGTCTGTATTCTGTAACTTGTAATTAACACCTGCCCCTACACACAGTCTGCATTCTGTAACTTGTAATTAACACCTGCCCCTACACACAGTCTGCATACTGTAACTTGTAATTAACACCTGGCCCTACACACAGTCTGCATTCTGTTACTTGTAATTAACACCTGCCCCTACACCCCTACACACAGTCTGCATTCTGTAACTTGTAATTAACACCTGCCCTACACCCCTACACACAGTCTGCATTCTGTAACTTGTAATTAACACCTGCCCCTACACACAGTCTGCATTCTGTAACTTGTAATTAACACCTGCCCCTACACACAGTCTGCATTCTGTAACTTGTAATTAACACCTGCCCCTACACACAGTCTGCATTCTGTAACTTGTAATTAACACCTCCCCTACACCCCTACACACAGTCTGCATTCTGTAACTTGTAATTAACCCCGCCCCTACACCCATACACACAATCTGCATTCTGTAACTTGTAATTAACACCTGTCCCTACACCCCTACACACAGTCTGCATTCTGTAACTTGTAATTAACACCTGCCCCTACACCCCTACACACAGTCTGCATTCTGTAACTTGTAATTAACACCTGTCCTACACCCCTACACACAGTCTGCATTCTGTAACTTGTTATTAACACCTGTCCTACACCCCTACACACAGTCTGCATTCTGTAACTTGTAATTAACACCTGTCCCTACACCCCTACACACAGTCTGTATTCTGTAACTTGTAATTAACACCTGCCCCTACACACAGTCTGCATTCTGTAACTTGTAATTAACACCTGCCCCTACACACAGTCTGCATTCTGTAACTTGTAATTAACACCTGCCCCTACACACAGTCTGCATTCTGTAACTTGTAATTAACACCTGCCCCTACACCCCTACACACAGTCTGCATTCTGTAACTTGTAATTAACACCTGCCCCTACACCCCTACACACAGTCTGCATTCTGTAACTTGTAATTAACACCTCCCCTACACCCCTACACACAGTCTGCATTCTGTAACTTGTAATTAACACCGCCCCTACACCCCTACACACAGTCTGCATTCTGTAACTTGTAATTAACACCTGCCCTACACCCCTACACACAGTCTGCATTCTGTAACTTGTAATTAACACCGCCCCTACACCCATACACACAATCTGCATTCTGTAACTTGTAATTAACACCTGTCCCTACACCCCTACACACAGTCTGCATTCTGTAACTTGTAATTAACACCTGCCCATACACCCCTACACACAGTCTGCATTCTGTAACTTGTAATTAACACCTGTCCTACACCCCTACACACAGTCTGCATTCTGTACCTTGTAATTAACACCTGCCCCTACACCCCTACACACAGTCTGCATTCTGTAACTTGTAATTATCACCTGCCCCTACACACAGTCTGCATTCTGTAACTTGTAATTAACACCTGCCCCTACACCCCTACACACAGTCTGCATTCTGTAACTTGTAATTAACACCTGTCCCTACACCCCTACACACAGTCTGTATTCTGTAACTTGTAATTAACACCTGCCCCTACACACAGTCTGCATACTGTAACTTGTAATTAACACCTGCCCCTACACACAGTCTGCATACTGTAACTTGTAATTAACACCTGCCCCTACACACAGTCTGCATTCTGTAACTTGTAATTAACACCTGCCCCTACACCCCTACACACAGTCTGCATTCTGTAACTTGTAATTAACACCTGCCCTACACCCCTACACACAGTCTGCATTCTGTAACTTGTAATTAACACCTGCCCCTACACACAGTCTGCATTCTGTAACTTGTAATTAACACCTGCCCCTACACACAGTCTGCATTCTGTAACTTGTAATTAACACCTGCCCCTACACACAGTCTGCATTCTGTAACTTGTAATTAACACCTCGCCTACACCCCTACACACAGTCTGCATTCTGTAACTTGTAATTAACCCCGCCCCTACACCCATACACACAATCTGCATTCTGTAACTTGTAATTAACACCTGTCCCTACACCCCTACACACAGTCTGCATTCTGTAACTTGTAATTAACACCTGCCCCTACACCCCTACACACAGTCTGCATTCTGTAACTTGTAATTAACACCTGTCCTACACCCCTACACACAGTCTGCATTCTGTAACTTGTTATTAACACCTGTCCTACACCCCTACACACAGTCTGCATTCTGTAACTTGTAATTAACACCTGTCCCTACACCCCTACACACAGTCTGTATTCTGTAACTTGTAATTAACACCTGCCCCTACACACAGTCTGCATTCTGTAACTTGTAATTAACACCTGCCCCTACACACAGTCTGCATTCTGTAACTTGTAATTAACACCTGCCCCTACACACAGTCTGCATTCTGTAACTTGTAATTAACACCTGCCCTACACCCCTACACACAGTCTGCATTCTGTAACTTGTAATTAACACCTGCCCCTACACCCCTACACACAGTCTGCATTCTGTAACTTGTAATTAACACCTACCCTACACCCCTACACACAGTCTGCATTCTGTAATTTGTAATTAACACCTGCCCCTACACGCCTACACACAGTCTGCATTCTTTAACTTGTAATTAACACCTGCCCATACACCCATACACACAATCTGCATTCTGTAACTTGTAATTAACACCTGTCCCTACACCCCTACACACAGTCTGCATTCTTTAACTTGTAATTAACACCTGCCCATACACCCCTACACACAGTCTGCATTCTGTAACTTGTAATTAACACCTGTCCTACACCCCTACACACAGTCTGCATTCTGTACCTTGTAATTAACACCTGCCCCTACACCCCTACACACAGTCTGCATTCTGTAACTTGTAATTAACACCTGCCCCTACACACAGTCTGCATTCTGTAACTTGTAATTAACACCTGCCCCTACACCCCTACACACAGTCTGCATTCTGTAACTTGTAATTAACACCTGTCCCTACACCCCTACACACAGTCTGTATTCTGTAACTTGTAATTAACACCTGCCCCTACACACAGTCTGCATTCTGTAACTTGTAATTAACACCTGCCCCTACACACAGTCTGCATACTGTAACTTGTAATTAACACCTGGCCCTACACACAGTCTGCATTCTGTTACTTGTAATTAACACCTGCCCCTACACCCCTACACACAGTCTGCATTCTGTAACTTGTAATTAACACCTGCCCTACACCCCTACACACAGTCTGCATTCTGTAACTTGTAATTAACACCTGCCCCTACACACAGTCTGCATTCTGTAACTTGTAATTAACACCTGCCCCTACACACAGTCTGCATTCTGTAACTTGTAATTAACACCTGCCCCTACACACAGTCTGCATTCTGTAACTTGTAATTAACACCTCCCCTACACCCCTACACACAGTCTGCATTCTGTAACTTGTAATTAACCCCGCCCCTACACCCATACACACAATCTGCATTCTGTAACTTGTAATTAACACCTGTCCCTACACCCCTACACACAGTCTGCATTCTGTAACTTGTAATTAACACCTGCCCCTACACCCCTACACACAGTCTGCATTCTGTAACTTGTAATTAACACCTGTCCTACACCCCTACACACAGTCTGCATTCTGTAACTTGTTATTAACACCTGTCCTACACCCCTACACACAGTCTGCATTCTGTAACTTGTAATTAACACCTGTCCCTACACCCCTACACACAGTCTGTATTCTGTAACTTGTAATTAACACCTGCCCCTACACACAGTCTGCATTCTGTAACTTGTAATTAACACCTGCCCCTACACACAGTCTGCATTCTGTAACTTGTAATTAACACCTGCCCCTACACACAGTCTGCATTCTGTAACTTGTAATTAACACCTGCCCCTACACCCCTACACACAGTCTGCATTCTGTAACTTGTAATTAACACCTGCCCCTACACCCCTACACACAGTCTGCATTCTGTAACTTGTAATTAACACCTCCCCTACACCCCTACACACAGTCTGCATTCTGTAACTTGTAATTAACACCGCCCCTACACCCCTACACACAGTCTGCATTCTGTAACTTGTAATTAACACCTGCCCTACACCCCTACACACAGTCTGCATTCTGTAACTTGTAATTAACACCGCCCCTACACCCATACACACAATCTGCATTCTGTAACTTGTAATTAACACCTGTCCCTACACCCCTACACACAGTCTGCATTCTGTAACTTGTAATTAACACCTGCCCATACACCCCTACACACAGTCTGCATTCTGTAACTTGTAATTAACACCTGTCCTACACCCCTACACACAGTCTGCATTCTGTACCTTGTAATTAACACCTGCCCCTACACCCCTACACACAGTCTGCATTCTGTAACTTGTAATTATCACCTGCCCCTACACACAGTCTGCATTCTGTAACTTGTAATTAACACCTGCCCCTACACCCCTACACACAGTCTGCATTCTGTAACTTGTAATTAACACCTGTCCCTACACCCCTACACACAGTCTGTATTCTGTAACTTGTAATTAACACCTGCCCCTACACACAGTCTGCATACTGTAACTTGTAATTAACACCTGCCCCTACACACAGTCTGCATACTGTAACTTGTAATTAACACCTGCCCCTACACACAGTCTGCATTCTGTAACTTGTAATTAACACCTGCCCCTACACCCCTACACACAGTCTGCATTCTGTAACTTGTAATTAACACCTGCCCTACACCCCTACACACAGTCTGCATTCTGTAACTTGTAATTAACACCTGCCCCTACACACAGTCTGCATTCTGTAACTTGTAATTAACACCTGCCCCTACGCACAGTCTGCATTCTGTAACTTGTAATTAACACCTCCCCTACACCCCTACACACAGTCTGCATTCTGTAACTTGTAATTAACCCCGCCCCTACACCCATACACACAATCTGCATTCTGTAACTTGTAATTAACACCTGTCCCTACACCCCTACACACAGTCTGCATTCTGTAACTTGTAATTAACACCTGCCCCTACACCCCTACACACAGTCTGCATTCTGTAACTTGTAATTAACACCTGTCCTACACCCCTACACACAGTCTGCATTCTGTAACTTGTTATTAACACCTGTCCTACACCCCTACACACAGTCTGCATTCTGTAACTTGTAATTAACACCTGTCCCTACACCCCTACACACAGTCTGTATTCTGTAACTTGTAATTAACACCTGCCCCTACACACAGTCTGCATTCTGTAACTTGTAATTAACACCTGCCCCTACACACAGTCTGCATTCTGTAACTTGTAATTAACACCTGCCCCTACACACAGTCTGCATTCTGTAACTTGTAATTAACACCTGCCCTACACCCCTACACACAGTCTGCATTCTGTAACTTGTAATTAACACCTGCCCCTACACCCCTACACACAGTCTGCATTCTGTAACTTGTAATTAACACCTACCCTACACCCCTACACACAGTCTGCATTCTGTAATTTGTAATTAACACCTGCCCCTACACGCCTACACACAGTCTGCATTCTTTAACTTGTAATTAACACCTGCCCCTACACCCTTACACACAGTCTGCATTCTGTTACTTGTAATTAACACCTGCCCTACACCCCTACACACAGTCTGCATTCTGTAACTTGTAATTAACACCTGTCCCTACACCCCTACACACAGTCTGCATTCTGTAACTTGTAATTAACACCTGCCCCTACACCCCTACACACAGTCTGTATTCTGTAACTTGTAATTAACACCTGCCCTACCCCCCTACACACAGTCTGCATTCTGTAACTTGTAATTAACACCTGCCCCTACACACAGTCTGCATTCTGTAACTTGTAATTAACACCTGCCCCTACACACAGTCTGCATTCTGTAACTTGTAATTAACACCTGTCCCTACACCCCTACACACAATCTGCATTCTGTAACTTGTAATTAACACCTGCCCCTACACCCCTACACACAGTCTGCATTTTGTCATTTGTAATTAACACCTACCCTACACCCCTACACACAGTCTGCATTCTGTAACTTGTAATTAACACCTCCCCTACACCCCTACACACAGTCTGCATTCTGTAACTTGTAATTAACACCTGCCTATACACCCCTACACACAGTCTGCATTCTGTAACTTGTAATTAACACCTGCCCCTACACCCCTACACACAATCTGCATTCTGTAACTTGTAATTAACACCTGCCCCTACACCCCTACACACAGTCTGCATTCTGTAACTTGTAATTAACACCTGCCCCTACACCCCTACACACAGTCTGCATTCTGTAACTTGTAATTAGCACCTGTCCCTACACACAGTCTGCATTCTGTAACTTGTAATTAACACCTGCCCCTACACACAGTCTGCATTCTGTAACTTGTAATTAACACCTGCCCCTACACACAGTCTGCATTCTTTAACTTGTAATTAACACCTGCCCCTACACCCCTACACACAGTCTGCATTCTGTAACTTGTAATTAACACCTGCCCTACACCCCTACACACAGTCTGCATTCTGTAACTTGTAATTAACACCGCCCCTACACCCCTACACACAGTCTGCATTCTGTAACTTGTAATTAACACCTGTCCCTACACACAGTCTGCATTCTGTAACTTGTAATTAACACCTGCCCTACACCCCTACACACAGTCTGCATTCTGTAACTTGTAATTAACACCTGTCCCTACACCCCTACACACAGTCTGTATTCTGTAACTTGTAATTAACACCTGCCCCTACACACAGTCTGCATTCTGTAACTTGTAATTAACACCTGCCCCTACACACAGTCTGCATTCTGTAACTTGTAATTAACACCTGCCCCTACACACAGTCTGCATTCTTTAACTTGTAATTAACACCTGCCCCTACACCCCTACACACAGTCTGCATTCTGTAACTTGTAATTAACACCTGCCCTACACCCCTACACACAGTCTGCATTCTGTAACTTGTAATTAACACCGCCCCTACACCCCTACACACAGTCTGCATTCTGTAACTTGTAATTAACACCTGTCCCTACACACAGTCTGCATTCTGTAACTTGTAATTAACACCTGCCCTACACCCCTACACACAGTCTGCATTCTGTAACTTGTAATTAACACCTGTCCCTACACACAGTCTGCATTCTGTAACTTGTAATTAGCACCTGTCCCTACACACAGTCTGCATTCTGTAACTTGTAATTAGCACCTGCCCCTACACACAGTCTGCATTCTGTAACTTGTAATTAACACCTGCCCCTACACACAGTCTGCATTCTGTAACTTATAATTAACACCTGCCCCTACACACAGTCTGCATTCTGTAACTTGTAATTAACACCTGCCCCTACACACAGTCTGCATTCTGTAACTTGTAATTAACACCTGCCCCTACACCCCTACACACAGTCTGCATTCTGTAACTTGTAATTAACACCTGCCCTACCCCCCTACACACAGTCTGCATTCTGTAACTTGTAATTAACACCTGCCCCTACACCCCTACACACAGTCTGCATTCTGTAACTTGTAATTAACACCGCCCCTACACCCCTACACACAGTCTGCATTCTGTAACTTGTAATTAACACCTGCCCTACACCCCTACACACAGTCTGCATTCTGTAACTTGTAATTAACACCGCCCCTACACCCATACACACAATCTGCATTCTGTAACTTGTAATTAACACCTGTCCCTACACCCCTACACACAGTCTGCATTCTGTAACTTGTAATTAACACCTGCCCATACACCCCTACACACAGTCTGCATTCTGTAACTTGTAATTAACACCTGTCCTACACCCCTACACACAGTCTGCATTCTGTACCTTGTAATTAACACCTGCCCCTACACCCCTACACACAGTCTGCATTCTGTAACTTGTAATTAACACCTGCCCCTACACACAGTCTGCATTCTGTAACTTGTAATTAACACCTGCCCCTACACCCCTACACACAGTCTGCATTCTGTAACTTGTAATTAACACCTGTCCCTACACCCCTACACACAGTCTGTATTCTGTAACTTGTAATTAACACCTGCCCCTACACACAGTCTGCATTCTGTAACTTGTAATTAACACCTGCCCCTACACACAGTCTGCATACTGTAACTTGTAATTAACACCTGGCCCTACACACAGTCTGCATTCTGTTACTTGTAATTAACACCTGCCCCTACACCCCTACACACAGTCTGCATTCTGTAACTTGTAATTAACACCTGCCCTACACCCCTACACACAGTCTGCATTCTGTAACTTGTAATTAACACCTGCCCCTACACACAGTCTGCATTCTGTAACTTGTAATTAACACCTGCCCCTACACACAGTCTGCATTCTGTAACTTGTAATTAACACCTGCCCCTACACACAGTCTGCATTCTGTAACTTGTAATTAACACCTCCCCTACACCCCTACACACAGTCTGCATTCTGTAACTTGTAATTAACCCCGCCCCTACACCCATACACACAATCTGCATTCTGTAACTTGTAATTAACACCTGTCCCTACACCCCTACACACAGTCTGCATTCTGTAACTTGTAATTAACACCTGCCCCTACACCCCTACACACAGTCTGCATTCTGTAACTTGTAATTAACACCTGTCCTACACCCCTACACACAGTCTGCATTCTGTAACTTGTTATTAACACCTGTCCTACACCCCTACACACAGTCTGCATTCTGTAACTTGTAATTAACACCTGTCCCTACACCCCTACACACAGTCTGTATTCTGTAACTTGTAATTAACACCTGCCCCTACACACAGTCTGCATTCTGTAACTTGTAATTAACACCTGCCCCTACACACAGTCTGCATTCTGTAACTTGTAATTAACACCTGCCCCTACACACAGTCTGCATTCTGTAACTTGTAATTAACACCTGCCCCTACACCCCTACACACAGTCTGCATTCTGTAACTTGTAATTAACACCTGCCCCTACACCCCTACACACAGTCTGCATTCTGTAACTTGTAATTAACACCTCCCCTACACCCCTACACACAGTCTGCATTCTGTAACTTGTAATTAACACCGCCCCTAACCCCTACACACAGTCTGCATTCTGTAACTTGTAATTAACACCTGCCCTACACCCCTACACACAGTCTGCATTCTGTAACTTGTAATTAACACCGCCCCTACACCCATACACACAATCTGCATTCTGTAACTTGTAATTAACACCTGTCCCTACACCCCTACACACAGTCTGCATTCTGTAACTTGTAATTAACACCTGCCCATACACCCCTACACACAGTCTGCATTCTGTAACTTGTAATTAACACCTGTCCTACACCCCTACACACAGTCTGCATTCTGTACCTTGTAATTAACACCTGCCCCTACACCCCTACACACAGTCTGCATTCTGTAACTTGTAATTATCACCTGCCCCTACACACAGTCTGCATTCTGTAACTTGTAATTAACACCTGCCCCTACACCCCTACACACAGTCTGCATTCTGTAACTTGTAATTAACACCTGTCCCTACACCCCTACACACAGTCTGTATTCTGTAACTTGTAATTAACACCTGCCCCTACACACAGTCTGCATACTGTAACTTGTAATTAACACCTGCCCCTACACACAGTCTGCATACTGTAACTTGTAATTAACACCTGCCCCTACACACAGTCTGCATTCTGTAACTTGTAATTAACACCTGCCCCTACACCCCTACACACAGTCTGCATTCTGTAACTTGTAATTAACACCTGCCCTACACCCCTACACACAGTCTGCATTCTGTAACTTGTAATTAACACCTGCCCCTACACACAGTCTGCATTCTGTAACTTGTAATTAACACCTGCCCCTACACACAGTCTGCATTCTGTAACTTGTAATTAACACCTGCCCCTACACACAGTCTGCATTCTGTAACTTGTAATTAACACCTCGCCTACACCCCTACACACAGTCTGCATTCTGTAACTTGTAATTAACCCCGCCCCTACACCCATACACACAATCTGCATTCTGTAACTTGTAATTAACACCTGTCCCTACACCCCTACACACAGTCTGCATTCTGTAACTTGTAATTAACACCTGCCCCTACACCCCTACACACAGTCTGCATTCTGTAACTTGTAATTAACACCTGTCCTACACCCCTACACACAGTCTGCATTCTGTAACTTGTTATTAACACCTGTCCTACACCCCTACACACAGTCTGCATTCTGTAACTTGTAATTAACACCTGTCCCTACACCCCTACACACAGTCTGTATTCTGTAACTTGTAATTAACACCTGCCCCTACACACAGTCTGCATTCTGTAACTTGTAATTAACACCTGCCCCTACACACAGTCTGCATTCTGTAACTTGTAATTAACACCTGCCCCTACACACAGTCTGCATTCTGTAACTTGTAATTAACACCTGCCCTACACCCCTACACACAGTCTGCATTCTGTAACTTGTAATTAACACCTGCCCCTACACCCCTACACACAGTCTGCATTCTGTAACTTGTAATTAACACCTACCCTACACCCCTACACACAGTCTGCATTCTGTAATTTGTAATTAACACCTGCCCCTACACGCCTACACACAGTCTGCATTCTTTAACTTGTAATTAACACCTGCCCATACACCCATACACACAATCTGCATTCTGTAACTTGTAATTAACACCTGTCCCTACACCCCTACACACAGTCTGCATTCTTTAACTTGTAATTAACACCTGCCCATACACCCCTACACACAGTCTGCATTCTGTAACTTGTAATTAACACCTGTCCTACACCCCTACACACAGTCTGCATTCTGTACCTTGTAATTAACACCTGCCCCTACACCCCTACACACAGTCTGCATTCTGTAACTTGTAATTAACACCTGCCCCTACACACAGTCTGCATTCTGTAACTTGTAATTAACACCTGCCCCTACACCCCTACACACAGTCTGCATTCTGTAACTTGTAATTAACACCTGTCCCTACACCCCTACACACAGTCTGTATTCTGTAACTTGTAATTAACACCTGCCCCTACACACAGTCTGCATTCTGTAACTTGTAATTAACACCTGCCCCTACACACAGTCTGCATACTGTAACTTGTAATTAACACCTGGCCCTACACACAGTCTGCATTCTGTTACTTGTAATTAACACCTGCCCCTACACCCCTACACACAGTCTGCATTCTGTAACTTGTAATTAACACCTGCCCTACACCCCTACACACAGTCTGCATTCTGTAACTTGTAATTAACACCTGCCCCTACACACAGTCTGCATTCTGTAACTTGTAATTAACACCTGCCCCTACACACAGTCTGCATTCTGTAACTTGTAATTAACACCTGCCCCTACACACAGTCTGCATTCTGTAACTTGTAATTAACACCTCCCCTACACCCCTACACACAGTCTGCATTCTGTAACTTGTAATTAACCCCGCCCCTACACCCATACACACAATCTGCATTCTGTAACTTGTAATTAACACCTGTCCCTACACCCCTACACACAGTCTGCATTCTGTAACTTGTAATTAACACCTGCCCCTACACCCCTACACACAGTCTGCATTCTGTAACTTGTAATTAACACCTGTCCTACACCCCTACACACAGTCTGCATTCTGTAACTTGTTATTAACACCTGTCCTACACCCCTACACACAGTCTGCATTCTGTAACTTGTAATTAACACCTGTCCCTACACCCCTACACACAGTCTGTATTCTGTAACTTGTAATTAACACCTGCCCCTACACACAGTCTGCATTCTGTAACTTGTAATTAACACCTGCCCCTACACACAGTCTGCATTCTGTAACTTGTAATTAACACCTGCCCCTACACACAGTCTGCATTCTGTAACTTGTAATTAACACCTGCCCCTACACCCCTACACACAGTCTGCATTCTGTAACTTGTAATTAACACCTGCCCCTACACCCCTACACACAGTCTGCATTCTGTAACTTGTAATTAACACCTCCCCTACACCCCTACACACAGTCTGCATTCTGTAACTTGTAATTAACACCGCCCCTACACCCCTACACACAGTCTGCATTCTGTAACTTGTAATTAACACCTGCCCTACACCCCTACACACAGTCTGCATTCTGTAACTTGTAATTAACACCGCCCCTACACCCATACACACAATCTGCATTCTGTAACTTGTAATTAACACCTGTCCCTACACCCCTACACACAGTCTGCATTCTGTAACTTGTAATTAACACCTGCCCATACACCCCTACACACAGTCTGCATTCTGTAACTTGTAATTAACACCTGTCCTACACCCCTACACACAGTCTGCATTCTGTACCTTGTAATTAACACCTGCCCCTACACCCCTACACACAGTCTGCATTCTGTAACTTGTAATTATCACCTGCCCCTACACACAGTCTGCATTCTGTAACTTGTAATTAACACCTGCCCCTACACCCCTACACACAGTCTGCATTCTGTAACTTGTAATTAACACCTGTCCCTACACCCCTACACACAGTCTGTATTCTGTAACTTGTAATTAACACCTGCCCCTACACACAGTCTGCATACTGTAACTTGTAATTAACACCTGCCCCTACACACAGTCTGCATACTGTAACTTGTAATTAACACCTGCCCCTACACACAGTCTGCATTCTGTAACTTGTAATTAACACCTGCCCCTACACCCCTACACACAGTCTGCATTCTGTAACTTGTAATTAACACCTGCCCTACACCCCTACACACAGTCTGCATTCTGTAACTTGTAATTAACACCTGCCCCTACACACAGTCTGCATTCTGTAACTTGTAATTAACACCTGCCCCTACACACAGTCTGCATTCTGTAACTTGTAATTAACACCTGCCCCTACACACAGTCTGCATTCTGTAACTTGTAATTAACACCTCCCCTACACCCCTACACACAGTCTGCATTCTGTAACTTGTAATTAACCCCGCCCCTACACCCATACACACAATCTGCATTCTGTAACTTGTAATTAACACCTGTCCCTACACCCCTACACACAGTCTGCATTCTGTAACTTGTAATTAACACCTGCCCCTACACCCCTACACACAGTCTGCATTCTGTAACTTGTAATTAACACCTGTCCTACACCCCTACACACAGTCTGCATTCTGTAACTTGTTATTAACACCTGTCCTACACCCCTACACACAGTCTGCATTCTGTAACTTGTAATTAACACCTGTCCCTACACCCCTACACACAGTCTGTATTCTGTAACTTGTAATTAACACCTGCCCCTACACACAGTCTGCATTCTGTAACTTGTAATTAACACCTGCCCCTACACACAGTCTGCATTCTGTAACTTGTAATTAACACCTGCCCCTACACACAGTCTGCATTCTGTAACTTGTAATTAACACCTGCCCTACACCCCTACACACAGTCTGCATTCTGTAACTTGTAATTAACACCTGCCCCTACACCCCTACACACAGTCTGCATTCTGTAACTTGTAATTAACACCTACCCTACACCCCTACACACAGTCTGCATTCTGTAATTTGTAATTAACACCTGCCCCTACACGCCTACACACAGTCTGCATTCTTTAACTTGTAATTAACACCTGCCCCTACACCCTTACACACAGTCTGCATTCTGTAACTTGTAATTAACACCTGCCCCTACACCCCTACACACAGTCTGTATTCTGTAACTTGTAATTAACACCTGCCCTACCCCCCTACACACAGTCTGCATTCTGTAACTTGTAATTAACACCTGCCCCTACACACAGTCTGCATTCTGTAACTTGTAATTAACACCTGCCCCTACACACAGTCTGCATTCTGTAACTTGTAATTAACACCTGTCCCTACACCCCTACACACAATCTGCATTCTGTAACTTGTAATTAACACCTGCCCCTACACCCCTACACACAGTCTGCATTTTGTCATTTGTAATTAACACCTACCCTACACCCCTACACACAGTCTGCATTCTGTAACTTGTAATTAACACCTCCCCTACACCCCTACACACAGTCTGCATTCTGTAACTTGTAATTAACACCTGCCTCTACACCCCTACACACAGTCTGCATTCTGTAACTTGTAATTAACACCTGCCCCTACACCCCTACACACAATCTGCATTCTGTAACTTGTAATTAACACCTGCCCCTACACCCCTACACACAGTCTGCATTCTGTAACTTGTAATTAACACCTGCCCCTACACCCCTACACACAGTCTGCATTCTGTAACTTGTAATTAGCACCTGTCCCTACACACAGTCTGCATTCTGTAACTTGTAATTAACACCTGCCCCTACACACAGTCTGCATTCTGTAACTTGTAATTAACACCTGCCCCTACACACAGTCTGCATTCTTTAACTTGTAATTAACACCTGCCCCTACACCCCTACACACAGTCTGCATTCTGTAACTTGTTATTAACACCTGCCCTACACCCCTACACACAGTCTGCATTCTGTAACTTGTAATTAACACCGCCCCTACACCCCTACACACAGTCTGCATTCTGTAACTTGTAATTAACACCTGTCCCTACACACAGTCTGCATTCTGTAACTTGTAATTAACACCTGCCCTACACCCCTACACACAGTCTGCATTCTGTAACTTGTAATTAACACCTGTCCCTACACCCCTACACACAGTCTGTATTCTGTAACTTGTAATTAACACCTGCCCCTACACACAGTCTGCATTCTGTAACTTGTAATTAACACCTGCCCCTACACACAGTCTGCATTCTGTAACTTGTAATTAACACCTGCCCCTACACACAGTCTGCATTCTTTAACTTGTAATTAACACCTGCCCCTACACCCCTACACACAGTCTGCATTCTGTAACTTGTAATTAACACCTGCCCTACACCCCTACACACAGTCTGCATTCTGTAACTTGTAATTAACACCGCCCCTACACCCCTACACACAGTCTGCATTCTGTAACTTGTAATTAACACCTGTCCCTACACACAGTCTGCATTCTGTAACTTGTAATTAACACCTGCCCTACACCCCTACACACAGTCTGCATTCTGTAACTTGTAATTAACACCTGTCCCTACACACAGTCTGCATTCTGTAACTTGTAATTAGCACCTGTCCCTACACACAGTCTGCATTCTGTAACTTGTAATTAGCACCTGCCCCTACACACAGTCTGCATTCTGTAACTTGTAATTAACACCTGCCCCTACACACAGTCTGCATTCTGTAACTTATAATTAACACCTGCCCCTACACACAGTCTGCATTCTGTAACTTGTAATTAACACCTGCCCCTACACACAGTCTGCATTCTGTAACTTGTAATTAACACCTGCCCCTACACCCCTACACACAGTCTGCATTCTGTAACTTGTAATTAACACCTGCCCTACCCCCCTACACACAGTCTGCATTCTGTAACTTGTAATTAACACCTGCCCCTACACACAGTCTGCATTCTGTAACTTGTAATTAACACCTGCCCCTACACACAGTCTGCATTCTGTAACTTGTAATTAACACCTGTCCCTACACCCCTACACACAATCTGCATTCTGTAACTTGTAATTAACACCTGCCCCTACACCCCTACACACAGTCTGCATTTTGTCATTTGTAATTAACACCTCCCCTACACCCCTACACACAGTCTGCATTCTGTAACTTGTAATTAACACCTCCCCTACACCCCTACACACAGTCTGCATTCTGTAACTTGTAATTAACACCTGCCCCTACACCCCTACACACAGTCTGCATTCTGTAACTTGTAATTAACACCGCCCCTACACCCCTACACACAGTCTGCATTCTGCAACTTGTAATTAACACCTGTCCTACACCCCTACACACAGTCTGCATTCTGTAACTTGTAATTAACACCTGTCCTACACCCCTACACACAGTCTGCATTCTGTAACTTGTAATTAACACCTGCCCCTACACCCCTACACACAGTCTGCATTCTGTAACTTGTAATTACACCTGCCCCTACACACAGTCTGCATTCTGTAACTTGTAATTAGCACCTGTCCCTACACACAGTCTGCATTCTGTAACTTGTAATTAGCACCTGTCCCTAAACACAGTCTGCATTCTGTAACTTGTAATTAACACCTCCCCTACATACAGTCTGCATTCTGTAACTTGTAATTAACACCTGCCCCTACACACAGTCTGCATTCTGTAACTTGTAATTAACACCTGCCCCTACACCCCTACACACAGTCTGCATTCTGTAACTTGTAATTAACACCGCCCTACACCCCTACACACAGTCTGCATTCTGTAACTTGTAATTAACACCTGCCCCTACACACAGTCTGCATTCTGTAACTTATAATTAGCACCTGTCCCTACACAGTCTGCATTCTGTAACTTGTAATTAACACCTGCCCCTACACCCCTACACACAGTCTGTATTCTGTAACTTGTAATTAACACCGCCCCTACACCCCTACACACAGTCTGCATTCTGTAACTTGTAATTAACACCTGCCCCTACACCCCTACACACAGTCTGCATTCTGTAACTTGTAATTAACACCTGCCCCTACACCCCTACACACAGTCTGTATTCTGTAACTTGTAATTAACACCTCCCCTACACCCCTACACACAGTCTGCATTCTGTAACATGTAATTAACACCTGCCCCTACACCCCTACAGACAGTCTGCATTCTGTAAATTGTAATTAACACCTGTCCCTACACCCCTACACACAATCTGCATTCTGTAACTTGTAATTAACACCTGCCCCTACACCCCTACACACAGTCTGCATTCTGTAACTTGTAATTAACACCTGCCCCTACACACAGTCTGCATTCTGTAACTTGTAATGAACACCTGCCCCTACACCCCTACACACAATCTGCATTCTGTAACTTGTAATTAACACCTGCCCCTACACCCCTACACACAGTCTACATTCTGTAACTTGTAATTAACACCTGTCCCTACACCCCTTCACACAATCTGCATTCTGTAACTTGTAATTAACACCTGCCCCTACACCCCTACACACAGTCTACATTCTGTAACTTGTAATTAACACGTGCCCCTACACCCCTACACACAGTCTGCATTCTGTAACTTGTAATTACCACCTGTCCCTACACACAGTCTGCATTCTGTAACTTGTAATTAACACCTGTCCCTACACCCCTACACACAGTCTGCATTCTGTAACTTGTAATTACCACCTGCCCCTACACACAGTCTGCATTCTGTAACTTGTAATTAACACTGCCCCTACACACAGTCTGCATTCTGTAACTTGTAATTAACACCTGCCCCTACACCCCTACACACAGTCTGTATTCTGTAACTTTAATTAACACCTCCCCTACACCCCTACACACAGTCTGCATTCTGTAACTTGTAATTAACACCTGCCCCTACACCCCTACACACAGTCTGCATTCTGTAACTTGTAATTAACACCTGTCCCTACACACAGTCTGCATTCTGTAACTTGTAATTAACACCTGCCCTACACCCCTACACACAGTCTGCATTCTGTAACTTGTAATTAACACCTGTCCCTACACACAGTCTGCATTCTGTAACTTGTAATTAGCACCTGTCCCTACACACAATCTGCATTCTGTAACTTGTAGTTAACACCGCCCCTACACCCCTACACACAGTCTGCATTCTGTAACTTGTAATTAACACCTGCCCCTACACACAGTCTGCATTCTGTAACTTGTAATTAACACCTGTCCCTACACCCCTACACACAGTCTGCATTCTGTAACTTGTAATTAACACCTGTCCCTACACCCCTACACACAGTCTGTATTCTGTAACTTGTAATTAGCACCTGTCCCTACACACAGTCTGCATTCTGTAACTTGTAATTAACACCTGCCCCTACACACAGTCTGCATTCTGTAACTTGTAATTAACACCTGCCCCTACACCCCTACACTCAGTCTGCATTCTGTAACTTGTAATTAACACCTGCCCTACACCCCTACACACAGTCTGCATTATGTAACTTGTAATTAACACCGCCCCTACACCCCTACACACAGTCTGCATTCTGTAACTTGTAATTAACACCTACCCTACACCCCTACACACAGTCTGCATTCTGTAACTTGTAATCAACACCTGCCCCTACACACAGTCTGCATTCTGTAACTTGTAATTAACACCTGCCCCTACACCCCTACACACAATCTGCATTCTGTAACTTGTAATTAACACCTGCCCCTACACCCCTACACACAGTCTGCATTCTGTAACTTGTAATTAACACCTGCCCCTACACCCCTACACACAATCTGCATTCTGTAACTTGTAATTAACACCTGCCCCTACACCCTACACACAGTCTGCATTCTGTAACTTGTAATTAACACCTGCCCCTACACCCCTACACACAGTCTGCATTCTGTAACTTGTAATTAACACCTGTCCCTACACGCCTACACACAATCTGCATTCTGTAACTTGTAATTAACACCTTCCCCTACACCCCTACACACAGTCTGCATTCTTTAACTTGTAATTAACACCGCCCCTACACCCCTACACACAGTCTGCATTCTGTAATTTGTAATTAGCACCTGCCCCTACACCCCTACACACAGTCTGCATTCTGTTACTTGTAATTAACACCTGCCCCTACACCCCTACACACAGTCTGCATTCTGTAACTTGTAATTAACACCTGCCCTACACCCCTACACACAGTCTGCATTCTGTAACTTGTAATAAACACCTGTCCCTACACACAGTCTGCATTCTGTAACTTGTAATTAACACCTGTCCCTACACCCCTACACACAGTCTGCATTCTGTAACTGGTAATTAACACCTGCCCCTACACACAGTCTGCATTCTGTAACTTGTAATTAACACCTGCCCCTACACACAGTCTGCATTCTGTAACTTGTAATTAACACCTGCCCCTACACCCCTACACACAGTCTGTATTCTGTAACTTTAATTAACACCTCCCCTACACCCCTACACACAGTCTGCATTCTGTAACTTGTAATTAACACCTGCCCCTACACCCCTACACACAGTCTGTATTCTGTGACTTGTAATTAACACCTCCCCTACACCCCTACACACAGTCTGCATTCTGTAACTTGTAATTAACACCGCCCCTACACCCCTACACACAGTCTGCATTCTGTAACTTGTAATTAACACCTGCCCTACACCCCTACACACAGTCTGCATTCTGTAACTTGTAATTAACACCGCCCCTACACCCATACACACAATCTGCATTCTGTAACTTGTAATTAACACCTGTCCCTACACCCCTACACACAGTCTGCATTCTGTAACTTGTAATTAACACCTGCCCCTACACACAGTCTGCATACTGTAACTTGTAAATAACACCTGTCCCTACACCCCTACACACAGTCTACATTCTGTAACTTGTAATTAACACCTGCCCCTACACACAGTCTGCATTCTGTAACTTGTAATTAACACCTGCCCCTACACACAGTCTGCATTCTGTAACTTGTAATTAACACCTCCCCTACACCCCTACACACAGTCTGCATTCTGTAACTTGTAATTAACCCCGCCCCTACACCCATACACACAATCTGCATTCTGTAACTTGTAATTAACACCTGTCCCTACACCCCTACACACAGTCTGCATTCTGTAACTTGTAATTAACACCTGCCCCTACACCCCTACACACAGTCTGCATTCTGTAACTTGTAATTAACACCTGTCCTACACCCCTACACACAGTCTGCATTCTGTAACTTGTAATTAACACCTGCCCCTACACCCCTACACACAGTCTGTATTCTGTAACTTTAATTAACACCTCCCCTACACCCCTACACACAGTCTGCATTCTGTAACTTGTAATTAACACCTGCCCCTACACCCCTACACACAGTCTGTATTCTGTGACTTGTAATTAACACCTCCCCTACACCCCTACACACAGTCTGCATTCTGTAACTTGTAATTAACACCGCCCCTACACCCCTACACACAGTCTGCATTCTGTAACTTGTAATTAACACCTGCCCTACACCCCTACACACAGTCTGCATTCTGTAACTTGTAATTAACACCGCCCCTACACCCATACACACAATCTGCATTCTGTAACTTGTAATTAACACCTGTCCCTACACCCCTACACACAGTCTGCATTCTGTAACTTGTAATTAACACCTGCCCCTACACACAGTCTGCATACTGTAACTTGTAATTAACACCTGTCCCTACACCCCTACACACAGTCTACATTCTGTAACTTGTAATTAACACCTGCCCCTACACACAGTCTGCATTCTGTAACTTGTAATTAACACCTGCCCCTACACACAGTCTGCATTCTGTAACTTGTAATTAACACCTCCCCTACACCCCTACACACAGTCTGCATTCTGTAACTTGTAATTAACCCCGCCCCTACACCCATACACACAATCTGCATTCTGTAACTTGTAATTAACACCTGTCCCTACACCCCTACACACAGTCTGCATTCTGTAACTTGTAATTAACACCTGCCCCTACACCCCTACACACAGTCTGCATTCTGTAACTTGTAATTAACACCTGTCCTACACCCCTACACACAGTCTGCATTCTGTAACTTGTAATTAACACCTGTCCTACACCCCTACACACAGTCTGCATTCTGTAACTTGTAATTAACACCTGTCCCTACACCCTACACACAGTCTGCATTCTGTAACTTGTAATTAACACCTGCCCCTACACCCCTACACACAGTCTGCATTCTGTAACTTGTAATTAACACCTGCCCCTACACCCCTACACACAGTCTGCATTCTGTAACTTGTAATTAACACCTGTCCCTACACCCCTACACACAGTCTGCATTCTGTAACTGGTAATTAACACCTGTCCCTACACACAGTCTGCATTCTGTAACTTGTAATTAACACCTGCCCTACACCCCTACACACAGTCTGCATTCTGTAACTTGTAATTAACACCGCCCCTACACCCATACACACAATCTGCATTCTGTAACTTGTAATTAACACCTGTCCCTACACCCCTACACACAGTCTGCATTCTGTAACTTGTAATTAACACCTGCCCTACACCCCTACACACAGTCTGCATTCTGTAACTTGTAATTAACACCTGTCCTACACCCCTACACACAGTCTGCATTCTGTACCTTGTAATTAACACCTGCCCCTACACCCCTACACACAGTCTGCATTCTGTAACTTGTAATTAACACCTGCCCCTACACACAGTCTGCATTCTGTAACTTGTAATTAACACCTGCCCCTACACCCCTACACACAGTCTGCATTCTGTAACTTGTAATTAACACCTGTCCCTACACCCCTACACACAGTCTGTATTCTGTAACTTGTAATTAACACCTGCCCCTACACACAGTCTGCATACTGTAACTTGTAATTAACACCTGCCCCTACACACAGTCTGCATACTGTAACTTGTAATTAACACCTGCCCCTACACACAGTCTGCATTCTGTAACTTGTAATTAACACCTGCCCCTACACCCCTACACACAGTCTGCATTCTGTAACTTGTAATTAACACCTGCCCTACACCCCTACACACAGTCTGCATTCTGTAACTTGTAATTAACACCTGCCCCTACACACAGTCTGCATTCTGTAACTTGTAATTAACACCTGCCCCTACACACAGTCTGCATTCTGTAACTTGTAATTAACACCTGCCCCTACACACAGTCTGCATTCTGTAACTTGTAATTAACACCTCCCCTACACCCCTACACACAGTCTGCATTCTGTAACTTGTAATTAACCCCGCCCCTACACCCATACACACAATCTGCATTCTGTAACTTGTAATTAACACCTGTCCCTACACCCCTACACACAGTCTGCATTCTGTAACTTGTAATTAACACCTGCCCCTACACCCCTACACACAGTCTGCATTCTGTAACTTGTAATTAACACCTGTCCTACACCCCTACACACAGTCTGCATTCTGTAACTTGTAATTAACACCTGTCCTACACCCCTACACACAGTCTGCATTCTGTAACTTGTAATTAACACCTGTCCCTACACCCCTACACACAGTCTGTATTCTGTACCTTGTAATTAACACCTGCCCCTACACACAGTCTGCATTCTGTAACTTGTAATTAACACCTGCCCCTACACACAGTCTGCATTCTGTAACTTGTAATTAACACCTGCCCCTACACACAGTCTGCATTCTGTAACTTGTAATTAACACCTGCCCCTACACCCCTACACACAGTCTGCATTCTGTAACTTGTAATTAACACCTGCCCTACACCCCTACACACAGTCTGCATTCTGTAACTTGTAATTAACATCTTCCCCTACACCCCTACACACAGTCTGCATTCTGTAACTTGTAATTAACACCGCCCCTACACCCCTACACACAGTCTGCATTCTGTAACTTGTAATTAACACCTTCCCCTACACCCCTACACACAGTCTGCATTCTGTAACTTGTAATTAACACCTCCCCTACACCCCTACACACAGTCTGCATTCTGTAACTTGTAATTAACACCTCCCCTACACCCCTACACACAGTCTGCATTCTGTAACTTGTAATTAACCCCACCCCTACACCCATACACACAATCTGCATTCTGTAACTTGTAATTAACACCTGTCCCTACACCCCTACACACAGTCTGCATTCTGTAACTTGTAATTAACACCTGCCCCTACACCCCTACACACAGTCTGCATTCTGTAACTTGTAATTAACACCTGTCCTACACCCCTACACACAGTCTGCATTCTGTAACTTGTAATTAACACCTGTCCTACACCCCTACACACAGTCTGCATTCTGTAACTTGTAATTAACACCTGTCCCTACACACCTACACACAGTCTGTATTCTGTAACTTGTAATTAACACCTGCCCCTACACACAGTCTGCATTCTGTAACTTGTAATTAACACCTGCCCCTACGCACAGTCTGCATTCTGTAACTTGTAATTAACACCTGCCCCTACACACAGTCTGCATTCTGTAACTTGTAATTAACACCTGCCCCTACACCCCTACACACAGTCTGCATTCTGTAACTTGTAATTAACACCTGCCCTACACCCCTACACACAGTCTGCATTCTGTAACTTGTAATTAACACCTTTCCCTACACCCCTACACACAGTCTGCATTCTGTAACTTGTAATTAACACCGCCCCTACACCCCTACACACAGTCTGCATTCTGTAACTTGTAATTAACACCTGCCCTACAACCCTACACACAGTCTGCATTCTGTAACTTGTAATTAACACCTGCCCCTACACCCCTACACACAGTCTGCATTCTGTAACTTGTAATTAACACCTGTCCCTACACACAGTCTGCATTCTGTAACTTGTAATTAACACCTGCCCTACACCCCTACACACAGTCTGCATTCTGTAACTTGTAATTAACACCTGTCCCTACTCACAGTCTGCATTCTGTAACTTGTAATTAGCACCTGTCCCTACACATAGTCTGCATTCTGTAACTTGTAGTTAACACCGCCCCTACACCCCTACACACAGTCTGCATTCTGTAACTTGTAATTAACACCTGCCCCTACACACAGTCTGCATTCTGTAACTTGTAATTAACACCTGTCCCTACACCCCTACACACAGTCTGCATTCTGTAACTTGTAATTAACACCTGTCCCTACACCCCTACACACAGTCTGTATTCTGTAACTTGTAATTAGCACCTGTCCCTACACACAGTCTGCATTCTGTAACTTGTAATTAACACCTGCCCCTACACACAGTCTGCATTCTGTAACTTGTAATTAACACCTGCCCCTACACCCCTACACTCAGTCTGCATTCTGTAACTTGTAATTAACACCTGCCCTACACCCCTACACACAGTCTGCATTATGTAACTTGTAATTAACACCGCCCCTACACCCCTACACACAGTCTGCATTCTGTAACTTGTAATTAACACCTACCCTACACCCCTACACACAGTCTGCATTCTGTAACTTGTAATCAACACCTGCCCCTACACACAGTCTGCATTCTGTAACTTGTAATTAACACCTGCCCCTACACCCCTACACACAATCTGCATTCTGTAACTTGTAATTAACACCTGCCCCTACACCCCTACACACAGTCTGCATTCTGTAACTTGTAATTAACACCTGCCCCTACACCCCTACACACAATCTGCATTCTGTAACTTGTAATTAACACCTGCCCCTACACCGCTACACACAGTCTGCATTCTGTAACTTGTAATTAACACCTGCCCCTACACCCCTACACACAGTCTGCATTCTGTAACTTGTAATTAACACCTGTCCCTACACGCCTACACACAATCTGCATTCTGTAACTTGTAATTAACACCTTCCCCTACACCCCTACACACAGTCTGCATTCTTTAACTTGTAATTAACACCGCCCCTACACCCCTACACACAGTCTGCATTCTGTAATTTGTAATTAGCACCTGCCCCTACACCCCTACACACAGTCTGCATTCTGTTACTTGTAATTAACACCTGCCCCTACACCCCTACACACAGTCTGCATTCTGTAACTTGTAATTAACACCTGCCCTACACCCCTACACACAGTCTGCATTCTGTAACTTGTAATTAACACCTGCCCCTACACCCCTACACACAGTCTGCATTCTGTAACTTGTAATTAACACCTGTCCCTACACACAGTCTGCATTCTGTAACTTGTAATTAACACCTGTCCCTACACCCCTACACACAGTCTGCATTCTGTAACTGGTAATTAACACCTGCCCCTACACACAGTCTGCATTCTGTAACTTGTAATTAACACCTGCCCCTACACACAGTCTGCATTCTGTAACTTGTAATTAACACCTGCCCCTACACCCCTACACACAGTCTGTATTCTGTAACTTTAATTAACACCTCCCCTACACCCCTACACACAGTCTGCATTCTGTAACTTGTAATTAACACCTGCCCCTACACCCCTACACACAGTCTGTATTCTGTGACTTGTAATTAACACCTGCCCTACACCCCTACACACAGTCTGCATTCTGTAACTTGTAATTAACACCGCCCCTACACCCCTACACACAGTCTGCATTCTGTAACTTGTAATTAACACCTGCCCTACACCCCTACACACAGTCTGCATTCTGTAACTTGTAATTAACACCTGCCCCTACACCCCTACACACAGTCTGCATTCTGTAACTTGTAATTAACACCTGTCCCTACACCCCTACACACAATCTGCATTCTGTAACTTGTAATTAACACCTTCCCCTACACCCCTACACACAGTCTGCATTCTGTAACTTGTAATTAACACCGCCCCTACACCCCTACACACAGTCTGCATTCTGTAATTTGTAATTAACACCTGCCCCTACACCCCTACACACAGTCTGTATTCTGTGACTTGTAATTAACACCTCCCCTACACCCCTACACACAGTCTGCATTCTGTAACTTGTAATTAACACCGCCCCTACACCCCTACACACAGTCTGCATTCTGTAACTTGTAATTAACACCTGCCCTACACCCCTACACACAGTCTGCATTCTGTAACTTGTAATTAACACCGCCCCTACACCCATACACACAATCTGCATTCTGTAACTTGTAATTAACACCTGTCCCTACACCCCTACACACAGTCTGCATTCTGTAACTTGTAATTAACACCTGCCCCTACACACAGTCTGCATACTGTAACTTGTAATTAACACCTGTCCCTACACCCCTACACACAGTCTGCATTCTGTAACTTGTAATTAACACCTGCCCCTACACCCCTACACACAGTCTGCATTCTGTAACTTGTAATTAACACCTGTCCTACACCCCTACACACAGTCTGCATTCTGTAACTTGTAATTAACACCTGTCCTACACCCCTACACACAGTCTGCATTCTGTAACTTGTAATTAACACCTGCCCCTACACCCCTACACACAGTCTGTATTCTGTAACTTGTAATTAACACCTGCCCCTACACCCCTACACACAGTCTGCATTCTGTAACTTGTAATTAACACCTGCCCCTACACACAGTCTGCATTCTGTAACTTGTAATTAACACCTCCCCTACACCCCTACACACAGTCTGCATTCTGTAACTTGTAATTAACCCCGCCCCTACACCCATACACACAATCTGCATTCTGTAACTTGTAATTAACACCTGTCCCTACACCCCTACACACAGTCTGCATTCTGTAACTTGTAATTAACACCTGCCCCTACACCCCTACACACAGTCTGCATTCTGTAACTTGTAATTAACACCTGTCCTACACCCCTACACACAGTCTGCATTCTGTAACTTGTAATTAACACCTGTCCTACACCCCTACACACAGTCTGCATTCTGTAACTTGTAATTAACACCTGTCCCTACACCCTACACACAGTCTGCATTCTGTAACTTGTAATTAACACCTGCCCCTACACCCCTACACACAGTCTGCATTCTGTAACTTGTAATTAACACCTGCCCCTACACCCCTACACACAGTCTGCATTCTGTAACTTGTAATTAACACCTGTCCCTACACCCCTACACACAATCTGCATTCTGTAACTTGTAATTAACACCTGCCCCTACACCCCTACACACAGTCTGCATTCTGTAACTTGTAATTAACACCTGCCCCTACACCCCTACACACAGTCTGCATTCTGTAACTTGTAATTAACACCTGTCCCTACACCCCTACACACAATCTGCATTCTGTAACTTGTAATTAACACCTGCCCCTACACCCCTACACACAGTCTACATTCTGTAACTTGTAATTAACACCTCCCTACACCCCTACACACAGTCTGCATTCTGTAATTTGTAATTAACACCTGCCCCTACACCCCTACACACAGTCTGCATTCTGTAACTTGTAATTAACACCTGTCCCTACACCCCTACACACAGTCTGTATTCTGTAACTTGTAATTAACACCTGCCCCTACACACAGTCTGCATACTGTAACTTGTAATTAACACCTGTCCCTACACCCCTACACACAGTCTGCATTCTGTAACTTGTAATTAACACCTGCCCCTACACACAGTCTGCATTCTGTAACTTGTAATTAACACCTGCCCCTACACACAGTCTGCATTCTGTAACTTGTAATTAACACCTCCCCTACACCCCTACACACAGTCTGCATTCTGTAACTTGTAATTAACCCCGCCCCTACACCCATACACACAATCTGCATTCTGTAACTTGTAATTAACACCTGTCCCTACACCCCTACACACAGTCTGCATTCTGTAACTTGTAATTAACACCTGCCCCTACACCCCTACACACAGTCTGCATTCTGTAACTTGTAATTAACACCTGTCCTACACCCCTACACACAGTCTGCATTCTGTAACTTGTAATTAACACCTGTCCTACACCCCTACACACAGTCTGCATTCTGTAACTTGTAATTAACACCTGTCCCTACACCCTACACACAGTCTGCATTCTGTAACTTGTAATTAACACCTGCCCCTACACCCCTACACACAGTCTGCATTCTGTAACTTGTAATTAACACCTGCCCCTACACCCCTACACACAGTCTGCATTCTGTAACTTGTAATTAACACCTGTCCCTACACCCCTACACACAATCTGCATTCTGTAACTTGTAATTAACACCTGCCCCTACACCCCTACACACAGTCTGCATTCTGTAACTTGTAATTAACACCTGCCCCTACACCCCTACACACAGTCTGCATTCTGTAACTTGTAATTAACACCTGTCCCTACACCCCTACACACAATCTGCATTCTGTAACTTGTAATTAACACCTGCCCCTACACCCCTACACACAGTCTGCATTCTGTAACTTGTAATTAACACCTGCCCCTACACACAGTCTGCATACTGTAACTTGTAATTAACACCTGTCCCTACACCCCTACACACAGTCTGCATTCTGTAACTTGTAATTAACACCTGCCCCTACACCCCTACACACAGTCTGCATTCTGTAACTTGTAATTAACACCTGTCCTACACCCCTACACACAGTCTGCATTCTGTAACTTGTAATTAACACCTGTCCTACACCCCTACACACAGTCTGCATTCTGTAACTTGTAATTAACACCTGCCCCTACACCCCTACACACAGTCTGTATTCTGTAACTTGTAATTAACACCTGCCCCTACACCCCTACACACAGTCTGCATTCTGTAACTTGTAATTAACACCTGCCCCTACACACAGTCTGCATTCTGTAACTTGTAATTAACACCTCCCCTACACCCCTACACACAGTCTGCATTCTGTAACTTGTAATTAACCCCGCCCCTACACCCATACACACAATCTGCATTCTGTAACTTGTAATTAACACCTGTCCCTACACCCCTACACACAGTCTGCATTCTGTAACTTGTAATTAACACCTGCCCCTACACCCCTACACACAGTCTGCATTCTGTAACTTGTAATTAACACCTGTCCTACACCCCTACACACAGTCTGCATTCTGTAACTTGTAATTAACACCTGTCCTACACCCCTACACACAGTCTGCATTCTGTAACTTGTAATTAACACCTGTCCCTACACCCTACACACAGTCTGCATTCTGTAACTTGTAATTAACACCTGCCCCTACACCCCTACACACAGTCTGCATTCTGTAACTTGTAATTAACACCTGCCCCTACACCCCTACACACAGTCTGCATTCTGTAACTTGTAATTAACACCTGTCCCTACACCCCTACACACAATCTGCATTCTGTAACTTGTAATTAACACCTGCCCCTACACCCCTACACACAGTCTGCATTCTGTAACTTGTAATTAACACCTGCCCCTACACCCCTACACACAGTCTGCATTCTGTAACTTGTAATTAACACCTGTCCCTACACCCCTACACACAATCTGCATTCTGTAACTTGTAATTAACACCTGCCCCTACACCCCTACACACAGTCTACATTCTGTAACTTGTAATTAACACCTCCCTACACCCCTACACACAGTCTGCATTCTGTAATTTGTAATTAACACCTGCCCCTACACCCCTACACACAGTCTGCATTCTGTAACTTGTAATTAACACCTGTCCCTACACCCCTACACACAGTCTGTATTCTGTAACTTGTAATTAACACCTGCCCCTACACACAGTCTGCATACTGTAACTTGTAATTAACACCTGTCCCTACACCCCTACACACAGTCTGCATTCTGTAACTTGTAATTAACACCTGCCCCTACACACAGTCTGCATTCTGTAACTTGTAATTAACACCTGCCCCTACACACAGTCTGCATTCTGTAACTTGTAATTAACACCTCCCCTACACCCCTACACACAGTCTGCATTCTGTAACTTGTAATTAACCCCGCCCCTACACCCATACACACAATCTGCATTCTGTAACTTGTAATTAACACCTGTCCCTACACCCCTACACACAGTCTGCATTCTGTAACTTGTAATTAACACCTGCCCCTACACCCCTACACACAGTCTGCATTCTGTAACTTGTAATTAACACCTGTCCTACACCCCTACACACAGTCTGCATTCTGTAACTTGTAATTAACACCTGTCCTACACCCCTACACACAGTCTGCATTCTGTAACTTGTAATTAACACCTGTCCCTACACCCTACACACAGTCTGCATTCTGTAACTTGTAATTAACACCTGCCCCTACACCCCTACACACAGTCTGCATTCTGTAACTTGTAATTAACACCTGCCCCTACACCCCTACACACAGTCTGCATTCTGTAACTTGTAATTAACACCTGTCCCTACACCCCTACACACAATCTGCATTCTGTAACTTGTAATTAACACCTGCCCCTACACCCCTACACACAGTCTGCATTCTGTAACTTGTAATTAACACCTGCCCCTACACCCCTACACACAGTCTGCATTCTGTAACTTGTAATTAACACCTGTCCCTACACCCCTACACACAATCTGCATTCTGTAACTTGTAATTAACACCTGCCCCTACACCCCTACACACAGTCTACATTCTGTAACTTGTAATTAACACCTCCCTACACCCCTACACACAGTCTGCATTCTGTAATTTGTAATTAACACCTGCCCCTACACCCCTACACACAGTCTGCATTCTGTAACTTGTAATTAACACCTGCCCCTACACCCCTACACACAGTCTGCATTCTGTAACTTGTAATTAACACCTGTCCCTACACCCCTACACACAATCTGCATTCTGTAACTTGTAATTAACACCTGCCCCTACACCCCTACACACAGTCTACATTCTGTAACTTGTAATTAACACCTCCCTACACCCCTACACACAGTCTGCATTCTGTAATTTGTAATTAACACCTGCCCCTACACCCCTACACACAGTCTGCATTCTGTAACTTGTAATTAACACCTGCCCTACACCCCTACACACAGTCTGCATTCTGTAACTTGTAATTAACACCTGCCCCTACACCCCTACACACAGTCTGCATTCTGTAACTTGTAATTAACACCTGTCCCTACACACAGTCTGTATTCTGTAACTTGTAATTAACACCTGTCCCTACACCCCTACACACAGTCTGCATTCTGTAACTGGTAATTAACACCTGCCCCTACACACAGTCTGCATTCTGTAACTTGTAATTAACACCTGCCCCTACACCCCTACACACAGTCTGCATTCTGTAACTTGTAATTAACACCTGCCCCTACACACAGTCTGCATTCTGTAACTTGTAATTAACACCTGCCCCTACACACAGTCTGCATTCTGTAACTTGTAATTAACACCTGCCCCTACACACAATCTGCATTCTGTAACTTGTAATTAACACCTGCCCCTACACCCCTACACACAGTCTGCATTCTGTAACTTGTAATTAACACCTGTCCCTACACACAGTCTGCATTCTGTAACTTGTAATTAACACCTGCCCCTACACCCCTACACACAGTCTGCATTCTGTAACTTGTAATTAACACCTGCCCCTACACACAGTCTGCATTCTGTAACTTGTAATTAACACCTGCCCCTACACACAGTCTGCATTCTGTAACTTGTAATTAACACCTGTCCCTACACACAGTCTGCATTCTGTAACTTGTAATTAACACCTGTCCCTACACCCCTACACACAGTCTGCATTCTGTAACTGGTAATTAACACCTGTCCCTACACACAGTCTGCATTCTGTAACTTGTCATTAACACCTGCCCTACACCCCTACACACAGTCTGCATTCTGTAACTTGTAATTAACACCGCCCCTACACCCATACACACAATCTGCATTCTGTAACTTGTAATTAACACCTGCCCCTACACCCCTACACACAGTCTGCATTCTGTAACTTGTAATTAACACCTGTCCCTACACACAGTCTGCATTCTGTAACTTGTAATTAACACCTGCCCCTACACCCCTACACACAGTCTGCATTCTGTAACTTGTAATTAACACCTGCCCCTACACACAGTCTGCATTCTGTAACTTGTAATTAACACCTGCCCCTACACACAGTCTGCATTCTGTAACTTGTAATTAACACCTGTCCCTACACACAGTCTGCATTCTGTAACTTGTAATTAACACCTGTCCCTACACCCCTACACACAGTCTGCATTCTGTAACTGGTAATTAACACCTGTCCCTACACACAGTCTGCATTCTGTAACTTGTCATTAACACCTGCCCTACACCCCTACACACAGTCTGCATTCTGTAACTTGTAATTAACACCGCCCCTACACCCATACACACAGTCTGCATTCTGTAACTTGTAATTAACACCTGCCCCTACACCCCTACACACAGTCTGCATTCTGTAACTTGTAATTAACACCTGTCCCTACACACAGTCTGTATTCTGTAACTTGTAATTAACACCTGTCCCTACACCCCTACACACAGTCTGCATTCTGTAACTGGTAATTAACACCTGCCCCTACACACAGTCTGCATTCTGTAACTTGTAATTAACACCTGCCCCTACACACAGTCTGCATTCTGTAACTTGTAATTAACACCTGTCCCTACACACAGTCTGCATTCTGTAACTTGTAATTAACACCTGTCCCTACACCCCTACACACAGTCTGCATTCTGTAACTGGTAATTAACACCTGTCCCTACACACAGTCTGCATTCTGTAACTTGTAATTAACACCTGCCCTACACCCCTACACACAGTCTGCATTCTGTAACTTGTAATTAACACCGCCCCTACACCCATACACACAATCTGCATTCTGTAACTTGTAATTAACACCTGTCCCTACACCCCTACACACAGTCTGCATTCTGTAACTTGTAATTAACACCTGCCCTACACCCCTACACACAGTCTGCATTCTGTAACTTGTAATTAACACCTGCCCCTACACCCCTACACACAGTCTGCATTCTGTAACTTGTAATTAACACCTGCCCCTACACACAGTCTGCATTCTGTAACTTGTAATTAACACCTGCCCCTACACCCCTACACACAGTCTGCATTCTGTAACTTGTAATTAACACCTGTCCCTACACCCCTACACACAGTCTGTATTCTGTAACTTGTAATTAACACCTGCCCCTACACACAGTCTGCATACTGTAACTTGTAATTAACACCTGTCCCTACACCCCTACACACAGTCTGCATTCTGTAACTTGTAATTAACACCTGCCCCTACACACAGTCTGCATTCTGTAACTTGTAATTAACACCTGCCCCTACACACAGTCTGCATTCTGTAACTTGTAATTAACACCTCCCCTACACCCCTACACACAGTCTGCATTCTGTAACTTGTAATTAACCCCGCCCCTACACCCATACACACAATCTGCATTCTGTAACTTGTAATTAACACCTGTCCCTACACCCCTACACACAGTCTGCATTCTGTAACTTGTAATTAACACCTGCCCCTACACCCCTACACACAGTCTGCATTCTGTAACTTGTAATTAACACCTGTCCTACACCCCTACACACAGTCTGCATTCTGTAACTTGTAATTAACACCTGTCCTACACCCCTACACACAGTCTGCATTCTGTAACTTGTAATTAACACCTGTCCCTACACCCTACACACAGTCTGCATTCTGTAACTTGTAATTAACACCTGCCCCTACACCCCTACACACAGTCTGCATTCTGTAACTTGTAATTAACACCTGCCCCTACACCCCTACACACAGTCTGCATTCTGTAACTTGTAATTAACACCTGTCCCTACACCCCTACACACAATCTGCATTCTGTAACTTGTAATTAACACCTGCCCCTACACCCCTACACACAGTCTGCATTCTGTAACTTGTAATTAACACCTGCCCCTACACCCCTACACACAGTCTGCATTCTGTAACTTGTAATTAACACCTGTCCCTACACCCCTACACACAATCTGCATTCTGTAACTTGTAATTAACACCTGCCCCTACACCCCTACACACAGTCTACATTCTGTAACTTGTAATTAACACCTCCCTACACCCCTACACACAGTCTGCATTCTGTAATTTGTAATTAACACCTGCCCCTACACCCCTACACACAGTCTGCATTCTGTAACTTGTAATTAACACCTGCCCCTACACCCCTACACACAGTCTGCATTCTGTAACTTGTAATTAACACCTGTCCCTACACCCCTACACACAATCTGCATTCTGTAACTTGTAATTAACACCTGCCCCTACACCCCTACACACAGTCTACATTCTGTAACTTGTAATTAACACCTCCCTACACCCCTACACACAGTCTGCATTCTGTAATTTGTAATTAACACCTGCCCCTACACCCCTACACACAGTCTGCATTCTGTAACTTGTAATTAACACCTGCCCTACACCCCTACACACAGTCTGCATTCTGTAACTTGTAATTAACACCTGCCCCTACACCCCTACACACAGTCTGCATTCTGTAACTTGTAATTAACACCTGTCCCTACACACAGTCTGTATTCTGTAACTTGTAATTAACACCTGTCCCTACACCCCTACACACAGTCTGCATTCTGTAACTGGTAATTAACACCTGCCCCTACACACAGTCTGCATTCTGTAACTTGTAATTAACACCTGCCCCTACACACAGTCTGCATTCTGTAACTTGTAATTAACACCTGCCCCTACACACAATCTGCATTCTGTAACTTGTAATTAACACCTGCCCCTACACCCCTACACACAGTCTGCATTCTGTAACTTGTAATTAACACCTGTCCCTACACACAGTCTGCATTCTGTAACTTGTAATTAACACCTGCCCCTACACCCCTACACACAGTCTGCATTCTGTAACTTGTAATTAACACCTGCCCCTACACACAGTCTGCATTCTGTAACTTGTAATTAACACCTGCCCCTACACACAGTCTGCATTCTGTAACTTGTAATTAACACCTGTCCCTACACACAGTCTGCATTCTGTAACTTGTAATTAACACCTGTCCCTACACCCCTACACACAGTCTGCATTCTGTAACTGGTAATTAACACCTGTCCCTACACACAGTCTGCATTCTGTAACTTGTCATTAACACCTGCCCTACACCCCTACACACAGTCTGCATTCTGTAACTTGTAATTAACACCGCCCCTACACCCATACACACAATCTGCATTCTGTAACTTGTAATTAACACCTGTCCCTACACCCCTACACACAGTCTGCATTCTGTAACTTGTAATTAACACCTGCCCTACACCCCTACACACAGTCTGCATTCTGTAACTTGTAATTAACACCTGTCCTACACCCCTACACACAGTCTGCATTCTGTACCTTGTAATTAACACCTGCCCCTACACCCCTACACACAGTCTGCATTCTGTAACTTGTAATTAACACCTGCCCCTACACACAGTCTGCATTCTGTAACTTGTAATTAACACCTGCCCCTACACCCCTACACACAGTCTGCATTCTGTAACTTGTAATTAACACCTGTCCCTACACCCCTACACACAGTCTGTATTCTGTAACTTGTAATTAACACCTGCCCCTACACACAGTCTGCATACTGTAACTTGTAATTAACACCTGCCCCTACACACAGTCTGCATACTGTAACTTGTAATTAACACCTGCCCCTACACACAGTCTGCATTCTGTAACTTGTAATTAACACCTGCCCCTACACCCCTACACACAGTCTGCATTCTGTAACTTGTAATTAACACCTGCCCTACACCCCTACACACAGTCTGCATTCTGTAACTTGTAATTAACACCTGCCCCTACACACAGTCTGCATTCTGTAACTTGTAATTAACACCTGCCCCTACACACAGTCTGCATTCTGTAACTTGTAATTAACACCTGCCCCTACACACAGTCTGCATTCTGTAACTTGTAATTAACACCTCCCCTACACCCCTACACACAGTCTGCATTCTGTAACTTGTAATTAACCCCCCCCTACACCTATACACACAATCTGCATTCTGTAACTTGTAATTAACACCTGTCCCTACACCCCTACACACAGTCTGCATTCTGTAACTTGTAATTAACACCTGCCCCTACACCCCTACACACAGTCTGCATTCTGTAACTTGTAATTAACACCTGTCCTACACCCCTACACACAGTCTGCATTCTGTAACTTGTAATTAACACCTGTCCTACACCCCTACACACAGTCTGCATTCTGTAACTTGTAATTAACACCTGTCCCTACACCCCTACACACAGTCTGTATTCTGTAACTTGTAATTAACACCTGCCCCTACACACAGTCTGCATTCTGTAACTTGTAATTAACACCTGCCCCTACACACAGTCTGCATTCTGTAACTTGTAATTAACACCTGCCCCTACACACAGTCTGCATTCTGTAACTTGTAATTAACACCTGCCCCTACACCCCTACACACAGTCTGCATTCTGTAACTTGTAATTAACACCTGCCCTACACCCCTACACACAGTCTGCATTCTGTAACTTGTAATTAACACCTGCCCCTACACCCCTACACACAGTCTGCATTCTGTAACTTGTAATTAACACCTGTCCCTACACACAGTCTGTATTCTGTAACTTGTAATTAACACCTGTCCCTACACCCCTACACACAGTCTGCATTCTGTAACTGGTAATTAACACCTGCCCCTACACACAGTCTGCATTCTGTAACTTGTAATTAACACCTGCCCCTACACACAGTCTGCATTCTGTAACTTGTAATTAACACCTGCCCCTACACACAATCTGCATTCTGTAACTTGTAATTAACACCTGCCCCTACACCCCTACACACAGTCTGCATTCTGTAACTTGTAATTAACACCTGTCCCTACACACAGTCTGCATTCTGTAACTTGTAATTAACACCTGCCCCTACACCCCTACACACAGTCTGCATTCTGTAACTTGTAATTAACACCTGCCCCTACACACAGTCTGCATTCTGTAACTTGTAATTAACACCTGCCCCTACACACAGTCTGCCTTCTGTAACTTGTAATTAACACCTGTCCCTACACACAGTCTGCATTCTGTAACTTGTAATTAACACCTGTCCCTACACCCCTACACACAGTCTGCATTCTGTAACTGGTAATTAACACCTGTCCCTACACACAGTCTGCATTCTGTAACTTGTAATTAACACCTGCCCTACACCCCTACACACAGTCTGCATTCTGTAACTTGTAATTAACACCGCCCCTACACCCATACACACAATCTGCATTCTGTAACTTGTAATTAACACCTGTCCCTACACCCCTACACACAGTCTGCATTCTGTAACTTGTAATTAACACCTGCCCTACACCCCTACACACAGTCTGCATTCTGTAACTTGTAATTAACACCTGTCCTACACCCCTACACACAGTCTGCATTCTGTACCTTGTAATTAACACCTGCCCCTACACCCCTACACACAGTCTGCATTCTGTAACTTGTAATTAACACCTGCCCCTACACACAGTCTGCATTCTGTAACTTGTAATTAACACCTGCCCCTACACCCCTACACACAGTCTGCATTCTGTAACTTGTAATTAACACCTGTCCCTACACCCCTACACACAGTCTGTATTCTGTAACTTGTAATTAACACCTGCCCCTACACACAGTCTGCATACTGTAACTTGTAATTAACACCTGCCCCTACACACAGTCTGCATACTGTAACTTGTAATTAACACCTGCCCCTACACACAGTCTGCATTCTGTAACTTGTAATTAACACCTGCCCCTACACCCCTACACACAGTCTGCATTCTGTAACTTGTAATTAACACCTGCCCTACACCCCTACACACAGTCTGCATTCTGTAACTTGTAATTAACACCTGCCCCTACACACAGTCTGCATTCTGTAACTTGTAATTAACACCTGCCCCTACACACAGTCTGCATTCTGTAACTTGTAATTAACACCTGCCCCTACACACAGTCTGCATTCTGTAACTTGTAATTAACACCTCCCCTACACCCCTACACACAGTCTGCATTCTGTAACTTGTAATTAACCCCGCCCCTACACCCATACACACAATCTGCATTCTGTAACTTGTAATTAACACCTGTCCCTACACCCCTACACACAGTCTGCATTCTGTAACTTGTAATTAACACCTGCCCCTACACCCCTACACACAGTCTGCATTCTGTAACTTGTAATTAACACCTGTCCTACACCCCTACACACAGTCTGCATTCTGTAACTTGTAATTAACACCTGTCCTACACCCCTACACACAGTCTGCATTCTGTAACTTGTAATTAACACCTGTCCCTACACCCCTACACACAGTCTGTATTCTGTAACTTGTAATTAACACCTGCCCCTACACACAGTCTGCATTCTGTAACTTGTAATTAACACCTGCCCCTACACACAGTCTGCATTCTGTAACTTGTAATTAACACCTGCCCCTACACACAGTCTGCATTCTGTAACTTGTAATTAACACCTGCCCCTACACCCCTACACACAGTCTGCATTCTGTAACTTGTAATTAACACCTGCCCTACACCCCTACACACAGTCTGCATTCTGTAACTTGTAATTAACACCTTCCCCTACACCCCTACACACAGTCTGCATTCTGTAACTTGTAATTAACACCGCCCCTACACCCCTACACACAGTCTGCATTCTGTAACTTGTAATTAACACCTTCCCCTACACCCCTACACACAGTCTGCATTCTGTAACTTGTAATTAACACCTCCCCTACACCCCTACACACAGTCTGCATTCTGTAACTTGTAATTAACACCTCCCCTACACCCCTACACACAGTCTGCATTCTGTAACTTGTAATTAACCCCGCCCCTACACCCATACACACAATCTGCATTCTGTAACTTGTAATTAACACCTGTCCCTACACCCCTACACACAGTCTGCATTCTGTAACTTGTAATTAACACCTGCCCCTACACCCCTACACACAGTCTGCATTCTGTAACTTGTAATTAACACCTGTCCTACACCCCTACACACAGTCTGCATTCTGTAACTTGTAATTAACACCTGTCCTACACCCCTACACACAGTCTGCATTCTGTAACTTGTAATTAACACCTGTCCCTACACACCTACACACAGTCTGTATTCTGTAACTTGTAATTAACACCTGCCCCTACACACAGTCTGCATTCTGTAACTTGTAATTAACACCTGCCCCTACGCACAGTCTGCATTCTGTAACTTGTAATTAACACCTGCCCCTACACACAGTCTGCATTCTGTAACTTGTAATTAACACCTGCCCCTACACCCCTACACACAGTCTGCATTCTGTAACTTGTAATTAACACCTGCCCTACACCCCTACACACAGTCTGCATTCTGTAACTTGTAATTAACACCTGCCCTACACCCCTACACACAGTCTGCATTCTGTAACTTGTAATTAACACCTGCCCCTACACACAGTCTGCATTCTGTAACTTGTAATTAACACCTTCCCCTACACCCCTACACACAGTCTGCATTCTGTAACTTGTAATTAACACCTGCCCTACAACCCTACACACAGTCTGCATTCTGTAACTTGTAATTAACACCGCCCCTACACCCCTACACACAGTCTGCATTCTGTAACTTGTAATTAACACCTGTCCCTACACACAGTCTGCATTCTGTAACTTGTAATTAACACCTGCCCTACACCCCTACACACAGTCTGCATTCTGTAACTTGTAATTAACACCTGTCCCTACACACAGTCTGCATTCTGTAACTTGTAATTAGCACCTGTCCCTACACATAGTCTGCATTCTGTAACTTGTAGTTAACACCGCCCCTACACCCCTACACACAGTCTGCATTCTGTAACTTGTAATTAACACCTGCCCCTACACACAGTCTGCATTCTGTAACTTGTAATTAACACCTGTCCCTACACCCCTACACACAGTCTGCATTCTGTAACTTGTAATTAACACCTGTCCCTACACCCCTACACACAGTCTGTATTCTGTAACTTGTAATTAGCACCTGTCCCTACACACAGTCTGCATTCTGTAACTTGTAATTAACACCTGCCCCTACACACAGTCTGCATTCTGTAACTTGTAATTAACACCTGCCCCTACACCCCTACACTCAGTCTGCATTCTGTAACTTGTAATTAACACCTGCCCTACACCCCTACACACAGTCTGCATTATGTAACTTGTAATTAACACCGCCCCTACACCCCTACACACAGTCTGCATTCTGTAACTTGTAATTAACACCTACCCTACATCCCTACACACAGTCTGCATTCTGTAACTTGTAATCAACACCTGCCCCTACACACAGTCTGCATTCTGTAACTTGTAATTAACACCTGCCCCTACACCCCTACACACAATCTGCATTCTGTAACTTGTAATTAACACCTGGCCCTACACCCCTACACACAGTCTGCATTCTGTAACTTGTAATTAACACCTGCCCCTACACCCCTACACACAATCTGCATTCTGTAACTTGTAATTAACACCTGCCCCTAAACCCCTACACACAGTCTGCATTCTGTAACTTGTAATTAACACCTGCCCCTACACACAGTCTGCATTCTGTAACTTGTAATTAACACCTGTCCCTACACGCCTACACACAATCTGCATTCTGTAACTTGTAATTAACACCTTCCCCTACACCCCTACACACAGTCTGCATTCTTTAACTTGTAATTAACACCGCCCCTACACCCCTACACACAGTCTGCATTCTGTAATTTGTAATTAGCACCTGCCCCTACACCCCTACACACAGTCTGCATTCTGTTACTTGTAATTAACACCTGCCCCTACACCCCTACACACAGTCTGCATTCTGTAACTTGTAATTAACACCTGCCCTACACCCCTACACACAGTCTGCATTCTGTAACTTGTAATTAACACCTGCCCCTACACCCCTACACACAGTCTGCATTCTGTAACTTGTAATTAACACCTGTCCCTACACACAGTCTGCATTCTGTAACTTGTAATTAACACCTGTCCCTACACCCCTACACACAGTCTGCATTCTGTAACTGGTAATTAACACCTGCCCCTACACACAGTCTGCATTCTGTAACTTGTAATTAACACCTGCCCCTACACACAGTCTGCATTCTGTAACTTGTAATTAACACCTGCCCCTACACCCCTACACACAGTCTGTATTCTGTAACTTTAATTAACACCTCCCCTACACCCCTACACACAGTCTGCATTCTGTAACTTGTAATTAACACCTGCCCCTACACCCCTACACACAGTCTGTATTCTGTGACTTGTAATTAACACCTCCCCTACACCCCTACACACAGTCTGCATTCTGTAACTTGTAATTAACACCGCCCCTACACCCCTACACACAGTCTGCATTCTGTAACTTGTAATTAACACCTGCCCTACACCCCTACACACAGTCTGCATTCTGTAACTTGTAATTAACACCTGCCCCTACACCCCTACACACAGTCTGCATTCTGTAACTTGTAATTAACACCTGTCCCTACACCCCTACACACAATCTGCATTCTGTAACTTGTAATTAACACCTTCCCCTACACCCCTACACACAGTCTGCATTCTGTAACTTGTAATTAACACCGCCCCTACACCCCTACACACAGTCTGCATTCTGTAATTTGTAATTAACACCTGCCCCTACACCCCTACACACAGTCTGCATTCTGTAACTTGTAATTAACACCTGCCCCTACACCCCTACACACAGTCTGCATTCTGTAACTTGTAATTAACACCTGCCCTACACCCCTACACACAGTCTGCATTCTGTAACTTGTAATTAACACCTGCCCCTACACCCCTACACACAGTCTACATTCTGTAACTTGTAATTAACACCTGTCCCTACACACAGTCTGCATTCTGTAACTTGTAATTAACACCTGTCCTACACCCCTACACACAGTCTGCATTCTGTAACTTGTAATTAACACCTGTCCTACACCCCTACACACAGTCTGCATTCTGTAACTTGTAATTAACACCTGTCCCTACACACCTACACACAGTCTGTATTCTGTAACTTGTAATTAGCACCTGTCCCTACACACAGTCTGCATTCTGTAACTTGTAATTAACACCTGCCCCTACACCCCTACACACAGTCTGTATTCTGTAACTTTAATTAACACCTCCCCTACACCCCTACACACAGTCTGCATTCTGTAACTTGTAATTAACACCTGCCCCTACACCCCTACACACAGTCTGTATTCTGTGACTTGTAATTAACACCTCCCCTACACCCCTACACACAGTCTGCATTCTGTAACTTGTAATTAACACCGCCCCTACACCCCTACACACAGTCTGCATTCTGTAACTTGTAATTAACACCTGCCCTACACCCCTACACACAGTCTGCATTCTGTAACTTGTAATTAACACCGCCCCTACACCCATACACACAATCTGCATTCTGTAACTTGTAATTAACACCTGTCCCTACACCCCTACACACAGTCTGCATTCTGTAACTTGTAATTAACACCTGCCCCTACACACAGTCTGCATACTGTAACTTGTAAATAACACCTGTCCCTACACCCCTACACACAGTCTACATTCTGTAACTTGTAATTAACACCTGCCCCTACACACAGTCTGCATTCTGTAACTTGTAATTAACACCTGCCCCTACACACAGTCTGCATTCTGTAACTTGTAATTAACACCTCCCCTACACCCCTACACACAGTCTGCATTCTGTAACTTGTAATTAACCCCGCCCCTACACCCATACACACAATCTGCATTCTGTAACTTGTAATTAACACCTGTCCCTACACCCCTACACACAGTCTGCATTCTGTAACTTGTAATTAACACCTGCCCCTACACCCCTACACACAGTCTGCATTCTGTAACTTGTAATTAACACCTGTCCTACACCCCTACACACAGTCTGCATTCTGTAACTTGTAATTAACACCTGCCCCTACACCCCTACACACAGTCTGTATTCTGTAACTTTAATTAACACCTCCCCTACACCCCTACACACAGTCTGCATTCTGTAACTTGTAATTAACACCTGCCCCTACACCCCTACACACAGTCTGTATTCTGTGACTTGTAATTAACACCTCCCCTACACCCCTACACACAGTCTGCATTCTGTAACTTGTAATTAACACCGCCCCTACACCCCTACACACAGTCTGCATTCTGTAACTTGTAATTAACACCTGCCCTACACCCCTACACACAGTCTGCATTCTGTAACTTGTAATTAACACCGCCCCTACACCCATACACACAATCTGCATTCTGTAACTTGTAATTAACACCTGTCCCTACACCCCTACACACAGTCTGCATTCTGTAACTTGTAATTAACACCTGCCCCTACACACAGTCTGCATACTGTAACTTGTAATTAACACCTGTCCCTACACCCCTACACACAGTCTACATTCTGTAACTTGTAATTAACACCTGCCCCTACACACAGTCTGCATTCTGTAACTTGTAATTAACACCTGCCCCTACACACAGTCTGCATTCTGTAACTTGTAATTAACACCTCCCCTACACCCCTACACACAGTCTGCATTCTGTAACTTGTAATTAACCCCGCCCCTACACCCATACACACAATCTGCATTCTGTAACTTGTAATTAACACCTGTCCCTACACCCCTACACACAGTCTGCATTCTGTAACTTGTAATTAACACCTGCCCCTACACCCCTACACACAGTCTGCATTCTGTAACTTGTAATTAACACCTGTCCTACACCCCTACACACAGTCTGCATTCTGTAACTTGTAATTAACACCTGTCCTACACCCCTACACACAGTCTGCATTCTGTAACTTGTAATTAACACCTGTCCCTACACCCTACACACAGTCTGCATTCTGTAACTTGTAATTAACACCTGCCCCTACACCCCTACACACAGTCTGCATTCTGTAACTTGTAATTAACACCTGCCCCTACACCCCTACACACAGTCTGCATTCTGTAACTTGTAATTAACACCTGTCCCTACACCCCTACACACAGTCTGCATTCTGTAACTGGTAATTAACACCTGTCCCTACACACAGTCTGCATTCTGTAACTTGTAATTAACACCTGCCCTACACCCCTACACACAGTCTGCATTCTGTAACTTGTAATTAACACCGCCCCTACACCCATACACACAATCTGCATTCTGTAACTTGTAATTAACACCTGTCCCTACACCCCTACACACAGTCTGCATTCTGTAACTTGTAATTAACACCTGCCCTACACCCCTACACACAGTCTGCATTCTGTAACTTGTAATTAACACCTGTCCTACACCCCTACACACAGTCTGCATTCTGTACCTTGTAATTAACACCTGCCCCTACACCCCTACACACAGTCTGCATTCTGTAACTTGTAATTAACACCTGCCCCTACACACAGTCTGCATTCTGTAACTTGTAATTAACACCTGCCCCTACACCCCTACACACAGTCTGCATTCTGTAACTTGTAATTAACACCTGTCCCTACACCCCTACACACAGTCTGTATTCTGTAACTTGTAATTAACACCTGCCCCTACACACAGTCTGCATACTGTAACTTGTAATTAACACCTGCCCCTACACACAGTCTGCATACTGTAACTTGTAATTAACACCTGCCCCTACACACAGTCTGCATTCTGTAACTTGTAATTAACACCTGCCCCTACACCCCTACACACAGTCTGCATTCTGTAACTTGTAATTAACACCTGCCCTACACCCCTACACACAGTCTGCATTCTGTAACTTGTAATTAACACCTGCCCCTACACACAGTCTGCATTCTGTAACTTGTAATTAACACCTGCCCCTACACACAGTCTGCATTCTGTAACTTGTAATTAACACCTGCCCCTACACACAGTCTGCATTCTGTAACTTGTAATTAACACCTCCCCTACACCCCTACACACAGTCTGCATTCTGTAACTTGTAATTAACCCCGCCCCTACACCCATACACACAATCTGCATTCTGTAACTTGTAATTAACACCTGTCCCTACACCCCTACACACAGTCTGCATTCTGTAACTTGTAATTAACACCTGCCCCTACACCCCTACACACAGTCTGCATTCTGTAACTTGTAATTAACACCTGTCCTACACCCCTACACACAGTCTGCATTCTGTAACTTGTAATTAACACCTGTCCTACACCCCTACACACAGTCTGCATTCTGTAACTTGTAATTAACACCTGTCCCTACACCCCTACACACAGTCTGTATTCTGTACCTTGTAATTAACACCTGCCCCTACACACAGTCTGCATTCTGTAACTTGTAATTAACACCTGCCCCTACACACAGTCTGCATTCTGTAACTTGTAATTAACACCTGCCCCTACACACAGTCTGCATTCTGTAACTTGTAATTAACACCTGCCCCTACACCCCTACACACAGTCTGCATTCTGTAACTTGTAATTAACACCTGCCCTACACCCCTACACACAGTCTGCATTCTGTAACTTGTAATTAACATCTTCCCCTACACCCCTACACACAGTCTGCATTCTGTAACTTGTAATTAACACCGCCCCTACACCCCTACACACAGTCTGCATTCTGTAACTTGTAATTAACACCTTCCCCTACACCCCTACACACAGTCTGCATTCTGTAACTTGTAATTAACACCTCCCCTACACCCCTACACACAGTCTGCATTCTGTAACTTGTAATTAACACCTCCCCTACACCCCTACACACAGTCTGCATTCTGTAACTTGTAATTAACCCCACCCCTACACCCATACACACAATCTGCATTCTGTAACTTGTAATTAACACCTGTCCCTACACCCCTACACACAGTCTGCATTCTGTAACTTGTAATTAACACCTGCCCCTACACCCCTACACACAGTCTGCATTCTGTAACTTGTAATTAACACCTGTCCTACACCCCTACACACAGTCTGCATTCTGTAACTTGTAATTAACACCTGTCCTACACCCCTACACACAGTCTGCATTCTGTAACTTGTAATTAACACCTGTCCCTACACACCTACACACAGTCTGTATTCTGTAACTTGTAATTAACACCTGCCCCTACACACAGTCTGCATTCTGTAACTTGTAATTAACACCTGCCCCTACGCACAGTCTGCATTCTGTAACTTGTAATTAACACCTGCCCCTACACACAGTCTGCATTCTGTAACTTGTAATTAACACCTGCCCCTACACCCCTACACACAGTCTGCATTCTGTAACTTGTAATTAACACCTGCCCTACACCCCTACACACAGTCTGCATTCTGTAACTTGTAATTAACACCTTTCCCTACACCCCTACACACAGTCTGCATTCTGTAACTTGTAATTAACACCGCCCCTACACCCCTACACACAGTCTGCATTCTGTAACTTGTAATTAACACCTGCCCTACAACCCTACACACAGTCTGCATTCTGTAACTTGTAATTAACACCTGCCCCTACACCCCTACACACAGTCTGCATTCTGTAACTTGTAATTAACACCTGTCCCTACACACAGTCTGCATTCTGTAACTTGTAATTAACACCTGCCCTACACCCCTACACACAGTCTGCATTCTGTAACTTGTAATTAACACCTGTCCCTACTCACAGTCTGCATTCTGTAACTTGTAATTAGCACCTGTCCCTACACATAGTCTGCATTCTGTAACTTGTAGTTAACACCGCCCCTACACCCCTACACACAGTCTGCATTCTGTAACTTGTAATTAACACCTGCCCCTACACACAGTCTGCATTCTGTAACTTGTAATTAACACCTGTCCCTACACCCCTACACACAGTCTGCATTCTGTAACTTGTAATTAACACCTGTCCCTACACCCCTACACACAGTCTGTATTCTGTAACTTGTAATTAGCACCTGTCCCTACACACAGTCTGCATTCTGTAACTTGTAATTAACACCTGCCCCTACACACAGTCTGCATTCTGTAACTTGTAATTAACACCTGCCCCTACACCCCTACACTCAGTCTGCATTCTGTAACTTGTAATTAACACCTGCCCTACACCCCTACACACAGTCTGCATTATGTAACTTGTAATTAACACCGCCCCTACACCCCTACACACAGTCTGCATTCTGTAACTTGTAATTAACACCTACCCTACACCCCTACACACAGTCTGCATTCTGTAACTTGTAATCAACACCTGCCCCTACACACAGTCTGCATTCTGTAACTTGTAATTAACACCTGCCCCTACACCCCTACACACAATCTGCATTCTGTAACTTGTAATTAACACCTGCCCCTACACCCCTACACACAGTCTGCATTCTGTAACTTGTAATTAACACCTGCCCCTACACCCCTACACACAATCTGCATTCTGTAACTTGTAATTAACACCTGCCCCTACACCGCTACACACAGTCTGCATTCTGTAACTTGTAATTAACACCTGCCCCTACACCCCTACACACAGTCTGCATTCTGTAACTTGTAATTAACACCTGTCCCTACACGCCTACACACAATCTGCATTCTGTAACTTGTAATTAACACCTTCCCCTACACCCCTACACACAGTCTGCATTCTTTAACTTGTAATTAACACCGCCCCTACACCCCTACACACAGTCTGCATTCTGTAATTTGTAATTAGCACCTGCCCCTACACCCCTACACACAGTCTGCATTCTGTTACTTGTAATTAACACCTGCCCCTACACCCCTACACACAGTCTGCATTCTGTAACTTGTAATTAACACCTGCCCTACACCCCTACACACAGTCTGCATTCTGTAACTTGTAATTAACACCTGCCCCTACACCCCTACACACAGTCTGCATTCTGTAACTTGTAATTAACACCTGTCCCTACACACAGTCTGCATTCTGTAACTTGTAATTAACACCTGTCCCTACACCCCTACACACAGTCTGCATTCTGTAACTGGTAATTAACACCTGCCCCTACACACAGTCTGCATTCTGTAACTTGTAATTAACACCTGCCCCTACACACAGTCTGCATTCTGTAACTTGTAATTAACACCTGCCCCTACACCCCTACACACAGTCTGTATTCTGTAACTTTAATTAACACCTCCCCTACACCCCTACACACAGTCTGCATTCTGTAACTTGTAATTAACACCTGCCCCTACACCCCTACACACAGTCTGTATTCTGTGACTTGTAATTAACACCTGCCCTACACCCCTACACACAGTCTGCATTCTGTAACTTGTAATTAACACCGCCCCTACACCCCTACACACAGTCTGCATTCTGTAACTTGTAATTAACACCTGCCCTACACCCCTACACACAGTCTGCATTCTGTAACTTGTAATTAACACCTGCCCCTACACCCCTACACACAGTCTGCATTCTGTAACTTGTAATTAACACCTGTCCCTACACCCCTACACACAATCTGCATTCTGTAACTTGTAATTAACACCTTCCCCTACACCCCTACACACAGTCTGCATTCTGTAACTTGTAATTAACACCGCCCCTACACCCCTACACACAGTCTGCATTCTGTAATTTGTAATTAACACCTGCCCCTACACCCCTACACACAGTCTGTATTCTGTGACTTGTAATTAACACCTCCCCTACACCCCTACACACAGTCTGCATTCTGTAACTTGTAATTAACACCGCCCCTACACCCCTACACACAGTCTGCATTCTGTAACTTGTAATTAACACCTGCCCTACACCCCTACACACAGTCTGCATTCTGTAACTTGTAATTAACACCGCCCCTACACCCATACACACAATCTGCATTCTGTAACTTGTAATTAACACCTGTCCCTACACCCCTACACACAGTCTGCATTCTGTAACTTGTAATTAACACCTGCCCCTACACACAGTCTGCATACTGTAACTTGTAATTAACACCTGTCCCTACACCCCTACACACAGTCTGCATTCTGTAACTTGTAATTAACACCTGCCCCTACACCCCTACACACAGTCTGCATTCTGTAACTTGTAATTAACACCTGTCCTACACCCCTACACACAGTCTGCATTCTGTAACTTGTAATTAACACCTGTCCTACACCCCTACACACAGTCTGCATTCTGTAACTTGTAATTAACACCTGCCCCTACACCCCTACACACAGTCTGTATTCTGTAACTTGTAATTAACACCTGCCCCTACACCCCTACACACAGTCTGCATTCTGTAACTTGTAATTAACACCTGCCCCTACACACAGTCTGCATTCTGTAACTTGTAATTAACACCTCCCCTACACCCCTACACACAGTCTGCATTCTGTAACTTGTAATTAACCCCGCCCCTACACCCATACACACAATCTGCATTCTGTAACTTGTAATTAACACCTGTCCCTACACCCCTACACACAGTCTGCATTCTGTAACTTGTAATTAACACCTGCCCCTACACCCCTACACACAGTCTGCATTCTGTAACTTGTAATTAACACCTGTCCTACACCCCTACACACAGTCTGCATTCTGTAACTTGTAATTAACACCTGTCCTACACCCCTACACACAGTCTGCATTCTGTAACTTGTAATTAACACCTGTCCCTACACCCTACACACAGTCTGCATTCTGTAACTTGTAATTAACACCTGCCCCTACACCCCTACACACAGTCTGCATTCTGTAACTTGTAATTAACACCTGCCCCTACACCCCTACACACAGTCTGCATTCTGTAACTTGTAATTAACACCTGTCCCTACACCCCTACACACAATCTGCATTCTGTAACTTGTAATTAACACCTGCCCCTACACCCCTACACACAGTCTGCATTCTGTAACTTGTAATTAACACCTGCCCCTACACCCCTACACACAGTCTGCATTCTGTAACTTGTAATTAACACCTGTCCCTACACCCCTACACACAATCTGCATTCTGTAACTTGTAATTAACACCTGCCCCTACACCCCTACACACAGTCTACATTCTGTAACTTGTAATTAACACCTCCCTACACCCCTACACACAGTCTGCATTCTGTAATTTGTAATTAACACCTGCCCCTACACCCCTACACACAGTCTGCATTCTGTAACTTGTAATTAACACCTGTCCCTACACCCCTACACACAGTCTGTATTCTGTAACTTGTAATTAACACCTGCCCCTACACACAGTCTGCATACTGTAACTTGTAATTAACACCTGTCCCTACACCCCTACACACAGTCTGCATTCTGTAACTTGTAATTAACACCTGCCCCTACACACAGTCTGCATTCTGTAACTTGTAATTAACACCTGCCCCTACACACAGTCTGCATTCTGTAACTTGTAATTAACACCTCCCCTACACCCCTACACACAGTCTGCATTCTGTAACTTGTAATTAACCCCGCCCCTACACCCATACACACAATCTGCATTCTGTAACTTGTAATTAACACCTGTCCCTACACCCGTACACACAGTCTGCATTCTGTAACTTGTAATTAACACCTGCCCCTACACCCCTACACACAGTCTGCATTCTGTAACTTGTAATTAACACCTGTCCTACACCCCTACACACAGTCTGCATTCTGTAACTTGTAATTAACACCTGTCCTACACCCCTACACACAGTCTGCATTCTGTAACTTGTAATTAACACCTGTCCCTACACCCTACACACAGTCTGCATTCTGTAACTTGTAATTAACACCTGCCCCTACACCCCTACACACAGTCTGCATTCTGTAACTTGTAATTAACACCTGCCCCTACACCCCTACACACAGTCTGCATTCTGTAACTTGTAATTAACACCTGTCCCTACACCCCTACACACAATCTGCATTCTGTAACTTGTAATTAACACCTGCCCCTACACCCCTACACACAGTCTGCATTCTGTAACTTGTAATTAACACCTGCCCCTACACCCCTACACACAGTCTGCATTCTGTAACTTGTAATTAACACCTGTCCCTACACCCCTACACACAATCTGCATTCTGTAACTTGTAATTAACACCTGCCCCTACACCCCTACACACAGTCTACATTCTGTAACTTGTAATTAACACCTCCCTACACCCCTACACACAGTCTGCATTCTGTAATTTGTAATTAACACCTGCCCCTACACCCCTACACACAGTCTGCATTCTGTAACTTGTAATTAACACCTGCCCCTACACCCCTACACACAGTCTGCATTCTGTAACTTGTAATTAACACCTGTCCCTACACCCCTACACACAATCTGCATTCTGTAACTTGTAATTAACACCTGCCCCTACACCCCTACACACAGTCTACATTCTGTAACTTGTAATTAACACCTCCCTACACCCCTACACACAGTCTGCATTCTGTAATTTGTAATTAACACCTGCCCCTACACCCCTACACACAGTCTGCATTCTGTAACTTGTAATTAACACCTGCCCTACACCCCTACACACAGTCTGCATTCTGTAACTTGTAATTAACACCTGCCCCTACACCCCTACACACAGTCTGCATTCTGTAACTTGTAATTAACACCTGTCCCTACACACAGTCTGTATTCTGTAACTTGTAATTAACACCTGTCCCTACACCCCTACACACAGTCTGCATTCTGTAACTGGTAATTAACACCTGCCCCTACACACAGTCTGCATTCTGTAACTTGTAATTAACACCTGCCCCTACACACAGTCTGCATTCTGTAACTTGTAATTAACACCTGCCCCTACACACAATCTGCATTCTGTAACTTGTAATTAACACCTGCCCCTACACCCCTACACACAGTCTGCATTCTGTAACTTGTAATTAACACCTGTCCCTACACACAGTCTGCATTCTGTAACTTGTAATTAACACCTGCCCCTACACCCCTACACACAGTCTGCATTCTGTAACTTGTAATTAACACCTGCCCCTACACACAGTCTGCATTCTGTAACTTGTAATTAACACCTGCCCCTACACACAGTCTGCATTCTGTAACTTGTAATTAACACCTGTCCCTACACACAGTCTGCATTCTGTAACTTGTAATTAACACCTGTCCCTACACCCCTACACACAGTCTGCATTCTGTAACTGGTAATTAACACCTGTCCCTACACACAGTCTGCATTCTGTAACTTGTCATTAACACCTGCCCTACACCCCTACACACAGTCTGCATTCTGTAACTTGTAATTAACACCGCCCCTACACCCATACACACAATCTGCATTCTGTAACTTGTAATTAACACCTGCCCCTACACCCCTACACACAGTCTGCATTCTGTAACTTGTAATTAACACCTGTCCCTACACACAGTCTGCATTCTGTAACTTGTAATTAACACCTGCCCCTACACCCCTACACACAGTCTGTATTCTGTAACTTGTAATTAGCACCTGTCCCTACACACAGTCTGCATTCTGTAACTTGTAATTAACACCTGCCCCTACACACAGTCTGCATTCTGTAACTTGTAATTAACACCTGCCCCTACACCCCTACACTCAGTCTGCATTCTGTAACTTGTAATTAACACCTGCCCTACACCCCTACACACAGTCTGCATTATGTAACTTGTAATTAACACCGCCCCTACACCCCTACACACAGTCTGCATTCTGTAACTTGTAATTAACACCTACCCTACACCCCTACACACAGTCTGCATTCTGTAACTTGTAATCAACACCTGCCCCTACACACAGTCTGCATTCTGTAACTTGTAATTAACACCTGCCCCTACACCCCTACACACAATCTGCATTCTGTAACTTGTAATTAACACCTGCCCCTACACCCCTACACACAGTCTGCATTCTGTAACTTGTAATTAACACCTGCCCCTACACCCCTACACACAATCTGCATTCTGTAACTTGTAATTAACACCTGCCCCTACACCGCTACACACAGTCTGCATTCTGTAACTTGTAATTAACACCTGCCCCTACACCCCTACACACAGTCTGCATTCTGTAACTTGTAATTAACACCTGTCCCTACACGCCTACACACAATCTGCATTCTGTAACTTGTAATTAACACCTTCCCCTACACCCCTACACACAGTCTGCATTCTTTAACTTGTAATTAACACCGCCCCTACACCCCTACACACAGTCTGCATTCTGTAATTTGTAATTAGCACCTGCCCCTACACCCCTACACACAGTCTGCATTCTGTTACTTGTAATTAACACCTGCCCCTACACCCCTACACACAGTCTGCATTCTGTAACTTGTAATTAACACCTGCCCTACACCCCTACACACAGTCTGCATTCTGTAACTTGTAATTAACACCTGCCCCTACACCCCTACACACAGTCTGCATTCTGTAACTTGTAATTAACACCTGTCCCTACACACAGTCTGCATTCTGTAACTTGTAATTAACACCTGTCCCTACACCCCTACACACAGTCTGCATTCTGTAACTGGTAATTAACACCTGCCCCTACACACAGTCTGCATTCTGTAACTTGTAATTAACACCTGCCCCTACACACAGTCTGCATTCTGTAACTTGTAATTAACACCTGCCCCTACACCCCTACACACAGTCTGTATTCTGTAACTTTAATTAACACCTCCCCTACACCCCTACACACAGTCTGCATTCTGTAACTTGTAATTAACACCTGCCCCTACACCCCTACACACAGTCTGTATTCTGTGACTTGTAATTAACACCTGCCCTACACCCCTACACACAGTCTGCATTCTGTAACTTGTAATTAACACCGCCCCTACACCCCTACACACAGTCTGCATTCTGTAACTTGTAATTAACACCTGCCCTACACCCCTACACACAGTCTGCATTCTGTAACTTGTAATTAACACCTGCCCCTACACCCCTACACACAGTCTGCATTCTGTAACTTGTAATTAACACCTGTCCCTACACCCCTACACACAATCTGCATTCTGTAACTTGTAATTAACACCTTCCCCTACACCCCTACACACAGTCTGCATTCTGTAACTTGTAATTAACACCGCCCCTACACCCCTACACACAGTCTGCATTCTGTAATTTGTAATTAACACCTGCCCCTACACCCCTACACACAGTCTGTATTCTGTGACTTGTAATTAACACCTCCCCTACACCCCTACACACAGTCTGCATTCTGTAACTTGTAATTAACACCGCCCCTACACCCCTACACACAGTCTGCATTCTGTAACTTGTAATTAACACCTGCCCTACACCCCTACACACAGTCTGCATTCTGTAACTTGTAATTAACACCGCCCCTACACCCATACACACAATCTGCATTCTGTAACTTGTAATTAACACCTGTCCCTACACCCCTACACACAGTCTGCATTCTGTAACTTGTAATTAACACCTGCCCCTACACACAGTCTGCATACTGTAACTTGTAATTAACACCTGTCCCTACACCCCTACACACAGTCTGCATTCTGTAACTTGTAATTAACACCTGCCCCTACACCCCTACACACAGTCTGCATTCTGTAACTTGTAATTAACACCTGTCCTACACCCCTACACACAGTCTGCATTCTGTAACTTGTAATTAACACCTGTCCTACACCCCTACACACAGTCTGCATTCTGTAACTTGTAATTAACACCTGCCCCTACACCCCTACACACAGTCTGTATTCTGTAACTTGTAATTAACACCTGCCCCTACACCCCTACACACAGTCTGCATTCTGTAACTTGTAATTAACACCTGCCCCTACACACAGTCTGCATTCTGTAACTTGTAATTAACACCTCCCCTACACCCCTACACACAGTCTGCATTCTGTAACTTGTAATTAACCCCGCCCCTACACCCATACACACAATCTGCATTCTGTAACTTGTAATTAACACCTGTCCCTACACCCCTACACACAGTCTGCATTCTGTAACTTGTAATTAACACCTGCCCCTACACCCCTACACACAGTCTGCATTCTGTAACTTGTAATTAACACCTGTCCTACACCCCTACACACAGTCTGCATTCTGTAACTTGTAATTAACACCTGTCCTACACCCCTACACACAGTCTGCATTCTGTAACTTGTAATTAACACCTGTCCCTACACCCTACACACAGTCTGCATTCTGTAACTTGTAATTAACACCTGCCCCTACACCCCTACACACAGTCTGCATTCTGTAACTTGTAATTAACACCTGCCCCTACACCCCTACACACAGTCTGCATTCTGTAACTTGTAATTAACACCTGTCCCTACACCCCTACACACAATCTGCATTCTGTAACTTGTAATTAACACCTGCCCCTACACCCCTACACACAGTCTGCATTCTGTAACTTGTAATTAACACCTGCCCCTACACCCCTACACACAGTCTGCATTCTGTAACTTGTAATTAACACCTGTCCCTACACCCCTACACACAATCTGCATTCTGTAACTTGTAATTAACACCTGCCCCTACACCCCTACACACAGTCTACATTCTGTAACTTGTAATTAACACCTCCCTACACCCCTACACACAGTCTGCATTCTGTAATTTGTAATTAACACCTGCCCCTACACCCCTACACACAGTCTGCATTCTGTAACTTGTAATTAACACCTGTCCCTACACCCCTACACACAGTCTGTATTCTGTAACTTGTAATTAACACCTGCCCCTACACACAGTCTGCATACTGTAACTTGTAATTAACACCTGTCCCTACACCCCTACACACAGTCTGCATTCTGTAACTTGTAATTAACACCTGCCCCTACACACAGTCTGCATTCTGTAACTTGTAATTAACACCTGCCCCTACACACAGTCTGCATTCTGTAACTTGTAATTAACACCTCCCCTACACCCCTACACACAGTCTGCATTCTGTAACTTGTAATTAACCCCGCCCCTACACCCATACACACAATCTGCATTCTGTAACTTGTAATTAACACCTGTCCCTACACCCGTACACACAGTCTGCATTCTGTAACTTGTAATTAACACCTGCCCCTACACCCCTACACACAGTCTGCATTCTGTAACTTGTAATTAACACCTGTCCTACACCCCTACACACAGTCTGCATTCTGTAACTTGTAATTAACACCTGTCCTACACCCCTACACACAGTCTGCATTCTGTAACTTGTAATTAACACCTGTCCCTACACCCTACACACAGTCTGCATTCTGTAACTTGTAATTAACACCTGCCCCTACACCCCTACACACAGTCTGCATTCTGTAACTTGTAATTAACACCTGCCCCTACACCCCTACACACAGTCTGCATTCTGTAACTTGTAATTAACACCTGTCCCTACACCCCTACACACAATCTGCATTCTGTAACTTGTAATTAACACCTGCCCCTACACCCCTACACACAGTCTGCATTCTGTAACTTGTAATTAACACCTGCCCCTACACCCCTACACACAGTCTGCATTCTGTAACTTGTAATTAACACCTGTCCCTACACCCCTACACACAATCTGCATTCTGTAACTTGTAATTAACACCTGCCCCTACACCCCTACACACAGTCTACATTCTGTAACTTGTAATTAACACCTCCCTACACCCCTACACACAGTCTGCATTCTGTAATTTGTAATTAACACCTGCCCCTACACCCCTACACACAGTCTGCATTCTGTAACTTGTAATTAACACCTGCCCCTACACCCCTACACACAGTCTGCATTCTGTAACTTGTAATTAACACCTGTCCCTACACCCCTACACACAATCTGCATTCTGTAACTTGTAATTAACACCTGCCCCTACACCCCTACACACAGTCTACATTCTGTAACTTGTAATTAACACCTCCCTACACCCCTACACACAGTCTGCATTCTGTAATTTGTAATTAACACCTGCCCCTACACCCCTACACACAGTCTGCATTCTGTAACTTGTAATTAACACCTGCCCTACACCCCTACACACAGTCTGCATTCTGTAACTTGTAATTAACACCTGCCCCTACACCCCTACACACAGTCTGCATTCTGTAACTTGTAATTAACACCTGTCCCTACACACAGTCTGTATTCTGTAACTTGTAATTAACACCTGTCCCTACACCCCTACACACAGTCTGCATTCTGTAACTGGTAATTAACACCTGCCCCTACACACAGTCTGCATTCTGTAACTTGTAATTAACACCTGCCCCTACACACAGTCTGCATTCTGTAACTTGTAATTAACACCTGCCCCTACACACAATCTGCATTCTGTAACTTGTAATTAACACCTGCCCCTACACCCCTACACACAGTCTGCATTCTGTAACTTGTAATTAACACCTGTCCCTACACACAGTCTGCATTCTGTAACTTGTAATTAACACCTGCCCCTACACCCCTACACACAGTCTGCATTCTGTAACTTGTAATTAACACCTGCCCCTACACACAGTCTGCATTCTGTAACTTGTAATTAACACCTGCCCCTACACACAGTCTGCATTCTGTAACTTGTAATTAACACCTGTCCCTACACACAGTCTGCATTCTGTAACTTGTAATTAACACCTGTCCCTACACCCCTACACACAGTCTGCATTCTGTAACTGGTAATTAACACCTGTCCCTACACACAGTCTGCATTCTGTAACTTGTCATTAACACCTGCCCTACACCCCTACACACAGTCTGCATTCTGTAACTTGTAATTAACACCGCCCCTACACCCATACACACAATCTGCATTCTGTAACTTGTAATTAACACCTGCCCCTACACCCCTACACACAGTCTGCATTCTGTAACTTGTAATTAACACCTGTCCCTACACACAGTCTGCATTCTGTAACTTGTAATTAACACCTGCCCCTACACCCCTACACACAGTCTGCATTCTGTAACTTGTAATTAACACCTGCCCCTACACACAGTCTGCATTCTGTAACTTGTAATTAACACCTGCCCCTACACACAGTCTGCATTCTGTAACTTGTAATTAACACCTGTCCCTACACACAGTCTGCATTCTGTAACTTGTAATTAACACCTGTCCCTACACCCCTACACACAGTCTGCATTCTGTAACTGGTAATTAACACCTGTCCCTACACACAGTCTGCATTCTGTAACTTGTCATTAACACCTGCCCTACACCCCTACACACAGTCTGCATTCTGTAACTTGTAATTAACACCGCCCCTACACCCATACACACAGTCTGCATTCTGTAACTTGTAATTAACACCTGCCCCTACACCCCTACACACAGTCTGCATTCTGTAACTTGTAATTAACACCTGTCCCTACACACAGTCTGTATTCTGTAACTTGTAATTAACACCTGTCCCTACACCCCTACACACAGTCTGCATTCTGTAACTGGTAATTAACACCTGCCCCTACACACAGTCTGCATTCTGTAACTTGTAATTAACACCTGCCCCTACACACAGTCTGCATTCTGTAACTTGTAATTAACACCTGTCCCTACACACAGTCTGCATTCTGTAACTTGTAATTAACACCTGTCCCTACACCCCTACACACAGTCTGCATTCTGTAACTGGTAATTAACACCTGTCCCTACACACAGTCTGCATTCTGTAACTTGTAATTAACACCTGCCCTACACCCCTACACACAGTCTGCATTCTGTAACTTGTAATTAACACCGCCCCTACACCCATACACACAATCTGCATTCTGTAACTTGTAATTAACACCTGTCCCTACACCCCTACACACAGTCTGCATTCTGTAACTTGTAATTAACACCTGCCCTACACCCCTACACACAGTCTGCATTCTGTAACTTGTAATTAACACCTGCCCCTACACCCCTACACACAGTCTGCATTCTGTAACTTGTAATTAACACCTGCCCCTACACACAGTCTGCATTCTGTAACTTGTAATTAACACCTGCCCCTACACCCCTACACACAGTCTGCATTCTGTAACTTGTAATTAACACCTGTCCCTACACCCCTACACACAGTCTGTATTCTGTAACTTGTAATTAACACCTGCCCCTACACACAGTCTGCATACTGTAACTTGTAATTAACACCTGTCCCTACACCCCTACACACAGTCTGCATTCTGTAACTTGTAATTAACACCTGCCCCTACACACAGTCTGCATTCTGTAACTTGTAATTAACACCTGCCCCTACACACAGTCTGCATTCTGTAACTTGTAATTAACACCTCCCCTACACCCCTACACACAGTCTGCATTCTGTAACTTGTAATTAACCCCGCCCCTACACCCATACACACAATCTGCATTCTGTAACTTGTAATTAACACCTGTCCCTACACCCCTACACACAGTCTGCATTCTGTAACTTGTAATTAACACCTGCCCCTACACCCCTACACACAGTCTGCATTCTGTAACTTGTAATTAACACCTGTCCTACACCCCTACACACAGTCTGCATTCTGTAACTTGTAATTAACACCTGTCCTACACCCCTACACACAGTCTGCATTCTGTAACTTGTAATTAACACCTGTCCCTACACCCTACACACAGTCTGCATTCTGTAACTTGTAATTAACACCTGCCCCTACACCCCTACACACAGTCTGCATTCTGTAACTTGTAATTAACACCTGCCCCTACACCCCTACACACAGTCTGCATTCTGTAACTTGTAATTAACACCTGTCCCTACACCCCTACACACAATCTGCATTCTGTAACTTGTAATTAACACCTGCCCCTACACCCCTACACACAGTCTGCATTCTGTAACTTGTAATTAACACCTGCCCCTACACCCCTACACACAGTCTGCATTCTGTAACTTGTAATTAACACCTGTCCCTACACCCCTACACACAATCTGCATTCTGTAACTTGTAATTAACACCTGCCCCTACACCCCTACACACAGTCTACATTCTGTAACTTGTAATTAACACCTCCCTACACCCCTACACACAGTCTGCATTCTGTAATTTGTAATTAACACCTGCCCCTACACCCCTACACACAGTCTGCATTCTGTAACTTGTAATTAACACCTGCCCCTACACCCCTACACACAGTCTGCATTCTGTAACTTGTAATTAACACCTGTCCCTACACCCCTACACACAATCTGCATTCTGTAACTTGTAATTAACACCTGCCCCTACACCCCTACACACAGTCTACATTCTGTAACTTGTAATTAACACCTCCCTACACCCCTACACACAGTCTGCATTCTGTAATTTGTAATTAACACCTGCCCCTACACCCCTACACACAGTCTGCATTCTGTAACTTGTAATTAACACCTGCCCTACACCCCTACACACAGTCTGCATTCTGTAACTTGTAATTAACACCTGCCCCTACACCCCTACACACAGTCTGCATTCTGTAACTTGTAATTAACACCTGTCCCTACACACAGTCTGTATTCTGTAACTTGTAATTAACACCTGTCCCTACACCCCTACACACAGTCTGCATTCTGTAACTGGTAATTAACACCTGCCCCTACACACAGTCTGCATTCTGTAACTTGTAATTAACACCTGCCCCTACACACAGTCTGCATTCTGTAACTTGTAATTAACACCTGCCCCTACACACAATCTGCATTCTGTAACTTGTAATTAACACCTGCCCCTACACCCCTACACACAGTCTGCATTCTGTAACTTGTAATTAACACCTGTCCCTACACACAGTCTGCATTCTGTAACTTGTAATTAACACCTGCCCCTACACCCCTACACACAGTCTGCATTCTGTAACTTGTAATTAACACCTGCCCCTACACACAGTCTGCATTCTGTAACTTGTAATTAACACCTGCCCCTACACACAGTCTGCATTCTGTAACTTGTAATTAACACCTGTCCCTACACACAGTCTGCATTCTGTAACTTGTAATTAACACCTGTCCCTACACCCCTACACACAGTCTGCATTCTGTAACTGGTAATTAACACCTGTCCCTACACACAGTCTGCATTCTGTAACTTGTCATTAACACCTGCCCTACACCCCTACACACAGTCTGCATTCTGTAACTTGTAATTAACACCGCCCCTACACCCATACACACAATCTGCATTCTGTAACTTGTAATTAACACCTGTCCCTACACCCCTACACACAGTCTGCATTCTGTAACTTGTAATTAACACCTGCCCTACACCCCTACACACAGTCTGCATTCTGTAACTTGTAATTAACACCTGTCCTACACCCCTACACACAGTCTGCATTCTGTACCTTGTAATTAACACCTGCCCCTACACCCCTACACACAGTCTGCATTCTGTAACTTGTAATTAACACCTGTCCCTACACCCCTACACACAGTCTGTATTCTGTAACTTGTAATTAACACCTGCCCCTACACACAGTCTGCATACTGTAACTTGTAATTAACACCTGCCCCTACACACAGTCTGCATACTGTAACTTGTAATTAACACCTGCCCCTACACACAGTCTGCATTCTGTAACTTGTAATTAACACCTGCCCCTACACCCCTACACACAGTCTGCATTCTGTAACTTGTAATTAACACCTGCCCTACACCCCTACACACAGTCTGCATTCTGTAACTTGTAATTAACACCTGCCCCTACACACAGTCTGCATTCTGTAACTTGTAATTAACACCTGCCCCTACACACAGTCTGCATTCTGTAACTTGTAATTAACACCTGCCCCTACACACAGTCTGCATTCTGTAACTTGTAATTAACACCTCCCCTACACCCCTACACACAGTCTGCATTCTGTAACTTGTAATTAACCCCGCCCCTACACCCATACACACAATCTGCATTCTGTAACTTGTAATTAACACCTGTCCCTACACCCCTACACACAGTCTGCATTCTGTAACTTGTAATTAACACCTGCCCCTACACCCCTACACACAGTCTGCATTCTGTAACTTGTAATTAACACCTGTCCTACACCCCTACACACAGTCTGCATTCTGTAACTTGTAATTAACACCTGTCCTACACCCCTACACACAGTCTGCATTCTGTAACTTGTAATTAACACCTGTCCCTACACCCCTACACACAGTCTGTATTCTGTAACTTGTAATTAACACCTGCCCCTACACACAGTCTGCATTCTGTAACTTGTAATTAACACCTGCCCCTACACACAGTCTGCATTCTGTAACTTGTAATTAACACCTGCCCCTACACACAGTCTGCATTCTGTAACTTGTAATTAACACCTGCCCCTACACCCCTACACACAGTCTGCATTCTGTAACTTGTAATTAACACCTGCCCTACACCCCTACACACAGTCTGCATTCTGTAACTTGTAATTAACACCTTCCCCTACACCCCTACACACAGTCTGCATTCTGTAACTTGTAATTAACACCGCCCCTACACCCCTACACACAGTCTGCATTCTGTAACTTGTAATTAACACCTTCCCCTACACCCCTACACACAGTCTGCATTCTGTAACTTGTAATTAACACCTCCCCTACACCCCTACACACAGTCTGCATTCTGTAACTTGTAATTAACACCTCCCCTACACCCCTACACACAGTCTGCATTCTGTAACTTGTAATTAACCCCGCCCCTACACCCATACACACAATCTGCATTCTGTAACTTGTAATTAACACCTGTCCCTACACCCCTACACACAGTCTGCATTCTGTAACTTGTAATTAACACCTGCCCCTACACCCCTACACACAGTCTGCATTCTGTAACTTGTAATTAACACCTGTCCTACACCCCTACACACAGTCTGCATTCTGTAACTTGTAATTAACACCTGTCCTACACCCCTACACACAGTCTGCATTCTGTAACTTGTAATTAACACCTGTCCCTACACACCTACACACAGTCTGTATTCTGTAACTTGTAATTAACACCTGCCCCTACACACAGTCTGCATTCTGTAACTTGTAATTAACACCTGCCCCTACGCACAGTCTGCATTCTGTAACTTGTAATTAACACCTGCCCCTACACACAGTCTGCATTCTGTAACTTGTAATTAACACCTGCCCCTACACCCCTACACACAGTCTGCATTCTGTAACTTGTAATTAACACCTGCCCTACACCCCTACACACAGTCTGCATTCTGTAACTTGTAATTAACACCTGCCCTACACCCCTACACACAGTCTGCATTCTGTAACTTGTAATTAACACCTGCCCCTACACACAGTCTGCATTCTGTAACTTGTAATTAACACCTTCCCCTACACCCCTACACACAGTCTGCATTCTGTAACTTGTAATTAACACCTGCCCTACAACCCTACACACAGTCTGCATTCTGTAACTTGTAATTAACACCGCCCCTACACCCCTACACACAGTCTGCATTCTGTAACTTGTAATTAACACCTGTCCCTACACACAGTCTGCATTCTGTAACTTGTAATTAACACCTGCCCTACACCCCTACACACAGTCTGCATTCTGTAACTTGTAATTAACACCTGTCCCTACACACAGTCTGCATTCTGTAACTTGTAATTAGCACCTGTCCCTACACATAGTCTGCATTCTGTAACTTGTAGTTAACACCGCCCCTACACCCCTACACACAGTCTGCATTCTGTAACTTGTAATTAACACCTGCCCCTACACACAGTCTGCATTCTGTAACTTGTAATTAACACCTGTCCCTACACCCCTACACACAGTCTGCATTCTGTAACTTGTAATTAACACCTGTCCCTACACCCCTACACACAGTCTGTATTCTGTAACTTGTAATTAGCACCTGTCCCTACACACAGTCTGCATTCTGTAACTTGTAATTAACACCTGCCCCTACACACAGTCTGCATTCTGTAACTTGTAATTAACACCTGCCCCTACACCCCTACACTCAGTCTGCATTCTGTAACTTGTAATTAACACCTGCCCTACACCCCTACACACAGTCTGCATTATGTAACTTGTAATTAACACCGCCCCTACACCCCTACACACAGTCTGCATTCTGTAACTTGTAATTAACACCTACCCTACATCCCTACACACAGTCTGCATTCTGTAACTTGTAATCAACACCTGCCCCTACACACAGTCTGCATTCTGTAACTTGTAATTAACACCTGCCCCTACACCCCTACACACAATCTGCATTCTGTAACTTGTAATTAACACCTGCCCCTACACCCCTACACACAGTCTGCATTCTGTAACTTGTAATTAACACCTGCCCCTACACCCCTACACACAATCTGCATTCTGTAACTTGTAATTAACACCTGCCCCTAAACCCCTACACACAGTCTGCATTCTGTAACTTGTAATTAACACCTGCCCCTACACACAGTCTGCATTCTGTAACTTGTAATTAACACCTGTCCCTACACGCCTACACACAATCTGCATTCTGTAACTTGTAATTAACACCTTCCCCTACACCCCTACACACAGTCTGCATTCTTTAACTTGTAATTAACACCGCCCCTACACCCCTACACACAGTCTGCATTCTGTAATTTGTAATTAGCACCTGCCCCTACACCCCTACACACAGTCTGCATTCTGTAACTTGTAATTAACACCTGCCCCTACACCCCTACACACAATCTGCATTCTGTAACTTGTAATTAACACCTGCCCCTAAACCCCTACACACAGTCTGCATTCTGTAACTTGTAATTAACACCTGCCCCTACACACAGTCTGCATTCTGTAACTTGTAATTAACACCTGTCCCTACACGCCTACACACAATCTGCATTCTGTAACTTGTAATTAACACCTTCCCCTACACCCCTACACACAGTCTGCATTCTTTAACTTGTAATTAACACCGCCCCTACACCCCTACACACAGTCTGTATTCTGTTACTTGTAATTAACACCTGCCCCTACACCCCTACACACAGTCTGCATTCTGTAACTTGTAATTAACACCTGCCCTACACCCCTACACACAGTCTGCATTCTGTAACTTGTAATTAACACCTGCCCCTACACCCCTACACACAGTCTGCATTCTGTAACTTGTAATTAACACCTGTCCCTACACACAGTCTGCATTCTGTAACTTGTAATTAACACCTGTCCCTACACCCCTACACACAGTCTGCATTCTGTAACTGGTAATTAACACCTGCCCCTACACACAGTCTGCATTCTGTAACTTGTAATTAACACCTGCCCCTACACACAGTCTGCATTCTGTAACTTGTAATTAACACCTGCCCCTACACCCCTACACACAGTCTGTATTCTGTAACTTTAATTAACACCTCCCCTACACCCCTACACACAGTCTGCATTCTGTAACTTGTAATTAACACCTGCCCCTACACCCCTACACACAGTCTGTATTCTGTGACTTGTAATTAACACCTCCCCTACACCCCTACACACAGTCTGCATTCTGTAACTTGTAATTAACACCGCCCCTACACCCCTACACACAGTCTGCATTCTGTAACTTGTAATTAACACCTGCCCTACACCCCTACACACAGTCTGCATTCTGTAACTTGTAATTAACACCTGCCCCTACACCCCTACACACAGTCTGCATTCTGTAACTTGTAATTAACACCTGTCCCTACACCCCTACACACAATCTGCATTCTGTAACTTGTAATTAACACCTTCCCCTACACCCCTACACACAGTCTGCATTCTGTAACTTGTAATTAACACCGCCCCTACACCCCTACACACAGTCTGCATTCTGTAATTTGTAATTAACACCTGCCCCTACACCCCTACACACAGTCTGCATTCTGTAACTTGTAATTAACACCTGCCCCTACACCCCTACACACAGTCTGCATTCTGTAACTTGTAATTAACACCTGCCCTACACCCCTACACACAGTCTGCATTCTGTAACTTGTAATTAACACCTGCCCCTACACCCCTACACACAGTCTACATTCTGTAACTTGTAATTAACACCTGTCCCTACACACAGTCTGCATTCTGTAACTTGTAATTAACACCTGTCCCTACACCCCTACACACAGTCTGCATTCTGTAACTGGTAATTAACACCTACCCCTACACACAGTCTGCATTCTGTAACTTGTAATTAACACCTGCCCCTACACACAGTCTGCATTCTGTAACTTGTAATTAACACCTTCCCCTACACCCCTACACACAGTCTGCATTCTGTAACTTGTAATTAACACCTCCCCTACACCCCTACACACAGTCTGCATTCTGTAACTTGTAATTAACACCTCCCCTACACCCCTACACACAGTCTGCATTCTGTAACTTGTAATTAACCCCGCCCCTACACCCATACACACAATCTGCATTCTGTAACTTGTAATTAACACCTGTCCCTACACCCCTACACACAGTCTGCATTCTGTAACTTGTAATTAACACCTGCCCCTACACCCCTACACACAGTCTGCATTCTGTAACTTGTAATTAACACCTGTCCTACACCCCTACACACAGTCTGCATTCTGTAACTTGTAATTAACACCTGTCCTACACCCCTACACACAGTCTGCATTCTGTAACTTGTAATTAACACCTGTCCCTACACACCTACACACAGTCTGTATTCTGTAACTTGTAATTAACACCGCCCCTACACCCCTACACACAGTCTGCATTCTGTAATTTGTAATTAGCACCTGCCCCTACACCCCTACACACAGTCTGCATTCTGTTACTTGTAATTAACACCTGCCCCTACACCCCTACACACAATCTGCATTCTGTAACTTGTAATTAACACCTTCCCCTACACCCCTACACACAGTCTGCATTCTGTAACTTGTAATTAACACCGCCCCTACACCCCTACACACAGTCTGCATTCTGTAATTTGTAATTAACACCTGCCCCTACACCCCTACACACAGTCTGCATTCTGTAACTTGTAATTAACACCTGCCCCTACACCCCTACACACAGTCTGCATTCTGTAACTTGTAATTAACCCCGCCCCTACACCCATACACACAATCTGCATTCTGTAACTTGTAATTAACACCTGTCCCTACACCCCTACACACAGTCTGCATTCTGTAACTTGTAATTAACACCTGCCCCTACACCCCTACACACAGTCTGCATTCTGTAACTTGTAATTAACACCTGTCCTACACCCCTACACACAGTCTGCATTCTGTAACTTGTAATTAACACCTGTCCTACACCCCTACACACAGTCTGCATTCTGTAACTTGTAATTAACACCTGTCCCTACACACCTACACACAGTCTGTATTCTGTAACTTGTAATTAACACCGCCCCTACACCCCTACACACAGTCTGCATTCTGTAATTTGTAATTAGCACCTGCCCCTACACCCCTACACACAGTCTGCATTCTGTTACTTGTAATTAACACCTGCCCCTACACCCCTACACACAATCTGCATTCTGTAACTTGTAATTAACACCTTCCCCTACACCCCTACACACAGTCTGCATTCTGTAACTTGTAATTAACACCGCCCCTACACCCCTACACACAGTCTGCATTCTGTAATTTGTAATTAACACCTGCCCCTACACCCCTACACACAGTCTGCATTCTGTAACTTGTAATTAACACCTGCCCCTACACCCCTACACACAGTCTGCATTCTGTAACTTGTAATTAACACCTGCCCTACACCCCTACACACAGTCTGCATTCTGTAACTTGTAATTAACACCTGCCCCTACACCCCTACACACAGTCTGCATTCTGTAACTTGTAATTAACACCTGTCCCTACACACAGTCTGCATTCTGTAACTTGTAATTAACACCTGTCCCTACACCCCTACACACAGTCTGCATTCTGTAACTGGTAATTAACACCTACCCCTACACACAGTCTGCATTCTGTAACTTGTAATTAACACCTGCCCCTACACACAGTCTGCATTCTGTAACTTGTAATTAACACCTTCCCCTACACCCCTACACACAGTCTGCATTCTGTAACTTGTAATTAACACCTCCCCTACACCCCTACACACAGTCTGCATTCTGTAACTTGTAATTAACACCTCCCCTACACCCCTACACACAGTCTGCATTCTGTAACTTGTAATTAACCCCGCCCCTACACCCATACACACAATCTGCATTCTGTAACTTGTAATTAACACCTGTCCCTACACCCCTACACACAGTCTGCATTCTGTAACTTGTAATTAACACCTGCCCCTACACCCCTACACACAGTCTGCATTCTGTAACTTGTAATTAACACCTGTCCTACACCCCTACATACAGTCTGCATTCTGTAACTTGTAATTAACACCTGTCCTACACCCCTACACACAGTCTGCATTCTGTAACTTGTAATTAACACCTGTCCCTACACACCTACACACAGTCTGTATTCTGTAACTTGTAATTAACACCTGCCCCTACACACAGTCTGCATTCTGTAACTTGTAATTAACACCTGCCCCTACGCACAGTCTGCATTCTGTAACTTGTAATTAACACCTGCCCCTACACACAGTCTGCATTCTGTAACTTGTAATTAACACCTGCCCCTACACCCCTACACACAGTCTGCATTCTGTAACTTGTAATTAACACCTGCCCTACACCCCTACACACAGTCTGCATTCTGTAACTTGTAATTAACACCTTCCCCTACACCCCTACACACAGTCTGCATTCTGTAACTTGTAATTAACACCGCCCCTACACCCCTACACACAGTCTGCATTCTGTAACTTGTAATTAACACCTGCCCTACAACCCTACACACAGTCTGCATTCTGTAACTTGTAATTAACACCGCCCCTACACCCCTACACACAGTCTGCATTCTGTAACTTGTAATTAACACCTGTCCCTACACACAGTCTGCATTCTGTAACTTGTAATTAACACCTGCCCTACACCCCTACACACAGTCTGCATTCTGTAACTTGTAATTAACACCTGCCCCTACACCCCTACACACAGTCTGCATTCTGTAACTTGTAATTAACACCTGTCCCTACACCCCTACACACAGTCTGTATTCTGTAACTTGTAATTAACACCTGCCCCTACACACAGTCTGCATACTGTAACTTGTAATTAACACCTGCCCCTACACACAGTCTGCATACTGTAACTTGTAATTAACACCTGGCCCTACACACAGTCTGCATTCTGTTACTTGTAATTAACACCTGCCCCTACACCCCTACACACAGTCTGCATTCTGTAACTTGTAATTAACACCTGCCCTACACCCCTACACACAGTCTGCATTCTGTAACTTGTAATTAACACCTGCCCCTACACACAGTCTGCATTCTGTAACTTGTAATTAACACCTGCCCCTACACACAGTCTGCATTCTGTAACTTGTAATTAACACCTGCCCCTACACACAGTCTGCATTCTGTAACTTGTAATTAACACCTCCCCTACACCCCTACACACAGTCTGCATTCTGTAACTTGTAATTAACCCCGCCCCTACACCCATACACACAATCTGCATTCTGTAACTTGTAATTAACACCTGTCCCTACACCCCTACACACAGTCTGCATTCTGTAACTTGTAATTAACACCTGCCCCTACACCCCTACACACAGTCTGCATTCTGTAACTTGTAATTAACACCTGTCCTACACCCCTACACACAGTCTGCATTCTGTAACTTGTTATTAACACCTGTCCTACACCCCTACACACAGTCTGCATTCTGTAACTTGTAATTAACACCTGTCCCTACACCCCTACACACAGTCTGTATTCTGTAATTTGTAATTAACACCTGCCCCTACACACAGTCTGCATTCTGTAACTTGTAATTAACACCTGCCCCTACACACAGTCTGCATTCTGTAACTTGTAATTAACACCTGCCCCTACACACAGTCTGCATTCTGTAACTTGTAATTAACACCTGCCCCTACACCCCTACACACAGTCTGCATTCTGTAACTTGTAATTAACACCTGCCCCTACACCCCTACACACAGTCTGCATTCTGTAACTTGTAATTAACACCTCCCCTACACCCCTACACACAGTCTGCATTCTGTAACTTGTAATTAACACCGCCCCTACACCCCTACACACAGTCTGCATTCTGTAACTTGTAATTAACACCTGCCCTACACCCCTACACACAGTCTGCATTCTGTAACTTGTAATTAACACCGCCCCTACACCCATACACACAATCTGCATTCTGTAACTTGTAATTAACACCTGTCCCTACACCCCTACACACAGTCTGCATTCTGTAACTTGTAATTAACACCTGCCCATACACCCCTACACACAGTCTGCATTCTGTAACTTGTAATTAACACCTGTCCTACACCCCTACACACAGTCTGCATTCTGTACCTTGTAATTAACACCTGCCCCTACACCCCTACACACAGTCTGCATTCTGTAACTTGTAATTAACACCTGCCCCTACACCCCTACACACAGTCTGCATTCTGTAACTTGTAATTAACACCTGTCCCTACACACCTACACACAGTCTGTATTCTGTAACTTGTAATTAACACCGCCCCTACACCCATACACACAATCTGCATTCTGTAACTTGTAATTAACACCTGTCCCTACACCCCTACACACAGTCTGCATTCTGTAACTTGTAATTAACACCTGCCCATACACCCCTACACACAGTCTGCATTCTGTAACTTGTAATTAACACCTGTCCTACACCCCTACACACAGTCTGCATTCTGTACCTTGTAATTAACACCTGCCCCTACACCCCTACACACAGTCTGCATTCTGTAACTTGTAATTAACACCTGCCCCTACACCCCTACACACAGTCTGCATTCTGTAACTTGTAATTAACACCTGTCCCTACACCCCTACACACAGTCTGTATTCTGTAACTTGTAATTAACACCTGCCCCTACACACAGTCTGCATACTGTAACTTGTAATTAACACCTGCCCCTACACACAGTCTGCATACTGTAACTTGTAATTAACACCTGCCCCTACACACAGTCTGCATTCTGTAACTTGTAATTAACACCTGCCCCTACACCCCTACACACAGTCTGCATTCTGTAACTTGTAATTAACACCTGCCCTACACCCCTACACACAGTCTGCATTCTGTAACTTGTAATTAACACCTGCCCCTACACACAGTCTGCATTCTGTAACTTGTAATTAACACCTGCCCCTACACACAGTCTGCATTCTGTAACTTGTAATTAACACCTGCCCCTACACACAGTCTGCATTCTGTAACTTGTAATTAACACCTCCCCTACACCCCTACACACAGTCTGCATTCTGTAACTTGTAATTAACCCCGCCCCTACACCCATACACACAATCTGCATTCTGTAACTTGTAATTAACACCTGTCCCTACACCCCTACACACAGTCTGCATTCTGTAACTTGTAATTAACACCTGCCCCTACACCCCTACACACAGTCTGCATTCTGTAACTTGTAATTAACACCTGTCCTACACCCCTACACACAGTCTGCATTCTGTAACTTGTTATTAACACCTGTCCTACACCCCTACACACAGTCTGCATTCTGTAACTTGTAATTAACACCTGTCCCTACACCCCTACACACAGTCTGTATTCTGTAACTTGTAATTAACACCTGCCCCTACACACAGTCTGCATTCTGTAACTTGTAATTAACACCTGCCCCTACACACAGTCTGCATTCTGTAACTTGTAATTAACACCTGCCCCTACACACAGTCTGCATTCTGTAACTTGTAATTAACACCTGCCCTACACCCCTACACACAGTCTGCATTCTGTAACTTGTAATTAACACCTGCCCCTACACCCCTACACACAGTCTGCATTCTGTAACTTGTAATTAACACCTACCCTACACCCCTACACACAGTCTGCATTCTGTAATTTGTAATTAACACCTGCCCCTACACGCCTACACACAGTCTGCATTCTTTAACTTGTAATTAACACCTGCCCCTACACCCTTACACACAGTCTGCATTCTGTAACTTGTAATTAACACCTGCCCTACACCCCTACACACAGTCTGCATTCTGTAACTTGTAATTAACACCTGCCCCTACACCCCTACACACAGTCTGCATTCTGTAACTTGTAATTAACACCTGTCCCTACACCCCTACACACAGTCTGCATTCTGTAACTTGTAATTAACACCTGCCCCTACACCCCTACACACAGTCTGTATTCTGTAACTTGTAATTAACACCTGCCCTACCCCCCTACACACAGTCTGCATTCTGTAACTTGTAATTAACACCTGCCCCTACACACAGTCTGCATTCTGTAACTTGTAATTAACACCTGCCCCTACACACAGTCTGCATTCTGTAACTTGTAATTAACACCTGTCCCTACACCCCTACACACAATCTGCATTCTGTAACTTGTAATTAACACCTGCCCCTACACCCCTACACACAGTCTGCATTTTGTCATTTGTAATTAACACCTACCCTACACCCCTACACACAGTCTGCATTCTGTAACTTGTAATTAACACCTCCCCTACACCCCTACACACAGTCTGCATTCTGTAACTTGTAATTAACACCTGCCCCTACACCCCTACACACAATCTGCATTCTGTAACTTGTAATTAACACCTTCCCCTACACCCCTACACACAGTCTGCATTCTGTAACTTGTAATTAACACCGCCCCTACACCCCTACACACAGTCTGCATTCTGTAATTTGTAATTAACACCTGCCCCTACACCCCTACACACAGTCTGCATTCTGTAACTTGTAATTAACACCTGCCCCTACACCCCTACACACAGTCTGCATTCTGTAACTTGTAATTAACACCTGCCCTACACCCCTACACACAGTCTGCATTCTGTAACTTGTAATTAACACCTGCCCCTACACCCCTACACACAGTCTGCATTCTGTAAATTGTAATTAACACCTGTCCCTACACACAGTCTGCATTCTGTAACTTGTAATTAACACCTGTCCCTACACCCCTACACACAGTCTGCATTCTGTAACTGGTAATTAACACCTACCCCTACACACAGTCTGCATTCTGTAACTTGTAATTAACACCTGCCCCTACACACAGTCTGCATTCTGTAACTTGTAATTAACACCTTCCCCTACACCCCTACACACAGTCTGCATTCTGTAACTTGTAATTAACACCTCCCCTACACCCCTACACACAGTCTGCATTCTGTAACTTGTAATTAACACCTCCCCTACACCCCTACACACAGTCTGCATTCTGTAACTTGTAATTAACCCCGCCCCTACACCCATACACACAATCTGCATTCTGTAACTTGTAATTAACACCTGTCCCTACACCCCTACACACAGTCTGCATTCTGTAACTTGTAATTAACACCTGCCCCTACACCCCTACACACAGTCTGCATTCTGTAACTTGTAATTAACACCTGTCCTACACCCCTACATACAGTCTGCATTCTGTAACTTGTAATTAACACCTGTCCTACACCCCTACACACAGTCTGCATTCTGTAACTTGTAATTAACACCTGTCCCTACACACCTACACACAGTCTGTATTCTGTAACTTGTAATTAACACCTGCCCCTACACACAGTCTGCATTCTGTAACTTGTAATTAACACCTGCCCCTACGCACAGTCTGCATTCTGTAACTTGTAATTAACACCTGCCCCTACACACAGTCTGCATTCTGTAACTTGTAATTAACACCTGCCCCTACACCCCTACACACAGTCTGCATTCTGTAACTTGTAATTAACACCTGCCCTACACCCCTACACACAGTCTGCTTTCTGTAACTTGTAATTAACACCTTCCCCTACACCCCTACACACAGTCTGCATTCTGTAACTTGTAATTAACACCGCCCCTACACCCCTACACACAGTCTGCATTCTGTAACTTGTAATTAACACCTGCCCTACAACCCTACACACAGTCTGCATTCTGTAACTTGTAATTAACACCGCCCCTACACCCCTACACACAGTCTGCATTCTGTAACTTGTAATTAACACCTGTCCCTACACACAGTCTGCATTCTGTAACTTGTAATTAACACCTGCCCTACACCCCTACACACAGTCTGCATTCTGTAACTTGTAATTAACACCTGCCCCTACACCCCTACACACAGTCTGCATTCTGTAACTTGTAATTAACACCTGTCCCTACACCCCTACACACAGTCTGTATTCTGTAACTTGTAATTAACACCTGCCCCTACACACAGTCTGCATACTGTAACTTGTAATTAACACCTGCCCCTACACACAGTCTGCATACTGTAACTTGTAATTAACACCTGGCCCTACACACAGTCTGCATTCTGTTACTTGTAATTAACACCTGCCCCTACACCCCTACACACAGTCTGCATTCTGTAACTTGTAATTAACACCTGCCCTACACCCCTACACACAGTCTGCATTCTGTAACTTGTAATTAACACCTGCCCCTACACACAGTCTGCATTCTGTAACTTGTAATTAACACCTGCCCCTACACACAGTCTGCATTCTGTAACTTGTAATTAACACCTGCCCCTACACACAGTCTGCATTCTGTAACTTGTAATTAACACCTCCCCTACACCCCTACACACAGTCTGCATTCTGTAACTTGTAATTAACCCCGCCCCTACACCCATACACACAATCTGCATTCTGTAACTTGTAATTAACACCTGTCCCTACACCCCTACACACAGTCTGCATTCTGTAACTTGTAATTAACACCTGCCCCTACACCCCTACACACAGTCTGCATTCTGTAACTTGTAATTAACACCTGTCCTACACCCCTACACACAGTCTGCATTCTGTAACTTGTTATTAACACCTGTCCTACACCCCTACACACAGTCTGCATTCTGTAACTTGTAATTAACACCTGTCCCTACACCCCTACACACAGTCTGTATTCTGTAACTTGTAATTAACACCTGCCCCTACACACAGTCTGCATTCTGTAACTTGTAATTAACACCTGCCCCTACACACAGTCTGCATTCTGTAACTTGTAATTAACACCTGCCCCTACACACAGTCTGCATTCTGTAACTTGTAATTAACACCTGCCCCTACACCCCTACACACAGTCTGCATTCTGTAACTTGTAATTAACACCTGCCCCTACACCCCTACACACAGTCTGCATTCTGTAACTTGTAATTAACACCTCCCCTACACCCCTACACACAGTCTGCATTCTGTAACTTGTAATTAACACCGCCCCTACACCCCTACACACAGTCTGCATTCTGTAACTTGTAATTAACACCTGCCCTACACCCCTACACACAGTCTGCATTCTGTAACTTGTAATTAACACCGCCCCTACACCCATACACACAATCTGCATTCTGTAACTTGTAATTAACACCTGTCCCTACACCCCTACACACAGTCTGCATTCTGTAACTTGTAATTAACACCTGCCCATACACCCCTACACACAGTCTGCATTCTGTAACTTGTAATTAACACCTGTCCTACACCCCTACACACAGTCTGCATTCTGTACCTTGTAATTAACACCTGCCCCTACACCCCTACACACAGTCTGCATTCTGTAACTTGTAATTATCACCTGCCCCTACACACAGTCTGCATTCTGTAACTTGTAATTAACACCTGCCCCTACACCCCTACACACAGTCTGCATTCTGTAACTTGTAATTAACACCTGTCCCTACACCCCTACACACAGTCTGTATTCTGTAACTTGTAATTAACACCTGCCCCTACACACAGTCTGCATACTGTAACTTGTAATTAACACCTGCCCCTACACACAGTCTGCATACTGTAACTTGTAATTAACACCTGCCCCTACACACAGTCTGCATTCTGTAACTTGTAATTAACACCTGCCCCTACACCCCTACACACAGTCTGCATTCTGTAACTTGTAATTAACACCTGCCCTACACCCCTACACACAGTCTGCATTCTGTAACTTGTAATTAACACCTGCCCCTACACACAGTCTGCATTCTGTAACTTGTAATTAACACCTGCCCCTACACACAGTCTGCATTCTGTAACTTGTAATTAACACCTGCCCCTACACACAGTCTGCATTCTGTAACTTGTAATTAACACCTCCCCTACACCCCTACACACAGTCTGCATTCTGTAACTTGTAATTAACCCCGCCCCTACACCCATACACACAATCTGCATTCTGTAACTTGTAATTAACACCTGTCCCTACACCCCTACACACAGTCTGCATTCTGTAACTTGTAATTAACACCTGCCCCTACACCCCTACACACAGTCTGCATTCTGTAACTTGTAATTAACACCTGTCCTACACCCCTACACACAGTCTGCATTCTGTAACTTGTTATTAACACCTGTCCTACACCCCTACACACAGTCTGCATTCTGTAACTTGTAATTAACACCTGTCCCTACACCCCTACACACAGTCTGTATTCTGTAACTTGTAATTAACACCTGCCCCTACACACAGTCTGCATTCTGTAACTTGTAATTAACACCTGCCCCTACACACAGTCTGCATTCTGTAACTTGTAATTAACACCTGCCCCTACACACAGTCTGCATTCTGTAACTTGTAATTAACACCTGCCCTACACCCCTACACACAGTCTGCATTCTGTAACTTGTAATTAACACCTGCCCCTACACCCCTACACACAGTCTGCATTCTGTAACTTGTAATTAACACCTACCCTACACCCCTACACACAGTCTGCATTCTGTAATTTGTAATTAACACCTGCCCCTACACGCCTACACACAGTCTGCATTCTTTAACTTGTAATTAACACCTGCCCTACACCCCTACACACAGTCTGCATTCTGTAACTTGTAATTAACACCTGCCCCTACACCCCTACACACAGTCTGCATTCTGTAACTTGTAATTAACACCTGTCCCTACACCCCTACACACAGTCTGCATTCTGTAACTTGTAATTAACACCTGCCCTACACCCCTACACACAGTCTGCATTCTGTAACTTGTAATTAACACCTGCCCCTACACCCCTACACACAGTCTGCATTCTGTAACTTGTAATTAACACCTGTCCCTACACCCCTACACACAGTCTGCATTCTGTAACTTGTAATTAACACCTGCCCCTACACCCCTACACACAGTCTGTATTCTGTAACTTGTAATTAACACCTGCCCTACCCCCCTACACACAGTCTGCATTCTGTAACTTGTAATTAACACCTGCCCCTACACACAGTCTGCATTCTGTAACTTGTAATTAACACCTGCCCCTACACACAGTCTGCATTCTGTAACTTGTAATTAACACCTGTCCCTACACCCCTACACACAATCTGCATTCTGTAACTTGTAATTAACACCTGCCCCTACACCCCTACACACAGTCTGCATTTTGTCATTTGTAATTAACACCTACCCTACACCCCTACACACAGTCTGCATTCTGTAACTTGTAATTAACACCTCCCCTACACCCCTACACACAGTCTGCATTCTGTAACTTGTAATTAACACCTGCCTATACACCCCTACACACAGTCTGCATTCTGTAACTTGTAATTAACACCTGCCCCTACACCCCTACACACAATCTGCATTCTGTAACTTGTAATTAACACCTGCCCCTACACCCCTACACACAGTCTGCATTCTGTAACTTGTAATTAACACCTGCCCCTACACCCCTACACACAGTCTGCATTCTGTAACTTGTAATTAGCACCTGTCCCTACACACAGTCTGCATTCTGTAACTTGTAATTAACACCTGCCCCTACACACAGTCTGCATTCTGTAACTTGTAATTAACACCTGCCCCTACACACAGTCTGCATTCTTTAACTTGTAATTAACACCTGCCCCTACACCCCTACACACAGTCTGCATTCTGTAACTTGTAATTAACACCTGCCCTACACCCCTACACACAGTCTGCATTCTGTAACTTGTAATTAACACCGCCCCTACACCCCTACACACAGTCTGCATTCTGTAACTTGTAATTAACACCTGTCCCTACACACAGTCTGCATTCTGTAACTTGTAATTAACACCTGCCCTACACCCCTACACACAGTCTGCATTCTGTAACTTGTAATTAACACCTGTCCCTACACCCCTACACACAGTCTGTATTCTGTAACTTGTAATTAACACCTGCCCCTACACACAGTCTGCATTCTGTAACTTGTAATTAACACCTGCCCCTACACACAGTCTGCATTCTGTAACTTGTAATTAACACCTGCCCCTACACACAGTCTGCATTCTTTAACTTGTAATTAACACCTGCCCCTACACCCCTACACACAGTCTGCATTCTGTAACTTGTAATTAACACCTGCCCTACACCCCTACACACAGTCTGCATTCTGTAACTTGTAATTAACACCGCCCCTACACCCCTACACACAGTCTGCATTCTGTAACTTGTAATTAACACCTGTCCCTACACACAGTCTGCATTCTGTAACTTGTAATTAACACCTGCCCTACACCCCTACACACAGTCTGCATTCTGTAACTTGTAATTAACACCTGTCCCTACACACAGTCTGCATTCTGTAACTTGTAATTAGCACCTGTCCCTACACACAGTCTGCATTCTGTAACTTGTAATTAGCACCTGCCCCTACACACAGTCTGCATTCTGTAACTTGTAATTAACACCTGCCCCTACACACAGTCTGCATTCTGTAACTTATAATTAACACCTGCCCCTACACACAGTCTGCATTCTGTAACTTGTAATTAACACCTGCCCCTACACACAGTCTGCATTCTGTAACTTGTAATTAACACCTGCCCCTACACCCCTACACACAGTCTGCATTCTGTAACTTGTAATTAACACCTGCCCTACCCCCCTACACACAGTCTGCATTCTGTAACTTGTAATTAACACCTGCCCCTACACCCCTACACACAGTCTGCATTCTGTAACTTGTAATTAACACCGCCCCTACACCCCTACACACAGTCTGCATTCTGTAACTTGTAATTAACACCTGCCCTACACCCCTACACACAGTCTGCATTCTGTAACTTGTAATTAACACCGCCCCTACACCCATACACACAATCTGCATTCTGTAACTTGTAATTAACACCTGTCCCTACACCCCTACACACAGTCTGCATTCTGTAACTTGTAATTAACACCTGCCCATACACCCCTACACACAGTCTGCATTCTGTAACTTGTAATTAACACCTGTCCTACACCCCTACACACAGTCTGCATTCTGTACCTTGTAATTAACACCTGCCCCTACACCCCTACACACAGTCTGCATTCTGTAACTTGTAATTAACACCTGCCCCTACACACAGTCTGCATTCTGTAACTTGTAATTAACACCTGCCCCTACACCCCTACACACAGTCTGCATTCTGTAACTTGTAATTAACACCTGTCCCTACACCCCTACACACAGTCTGTATTCTGTAACTTGTAATTAACACCTGCCCCTACACACAGTCTGCATACTGTAACTTGTAATTAACACCTGCCCCTACACACAGTCTGCATACTGTAACTTGTAATTAACACCTGGCCCTACACACAGTCTGCATTCTGTTACTTGTAATTAACACCTGCCCCTACACCCCTACACACAGTCTGCATTCTGTAACTTGTAATTAACACCTGCCCTACACCCCTACACACAGTCTGCATTCTGTAACTTGTAATTAACACCTGCCCCTACACACAGTCTGCATTCTGTAACTTGTAATTAACACCTGCCCCTACACACAGTCTGCATTCTGTAACTTGTAATTAACACCTGCCCCTACACACAGTCTGCATTCTGTAACTTGTAATTAACACCTCCCCTACACCCCTACACACAGTCTGCATTCTGTAACTTGTAATTAACCCCGCCCCTACACCCATACACACAATCTGCATTCTGTAACTTGTAATTAACACCTGTCCCTACACCCCTACACACAGTCTGCATTCTGTAACTTGTAATTAACACCTGCCCCTACACCCCTACACACAGTCTGCATTCTGTAACTTGTAATTAACACCTGTCCTACACCCCTACACACAGTCTGCATTCTGTAACTTGTTATTAACACCTGTCCTACACCCCTACACACAGTCTGCATTCTGTAACTTGTAATTAACACCTGTCCCTACACCCCTACACACAGTCTGTATTCTGTAACTTGTAATTAACACCTGCCCCTACACACAGTCTGCATTCTGTAACTTGTAATTAACACCTGCCCCTACACACAGTCTGCATTCTGTAACTTGTAATTAACACCTGCCCCTACACACAGTCTGGATTCTGTAACTTGTAATTAACACCTGCCCCTACACCCCTACACACAGTCTGCATTCTGTAACTTGTAATTAACACCTGCCCCTACACCCCTACACACAGTCTGCATTCTGTAACTTGTAATTAACACCTCCCCTACACCCCTACACACAGTCTGCATTCTGTAACTTGTAATTAACACCGCCCCTACACCCCTACACACAGTCTGCATTCTGTAACTTGTAATTAACACCTGCCCTACACCCCTACACACAGTCTGCATTCTGTAACTTGTAATTAACACCGCCCCTACACCCATACACACAATCTGCATTCTGTAACTTGTAATTAACACCTGTCCCTACACCCCAACACACAGTCTGCATTCTGTAACTTGTAATTAACACCTGCCCATACACCCCTACACACAGTCTGCATTCTGTAACTTGTAATTAACACCTGTCCTACACCCCTACACACAGTCTGCATTCTGTACCTTGTAATTAACACCTGCCCCTACACCCCTACACACAGTCTGCATTCTGTAACTTGTAATTATCACCTGCCCCTACACACAGTCTGCATTCTGTAACTTGTAATTAACACCTGCCCCTACACCCCTACACACAGTCTGCATTCTGTAACTTGTAATTAACACCTGTCCCTACACCCCTACACACAGTCTGTATTCTGTAACTTGTAATTAACACCTGCCCCTACACACAGTCTGCATACTGTAACTTGTAATTAACACCTGCCCCTACACACAGTCTGCATACTGTAACTTGTAATTAACACCTGCCCCTACACACAGTCTGCATTCTGTAACTTGTAATTAACACCTGCCCCTACACCCCTACACACAGTCTGCATTCTGTAACTTGTAATTAACACCTGCCCTACACCCCTACACACAGTCTGCATTCTGTAACTTGTAATTAACACCTGCCCCTACACACAGTCTGCATTCTGTAACTTGTAATTAACACCTGCCCCTACACACAGTCTGCATTCTGTAACTTGTAATTAACACCTGCCCCTACACACAGTCTGCATTCTGTAACTTGTAATTAACACCTCCCCTACACCCCTACACACAGTCTGCATTCTGTAACTTGTAATTAACCCCGCCCCTACACCCATACACACAATCTGCATTCTGTAACTTGTAATTAACACCTGTCCCTACACCCCTACACACAGTCTGCATTCTGTAACTTGTAATTAACACCTGCCCCTACACCCCTACACACAGTCTGCATTCTGTAACTTGTAATTAACACCTGTCCTACACCCCTACACACAGTCTGCATTCTGTAACTTGTTATTAACACCTGTCCTACACCCCTACACACAGTCTGCATTCTGTAACTTGTAATTAACACCTGTCCCTACACCCCTACACACAGTCTGTATTCTGTAACTTGTAATTAACACCTGCCCCTACACACAGTCTGCATTCTGTAACTTGTAATTAACACCTGCCCCTACACACAGTCTGCATTCTGTAACTTGTAATTAACACCTGCCCCTACACACAGTCTGCATTCTGTAACTTGTAATTAACACCTGCCCTACACCCCTACACACAGTCTGCATTCTGTAACTTGTAATTAACACCTGCCCCTACACCCCTACACACAGTCTGCATTCTGTAACTTGTAATTAACACCTACCCTACACCCCTACACACAGTCTGCATTCTGTAATTTGTAATTAACACCTGCCCCTACACGCCTACACACAGTCTGCATTCTTTAACTTGTAATTAACACCTGCCCCTACACACAGTCTGCATTCTGTAACTTGTAATTAACACCTGCCCCTACACCCCTACACACAGTCTGCATTCTGTAACTTGTAATTAACACCTGCCCCTACACCCCTACACACAGTCTGCATTCTGTAACTTGTAATTAACACCTCCCCTACACCCCTACACACAGTCTGCATTCTGTAACTTGTAATTAACCCCGCCCCTACACCCATACACACAATCTGCATTCTGTAACTTGTAATTAACACCTGTCCCTACACCCCTACACACAGTCTGCATTCTGTAACTTGTAATTAACACCTGCCCCTACACCCCTACACACAGTCTGCATTCTGTAACTTGTAATTAACACCTGTCCTACACCCCTACACACAGTCTGCATTCTGTAACTTGTAATTAACACCTGTCCTACACCCCTACACACAGTCTGCATTCTGTAACTTGTAATTAACACCTGTCCCTACACCCCTACACACAGTCTGTATTCTGTAACTTGTAATTAACACCTGCCCCTACACACAGTCTGCATTCTGTAACTTGTAATTAACACCTGCCCCTACACACAGTCTGCATTCTGTAACTTGTAATTAACACCTGCCCCTACACACAGTCTGCATTCTGTAACTTGTAATTAACACCTGCCCCTACACCCCTACACACAGTCTGCATTCTGTAACTTGTAATTAACACCTGCCCTACACCCCTACACACAGTCTGCATTCTGTAACTTGTAATTAACACCTTCCCCTACACCCCTACACACAGTCTGCATTCTGTAACTTGTAATTAACACCGCCCCTACACCCCTACACACAGTCTGCATTCTGTAACTTGTAATTAACACCTCCCCTACACCCCTACACACAGTCTGCATTCTGTAACTTGTAATTAACACCTCCCCTACACCCCTACACACAGTCTGCATTCTGTAACTTGTAATTAACCCCGCCCCTACACCCATACACACAATCTGCATTCTGTAACTTGTAATTAACACCTGTCCCTACACCCCTACACACAGTCTGCATTCTGTAACTTGTAATTAACACCTGCCCCTACACCCCTACACACAGTCTGCATTCTGTAACTTGTAATTAACACCTGTCCTACACCCCTACACACAGTCTGCATTCTGTAACTTGTAATTAACACCTGTCCTACACCCCTACACACAGTCTGCATTCTGTAACTTGTAATTAACACCTGTCCCTACACACCTCCACACAGTCTGTATTCTGTAACTTGTAATTAACACCTGCCCCTACACACAGTCTGCATTCTGTAACTTGTAATTAACACCTGCCCCTACGCACAGTCTGCATTCTGTAACTTGTAATTAACACCTGCCCCTACACACAGTCTGCATTCTGTAACTTGTAATTAACACCTGCCCCTACACCCCTACACACAGTCTGCATTCTGTTACTTGTAATTAACACCTGCCCTACACCCCTACACACAGTCTGCATTCTGTAACTTGTAATTAACACCTTCCCCTACACCCCTACACACAGTCTGCATTCTGTAACTTGTAATTAACACCGCCCCTACACCCCTACACACAGTCTGCATTCTGTAACTTGTAATTAACACCTGCCCTACAACCCTACACACAGTCTGCATTCTGTAACTTGTAATTAACACCGCCCCTACACCCCTACACACAGTCTGCATTCTGTAACTTGTAATTAACACCTGTCCCTACACACAGTCTGCATTCTGTAACTTGTAATTAACACCTGCCCTACACCCCTACACACAGTCTGCATTCTGTAACTTGTAATTAACACCTGTCCCTACACACAGTCTGCATTCTGTAACTTGTAATTAGCACCTGTCCCTACACATAGTCTGCATTCTGTAACTTGTAGTTAACACCGCCCCTACACCCCTACACACAGTCTGCATTCTGTAACTTGTAATTAACACCTGCCCCTACACACAGTCTGCATTCTGTAACTTGTAATTAACACCTGTCCCTACACCCCTACACACAGTCTGCATTCTGTAACTTGTAATTAACACCTGTCCCTACACCCCTACACACAGTCTGTATTCTGTAACTTGTAATTAGCACCTGTCCCTACACACAGTCTGCATTCTGTAACTTGTAATTAACACCTGCCCCTACACACAGTCTGCATTCTGTAACTTGTAATTAACACCTGCCCCTACACCCCTACACTCAGTCTGCATTCTGTAACTTGTAATTAACACCTGCCCTACACCCCTACACACAGTCTGCATTATGTAACTTGTAATTAACACCGCCCCTACACCCCTACACACAGTCTGCATTCTGTAACTTGTAATTAACACCTACCCTACATCCCTACACACAGTCTGCATTCTGTAACTTGTAATCAACACCTGCCCCTACACACAGTCTGCATTCTGTAACTTGTAATTAACACCTGCCCCTACACCCCTACACACAATCTGCATTCTGTAACTTGTAATTAACACCTGCCCCTACACCCCTACACACAGTCTGCATTCTGTAACTTGTAATTAACACCTGCCCCTACACCCCTACACACAATCTGCATTCTGTAACTTGTAATTAACACCTGCCCCTAAACCCCTACACACAGTCTGCATTCTGTAACTTGTAATTAACACCTGCCCCTACACACAGTCTGCATTCTGTAACTTGTAATTAACACCTGTCCCTACACGCCTACACACAATCTGCATTCTGTAACTTGTAATTAACACCTTCCCCTACACCCCTACACACAGTCTGCATTCTTTAACTTGTAATTAACACCGCCCCTACACCCCTACACACAGTCTGCATTCTGTAATTTGTAATTAGCACCTGCCCCTACACCCCTACACACAGTCTGCATTCTGTTACTTGTAATTAACACCTGCCCCTACACCCCTACACACAGTCTGCATTCTGTAACTTGTAATTAACACCTGCCCTACACCCCTACACACAGTCTGCATTCTGTAACTTGTAATTAACACCTGCCCCTACACCCCTACACACAGTCTGCATTCTGTAACTTGTAATTAACACCTGTCCCTACACACAGTCTGCATTCTGTAACTTGTAATTAACACCTGTCCCTACACCCCTACACACAGTCTGCATTCTGTAACTGGTAATTAACACCTGCCCCTACACACAGTCTGCATTCTGTAACTTGTAATTAACACCTGCCCCTACACACAGTCTGCATTCTGTAACTTGTAATTAACACCTGCCCCTACACCCCTACACACAGTCTGTATTCTGTAACTTTAATTAACACCTCCCCTACACCCCTACACACAGTCTGCATTCTGTAACTTGTAATTAACACCTGCCCCTACACCCCTACACACAGTCTGTATTCTGTGACTTGTAATTAACACCTCCCCTACACCCCTACACACAGTCTGCATTCTGTAACTTGTAATTAACACCGCCCCTACACCCCTACACACAGTCTGCATTCTGTAACTTGTAATTAACACCTGCCCTACACCCCTACACACAGTCTGCATTCTGTAACTTGTAATTAACACCTGCCCCTACACCCCTACACACAGTCTGCATTCTGTAACTTGTAATTAACACCTGTCCCTACACCCCTACACACAATCTGCATTCTGTAACTTGTAATTAACACCTTCCCCTACACCCCTACACACAGTCTGCATTCTGTAACTTGTAATTAACACCGCCCCTACACCCCTACACACAGTCTGCATTCTGTAATTTGTAATTAACACCTGCCCCTACACCCCTACACACAGTCTGCATTCTGTAACTTGTAATTAACACCTGCCCCTACACCCCTACACACAGTCTGCATTCTGTAACTTGTAATTAACACCTGCCCTACACCCCTACACACAGTCTGCATTCTGTAACTTGTAATTAACACCTGCCCCTACACCCCTACACACAGTCTACATTCTGTAACTTGTAATTAACACCTGTCCCTACACACAGTCTGCATTCTGTAACTTGTAATTAACACCTGTCCCTACACCCCTACACACAGTCTGCATTCTGTAACTGGTAATTAACACCTACCCCTACACACAGTCTGCATTCTGTAACTTGTAATTAACACCTGCCCCTACACACAGTCTGCATTCTGTAACTTGTAATTAACACCTTCCCCTACACCCCTACACACAGTCTGCATTCTGTAACTTGTAATTAACACCTCCCCTACACCCCTACACACAGTCTGCATTCTGTAACTTGTAATTAACACCTCCCCTACACCCCTACACACAGTCTGCATTCTGTAACTTGTAATTAACCCCGCCCCTACACCCATACACACAATCTGCATTCTGTAACTTGTAATTAACACCTGTCCCTACACCCCTACACACAGTCTGCATTCTGTAACTTGTAATTAACACCTGCCCCTACACCCCTACACACAGTCTGCATTCTGTAACTTGTAATTAACACCTGTCCTACACCCCTACACACAGTCTGCATTCTGTAACTTGTAATTAACACCTGTCCTACACCCCTACACACAGTCTGCATTCTGTAACTTGTAATTAACACCTGTCCCTACACACCTACACACAGTCTGTATTCTGTAACTTGTAATTAACACCGCCCCTACACCCCTACACACAGTCTGCATTCTGTAATTTGTAATTAGCACCTGCCCCTACACCCCTACACACAGTCTGCATTCTGTTACTTGTAATTAACACCTGCCCCTACACCCCTACACACAATCTGCATTCTGTAACTTGTAATTAACACCTTCCCCTACACCCCTACACACAGTCTGCATTCTGTAACTTGTAATTAACACCGCCCCTACACCCCTACACACAGTCTGCATTCTGTAATTTGTAATTAACACCTGCCCCTACACCCCTACACACAGTCTGCATTCTGTAACTTGTAATTAACACCTGCCCCTACACCCCTACACACAGTCTGCATTCTGTAACTTGTAATTAACCCCGCCCCTACACCCATACACACAATCTGCATTCTGTAACTTGTAATTAACACCTGTCCCTACACCCCTACACACAGTCTGCATTCTGTAACTTGTAATTAACACCTGCCCCTACACCCCTACACACAGTCTGCATTCTGTAACTTGTAATTAACACCTGTCCTACACCCCTACACACAGTCTGCATTCTGTAACTTGTAATTAACACCTGTCCTACACCCCTACACACAGTCTGCATTCTGTAACTTGTAATTAACACCTGTCCCTACACACCTACACACAGTCTGTATTCTGTAACTTGTAATTAACACCGCCCCTACACCCCTACACACAGTCTGCATTCTGTAATTTGTAATTAGCACCTGCCCCTACACCCCTACACACAGTCTGCATTCTGTTACTTGTAATTAACACCTGCCCCTACACCCCTACACACAATCTGCATTCTGTAACTTGTAATTAACACCTTCCCCTACACCCCTACACACAGTCTCCATTCTGTAACTTGTAATTAACACCGCCCCTACACCCCTACACACAGTCTGCATTCTGTAATTTGTAATTAACACCTGCCCCTACACCCCTACACACAGTCTGCATTCTGTAACTTGTAATTAACACCTGCCCCTACACCCCTACACACAGTCTGCATTCTGTAACTTGTAATTAACACCTGCCCTACACCCCTACACACAGTCTGCATTCTGTAACTTGTAATTAACACCTGCCCCTACACCCCTACACACAGTCTGCATTCTGTAACTTGTAATTAACACCTGTCCCTACACACAGTCTGCATTCTGTAACTTGTAATTAACACCTACCCTACACCCCTACACACAGTCTGCATTCTGTAACTTGTAATTAACACCTGTCCTACACCCCTACATACAGTCTGCATTCTGTAACTTGTAATTAACACCTGTCCCTACACCCCTACACACAGTCTGCATTCTGTAACTTGTAATTAACACCTGTCCCTACACACAGTCTGCATTCTGTAACTTGTAATTAACACCTACCCTACACCCCTACACACAGTCTGCATTCTGTAACTTGTAATTAACACCTGTCCTACACCCCTACATACAGTCTGCATTCTGTAACTTGTAATTAACACCTGTCCTACACCCCTACACACAGTCTGCATTCTGTAACTTGTAATTAACACCTGTCCCTACACCCCTACACACAGTCTGCATTCTGTAACTGGTAATTAACACCTACCCCTACACACAGTCTGCATTCTGTAACTTGTAATTAACACCTGCCCCTACACACAGTCTGCATTCTGTAACTTGTAATTAACACCTTCCCCTACACCCCTACACACAGTCTGCATTCTGTAACTTGTAATTAACACCTCCCCTACACCCCTACACACAGTCTGCATTCTGTAACTTGTAATTAACACCTCCCCTACACCCCTACACACAGTCTGCATTCTGTAACTTGTAATTAACCCCGCCCCTACACCCATACACACAATCTGCATTCTGTAACTTGTAATTAACACCTGTCCCTACACCCCTACACACAGTCTGCATTCTGTAACTTGTAATTAACACCTGCCCCTACACCCCTACACACAGTCTGCATTCTGTAACTTGTAATTAACACCTGTCCTACACCCCTACATACAGTCTGCATTCTGTAACTTGTAATTAACACCTGTCCTACACCCCTACACACAGTCTGCATTCTGTAACTTGTAATTAACACCTGTCCCTACACACCTACACACAGTCTGTATTCTGTAACTTGTAATTAACACCTGCCCCTACACACAGTCTGCATTCTGTAACTTGTAATTAACACCTGCCCCTACGCACAGTCTGCATTCTGTAACTTGTAATTAACACCTGCCCCTACACACAGTCTGCATTCTGTAACTTGTAATTAACACCTGCCCCTACACCCCTACACACAGTCTGCATTCTGTAACTTGTAATTAACACCTGCCCTACACCCCTACACACAGTCTGCATTCTGTAACTTGTAATTAACACCTTCCCCTACACCCCTACACACAGTCTGCATTCTGTAACTTGTAATTAACACCGCCCCTACACCCCTACACACAGTCTGCATTCTGTAACTTGCAATTAACACCTGCCCTACAACCCTACACACAGTCTGCATTCTGTAACTTGTAATTAACACCGCCCCTACACCCCTACACACAGTCTGCATTCTGTAACTTGTAATTAACACCTGTCCCTACACACAGTCTGCATTCTGTAACTTGTAATTAACACCTGCCCTACACCCCTACACACAGTCTGCATTCTGTAACTTGTAATTAACACCTGTCCCTACACACAGTCTGCATTCTGTAACTTGTAATTAGCACCTGTCCCTACACATAGTCTGCATTCTGTAACTTGTAGTTAACACCGCCCCTACACCCCTACACACAGTCTGCATTCTGTAACTTGTAATTAACACCTGCCCCTACACACAGTCTGCATTCTGTAACTTGTAATTAACACCTGTCCCTACACCCCTACACACAGTCTGCATTCTGTAACTTGTAATTAACACCTGTCCCTACACCCCTACACACAGTCTGTATTCTGTAACTTGTAATTAGCACCTGTCCCTACACACAGTCTGCATTCTGTAACTTGTAATTAACACCTGCCCCTACACACAGTCTGCATTCTGTAACTTGTAATTAACACCTGCCCCTACACCCCTACACTCAGTCTGCATTCTGTAACTTGTAATTAACACCTGCCCTACATCCCTACACACAGTCTGCATTATGTAACTTGTAATTAACACCGCCCCTACACCCCTACACACAGTCTGCATTCTGTAACTTGTAATTAACACCTACCCTACACCCCTACACACAGTCTGCATTCTGTAACTTGTAATCAACACCTGCCCCTACACACAGTCTGCATTCTGTAACTTGTAATTAACACCTGCCCCTACACCCCTACACACAATCTGCATTCTGTAACTTGTAATTAACACCTGCCCCTACACCCCTACACACAGTCTGCATTCTGTAACTTGTAATTAACACCTGCCCCTACACCCCTACACACAATCTGCATTCTGTAACTTGTAATTAACACCTGCCCCTAAACCCCTACACACAGTCTGCATTCTGTAACTTGTAATTAACACCTGCCCCTACACACAGTCTGCATTCTGTAACTTGTAATTAACACCTGTCCCTACACGCCTACACACAATCTGCATTCTGTAACTTGTAATTAACACCTTCCCCTACACCCCTACACACAGTCTGCATTCTTTAACTTGTAATTAACACCGCCCCTACACCCCTACACACAGTCTGCATTCTGTAATTTGTAATTAGCACCTGCCCCTACACCCCTACACACAGTCTGCATTCTGTTACTTGTAATTAACACCTGCCCCTACACCCCTACACACAGTCTGCATTCTGTAACTTGTAATTAACACCTGCCCTACACCCCTACACACAGTCTGCATTCTGTAACTTGTAATTAACACCTGCCCCTACACCCCTACACACAGTCTGCATTCTGTAACTTGTAATTAACACCTGTCCCTACACACAGTCTGCATTCTGTAACTTGTAATTAACACCTGTCCCTACACCCCTACACACAGTCTGCATTCTGTAACTGGTAATTAACACCTGCCCCTACACACAGTCTGCATTCTGTAACTTGTAATTAACACCTGCCCCTACACACAGTCTGCATTCTGTAACTTGTAATTAACACCTGCCCCTACACCCCTACACACAGTCTGTATTCTGTAACTTTAATTAACACCTCCCCTACACCCCTACACACAGTCTGCATTCTGTAACTTGTAATTAACACCTGCCCCTACACCCCTACACACAGTCTGCATTCTGTAACTTGTAATTAACACCTGCCCCTACACCCCTACACACAGTCTGCATTCTGTAACTTGTAATTAACACCTGTCCCTACACCCCTACACACAGTCTGCATTCTGTAACTTGTAATTAACACCTGTCCCTACACCCCTACACACAATCTGCATTCTGTAACTTGTAATTAACACCTTCCCCTACACCCCTACACACAGTCTGCATTCTGTAACTTGTAATTAACACCGCCCCTACACCCCTACACACAGTCTGCATTCTGTAATTTGTAATTAACACCTGCCCCTACACCCCTACACACAGTCTGCATTCTGTAACTTGTAATTAACACCTGCCCCTACACCCCTACACACAGTCTGCATTCTGTAACTTGTAATTAACACCTGCCCTACACCCCTACACACAGTCTGCATTCTGTAACTTGTAATTAACACCTGTCCCTACACCCCTACACACAGTCTGCATTCTGTAACTTGTAATTAACACCTGTCCCTACACACAGTCTGCATTCTGTAACTTGTAATTAACACCTGTCCCTACACCCCTACACACAGTCTGCATTCTGTAACTGGTAATTAACACCTACCCCTACACACAGTCTGCATTCTGTAACTTGTAATTAACACCTGCCCCTACACACAGTCTGCATTCTGTAACTTGTAATTAACACCTGCCCCTACACCCCTACACACAGTCTGTATTCTGTAACTTGTAATTAACACCTCCCCTACACCCCTACACACAGTCTGCATTCTGTAACTTGTAATTAACACCTGCCCCTACACCCCTACACACAGTCTGTATTCTGTGACTTGTAATTAACACCTCCCCTACACCCCTACACACAGTCTGCATTCTGTAACTTGTAATTAACACCGCCCCTACACCCCTACACACAGTCTGCATTCTGTAACTTGTAATTAACACCTGCCCCTACACCCCTACACACAGTCTGTATTCTGTAACTTGTAATTAACACCTGCCCCTACACCCCTACACACAGTCTGCATTCTGTAACTTGTAATTAACACCTGCCCCTACACCCCTACACACAGTCTGCATTCTGTAACTTGTAATTAACACCTCCCCTACACCCCTACACACAGTCTGCATTCTGTAACTTGTAATTAACACCTGCCCTTACACCCCTACACACAGTCTGCATTCTGTAACTTGTAATTAACACCGCCCCTACACCCCTACACACAGTCTGCATTCTGTAACTTGTAATTAACACCTGCCCCTACACCCCTACACACAGTCTGCATTCTGTAACTTGTAATTTACACCTGCCCCTACACCCCTACACACAGTCTGCATTCTGTAACTTGTAATTAACACCTACCCTACACCCCTACACACAGTCTGCATTCTGTAACTTGTAATTAACACCGCCCCTACACCCCTACACACAGTCTGCATTCTGTAACTTGTAATTAACACCTGTCCCTACACCCCTACACACAGTCTGCATTCTGTAACTTGTAATTAACACCTGCCCCTACACCCCTACACAAAGTCTGCATTCTGTAACTTGTAATTAACACCTGCCCCTACACCCCTACACACAGTCTGCATTCTGTAACTTGTAATTAACACCTGTCCCTACACCCCTACACACAGTCTGTATTCTGTAACTTGTAATTAACACCTACCCCTACACACAGTCTGCATTCTGTAACTTGTAATTAACACCTGCCCCTACACACAATCTGCATTCTGTAACTTGTAATTAACACCTGCTCCTACACCCCTACACACAGTCTGCATTCTGTAACTTGTAATTAACACCTGTCCCTACACACAGTCTGCATTCTGTAACTTGTAATTAACACCTGCCCCTACACCCCTACACACAGTCTGCATTCTGTAACTTGTAATTAACACCTGCCCCTACACACAGTCTGCATTCTGTAACTTGTAATTAACACCTGCCCCTACACACAGTCTGCATTCTGTAACTTGTAATTAACACCTGTCCCTACACACAGTCTGCATTCTGTAACTTGTAATTAACACCTGTCCCTACACCCCTACACACAGTCTGCATTCTGTAACTGGTAATTAACACCTGCCCCTACACACAGTCTGCATTCTGTAACTTGTAATTAACACCTGCCCCTACACACAGTCTGCATTCTGTAACTTGTAATTAACACCTGCCCCTACACCCCTACACACAGTCTGTATTCTGTAACTTTAATTAACACCTCCCCTACACCCCTACACACAGTCTGCATTCTGTAACTTGTAATTAACACCTGCCCCTACACCCCTACACACAGTCTGTATTCTGTGACTTGTAATTAACACCTCCCCTACACCCCTACACACAGTCTGCATTCTGTAACTTGTAATTAACACCGCCCCTACACCCCTACACACAGTCTGCATTCTGTAACTTGTAATTAACACCTGCCCTACACCCCTACACACAGTCTGCATTCTGTAACTTGTAATTAACACCTGCCCCTACACCCCTACACACAGTCTGCATTCTGTAACTTGTAATTAACACCGCCCCTACACCCCTACACACAGTCTGCATTCTGTAACTTGTAATTAACACCTGCCCCTACACCCCTACACACAGTCTGCATTCTGTAACTTGTAATTAACACCTGCCCCTACACCCCTACACACAGTCTGCATTCTGTAACTTGTAATTAACACCTACCCTACACCCCTACACACAGTCTGCATTCTGTAACTTGTAATTAACACCTGCCCCTACACACAGTCTGCATTCTGTAACTTGTAATTAACACCTGCCCCTACACCCCTACACACAATCTGCATTCTGTTACTTGTAATTAACACCTGCCCCTACACCCCTACACACAGTCTGCATTCTGTAACTTGTAATTAACACCTGCCCCTACACCACTACACACAATCTGCATTCTGTAACTTGTAATTAACACCTGCCCCTACACCCCTACACACAGTCTGCATTCTGTAACTTGTAATTAACACCTGCCCCTACACCCCTACACACAGTCTGCATTCTGTAACTTGTAATTAACACCTGTCCCTACACCCCTACACACAATCTGCATTCTGTAACTTGTAATTAACACCTTCCCCTACACCCCTACACACAGTCTGCATTCTTTAACTTGTAATTGACACCGCCCCTACACCCCTACACACAGTCTGCATTCTGTAATTTGTAATTAACACCTGCCCCTACACCCCTACACACAGTCTGCATTCTGTAACTTGTAATTAACACCTGCCCCTACACCCCTACACACAGTCTGCATTCTGTAACTTGTAATTAACACCTGCCCTACACCCCTACACACAGTCTGCATTCTGTAACTTGTAATTAACACCTGCCCCTACACCCCTACACACAGTCTGCATTCTGTAACTTGTAATTAACACCTGCCCCTACACCCCTACACACAGTCTGCATTCTGTAACTTGTAATTAACACCTGTCCCTACACACAGTCTGCATTCTGTAACTTGTAATTAACACCTGTCCCTACACCCCTACACACAGTCTGCATTCTGTAACTGGTAATTAACACCTACCCCTACACACAGTCTGCATTCTGTAACTTGTAATTAACACCTGCCCCTACACACAGTCTGCATTCTGTAACTTGTAATTAACACCTGCCCCTACACCCCTACACACAGTCTGTATTCTGTAACTTGTAATTAACACCTCCCCTACACCCCTACACACAGTCTGCATTCTGTAACTTGTAATTAACACCGCCCCTACACCCCTACACACAGTCTGTATTCTGTGACTTGTAATTAACACCTCCCCTACACCCCTACACACAGTCTGCATTCTGTAACTTGTAATTAACACCGCCCCTACACCCCTACACACAGTCTGCATTCTGTAACTTGTAATTAACACCTGCCCTACACCCCTACACACAGTCTGCATTCTGTAACTTGTAATTAACACCTGCCCCTACACCCCTACACACAGTCTGCATTCTGTAACTTGTAATTAACACCTGTCCCTACACACAGTCTGCATTCTGTAACTTGTAATTAACACCTGCCCCTACACCCCTACACACAGTCTGCATTCTGTAACTTGTAATTAACACCTGCCCCTACACACAGTCTGCATTCTGTAACTTGTAATTAACACCTGCCCCTACACACAGTCTGCATTCTGTAACTTGTAATTAACACCTGTCCCTACACACAGTCTGCATTCTGTAACTTGTAATTAACACCTGTCCCTACACCCCTACACACAGTCTGCATTCTGTAACTTGTAATTAACACCTGCCCTACACCCCTACACACAGTCTGCATTCTGTAACTTGTAATTAACACCTGTCCTACACCCCTACACACAGTCTGCATTCTGTACCTTGTAATTAACACCTGCCCCTACACCCCTACACACAGTCTGCATTCTGTAACTTGTAATTAACACCTGCCCCTACACACAGTCTGCATTCTGTAACTTGTAATTAACACCTGCCCCTACACCCCTACACACAGTCTGCATTCTGTAACTTGTAATTAACACCTGTCCCTACACCCCTACACACAGTCTGTATTCTGTAACTTGTAATTAACACCTGCCCCTACACACAGTCTGCATACTGTAACTTGTAATTAACACCTGCCCCTACACACAGTCTGCATACTGTAACTTGTAATTAACACCTGCCCCTACACACAGTCTGCATTCTGTAACTTGTAATTAACACCTGCCCCTACACCCCTACACACAGTCTGCATTCTGTAACTTGTAATTAACACCTGCCCTACACCCCTACACACAGTCTGCATTCTGTAACTTGTAATTAACACCTGCCCCTACACACAGTCTGCATTCTGTAACTTGTAATTAACACCTGCCCCTACACACAGTCTGCATTCTGTAACTTGTAATTAACACCTGCCCCTACACACAGTCTGCATTCTGTAACTTGTAATTAACACCTCCCCTACACCCCTACACACAGTCTGCATTCTGTAACTTGTAATTAACCCCGCCCCTACACCCATACACACAATCTGCATTCTGTAACTTGTAATTAACACCTGTCCCTACACCCCTACACACAGTCTGCATTCTGTAACTTGTAATTAACACCTGCCCCTACACCCCTACACACAGTCTGCATTCTGTAACTTGTAATTAACACCTGTCCTACACCCCTACACACAGTCTGCATTCTGTAACTTGTAATTAACACCTGTCCTACACCCCTACACACAGTCTGCATTCTGTAACTTGTAATTAACACCTGTCCCTACACCCCTACACACAGTCTGTATTCTGTAACTTGTAATTAACACCTGCCCCTACACACAGTCTGCATTCTGTAACTTGTAATTAACACCTGCCCCTACACACAGTCTGCATTCTGTAACTTGTAATTAACACCTGCCCCTACACACAGTCTGCATTCTGTAACTTGTAATTAACACCTGCCCCTACACCCCTACACACAGTCTGCATTCTGTAACTTGTAATTAACACCTGCCCTACACCCCTACACACAGCCTGCATTCTGTAACTTGTAATTAACACCTTCCCCTACACCCCTACACACAGTCTGCATTCTGTAACTTGTAATTAACACCGCCCCTACACCCCTACACACAGTCTGCATTCTGTAACTTGTAATTAACACCTTCCCCTACACCCCTACACACAGTCTGCATTCTGTAACTTGTAATTAACACCTCCCCTACACCCCTACACACAGTCTGCATTCTGTAACTTGTAATTAACACCTCCCCTACACCCCTACACACAGTCTGCATTCTGTAACTTGTAATTAACCCCGCCCCTACACCCATACACACAGTCTGCATTCTGTAACTTGTAATTAACACCTGTCCCTACACCCCTACACACAGTTTGCATTCTGTAACTTGTAATTAACACCTGCCCCTACACCCCTACACACAGTCTGCATTCTGTAACTTGTAATTAACACCTGTCCTACACCCCTACACACAGTCTGCATTCTGTAACTTGTAATTAACACCTGTCCTACACCCCTACACACAGTCTGCATTCTGTAACTTGTAATTAACACCTGTCCCTACACACTTACACACAGTCTGTATTCTGTAACTTGTAATTAACACCTGCCCCTACACACAGTCTGCATTCTGTAACTTGTAATTAACACCTGCCCCTACGCACAGTCTGCATTCTGTAACTTGTAATTAACACCTGCCCCTACACACAGTCTGCATTCTGTAACTTGTAATTAACACCTGCCCCTACACCCCTACACACAGTCTGCATTCTGTAACTTGTAATTAACACCTGCCCTACACCCCTACACACAGTCTGCATTCTGTAACTTGTAATTAACACCTTCCCCTACACCCCTACACACAGTCTGCATTCTGTAACTTGTAATTAACACCGCCCCTACACCCCTACACACAGTCTGCATTCTGTAACTTGTAATTAACACCTGCCCTACAACCCTACACACAGTCTGCATTCTGTAACTTGTAATTAACACCGCCCCTACACCCCTACACACAGTCTGCATTCTGTAACTTGTAATTAACACCTGTCCCTACACACAGTCTGCATTCTGTAACTTGTAATTAACACCTGCCCTACACCCCTACACACAGTCTGCATTCTGTAACTTCTAATTAACACCTGTCCCTACACACAGTCTGCATTCTGTAACTTGTAATTAGCACCTGTCCCTACACATAGTCTGCATTCTGTAACTTGTAGTTAACACCGCCCCTACACCCCTACACACAGTCTGCATTCTGTAACTTGTAATTAACACCTGCCCCTACACACAGTCTGCATTCTGTAACTTGTAATTAACACCTGTCCCTACACCCCTACACACAGTCTGCATTCTGTAACTTGTAATTAACACCTGTCCCTACACCCCTACACACAGTCTGTATTCTGTAACTTGTAATTAGCACCTGTCCCTACACACAGTCTGCATTCTGTTACTTGTAATTAACACCTGCCCCTACACACAGTCTGCATTCTGTAACTTGTAATTAACACCTGCCCCTACACCCCTACACTCAGTCTGCATTCTGTAACTTGTAATTAACACCTGCCCTACACCCCTACACACAGTCTGCATTATGTAACTTGTAATTAACACCGCCCCTACACCCCTACACACAGTCTGCATTCTGTAACTTGTAATTAACACCTACCCTACACCCCTACACACAGTCTGCATTCTGTAACTTGTAATCAACACCTGCCCCTACACACAGTCTGCATTCTGTAACTTGTAATTAACACCTGCCCCTACACCCCTACACACAATCTGCATTCTGTAACTTGTAATTAACACCTGCCCCTACACCCCTACACACAGTCTGCATTCTGTAACTTGTAATTAACACCTGCCCCTACACCCCTACACACAATCTGCATTCTGTAACTTGTAATTAACACCTGCCCCTACACCCCTACACACAGTCTGCATTCTGTAACTTGTAATTAACACCTGCCCCTACACCCCTACACACAGTCTGCATTCTGTAACTTGTAATTAACACCTGTCCCTACACGCCTACACACAATCTGCATTCTGTAACTTGTAATTAACACCTTCCCCTACACCCCTACACACAGTCTGCATTCTTTAACTTGTAATTAACACCGCCCCTACACCCCTACACACAGTCTGCATTCTGTAATTTGTAATTAGCACCTGCCCCTACACCCCTACACACAGTCTGCATTCTGTTACTTGTAATTAACACCTGCCCCTACACCCCTACACACAGTCTGCATTCTGTAACTTGTAATTAACACCTGCCCTACACCCCTACACACAGTCTGCATTCTGTAACTTGTAATTAACACCTGCCCCTACACCCCTACACACAGTCTGCATTCTGTAACTTGTAATTAACACCTGTCCCTACACACAGTCTGCATTCTGTAACTTGTAATTAACACCTGTCCCTACACCCCTACACACAGTCTGCATTCTGTAACTGGTAATTAACACCTGCCCCTACACACAGTCTGCATTCTGTAACTTGTAATTAACACCTGCCCCTACACACAGTCTGCATTCTGTAACTTGTAATTAACACCTGCCCTACACCCCTACACACAGTCTGCATTCTGTAACTTGTAATTAACACCTTCCCCTACACCCCTACACACAGTCTGCATTCTGTAACTTGTAATTAACACCGCCCCTACACCCCTACACACAGTCTGCATTCTGTAACTTGTAATTAACACCTGCCCTACAACCCTACACACAGTCTGCATTCTGTAACTTGTAATTAACACCGCCCCTACACCCCTACACACAGTCTGCATTCTGTAACTTGTAATTAACACCTGTCCCTACACACAGTCTGCATTCTGTAACTTGTAATTAACACCTGCCCTACACCCCTACACACAGTCTGCATTCTGTAACTTCTAATTAACACCTGTCCCTACACACAGTCTGCATTCTGTAACTTGTAATTAGCACCTGTCCCTACAGTTAGTCTGCATTCTGTAACTTGTAGTTAACACCGCCCCTACACCCCTACACACAGTCTGCATTCTGTAACTTGTAATTAACACCTGCCCCTACACACAGTCTGCATTCTGTAACTTGTAATTAACACCTGTCCCTACACCCCTACACACAGTCTGCATTCTGTAACTTGTAATTAACACCTGTCCCTACACCCCTACACACAGTCTGTATTCTGTAACTTGTAATTAGCACCTGTCCCTACACACAGTCTGCATTCTGTAACTTGTAATTAACACCTGCCCCTACACACAGTCTGCATTCTGTAACTTGTAATTAACACCTGCCCCTATACCCCTACACTCAGTCTGCATTCTGTAACTTGTAATTAACACCTGCCCTACACCCCTACACACAGTCTGCATTATGTAACTTGTAATTAACACCGCCCCTACACCCCTACACACAGTCTGCATTCTGTAACTTGTAATTAACACCTACCCTACACCCCTACACACAGTCTGCATTCTGTAACTTGTAATCAACACCTGCCCCTACACACAGTCTGCATTCTGTAACTTGTAATTAACACCTGCCCCTACATCCCTACACACAATCTGCATTCTGTAACTTGTAATTAACACCTGCCCCTACACCCCTACACACAGTCTGCATTCTGTAACTTGTAATTAACACCTGCCCCTACACCCCTACACACAATCTGCATTCTGTAACTTGTAATCAACACCTGCCCCTACACCCCTACACACAGTCTGCATTCTGTAACTTGTAATTAACACCTGCCCCTACACCCCTACACACAGTCTGCATTCTTTAACTTGTAATTAACACCGCCCCTACACCCCTACACACAGTCTGCATTCTGTAATTTGTAATTAGCACCTGCCCCTACACCCCTACACACAGTCTGCATTCTGTTACTTGTAATTAACACCTGCCCCTACACCCCTACACACAGTCTGCATTCTGTAACTTGTAATTAACACCTGCCCTACACCCCTACACACAGTCTGCATTCTGTAACTTGTAATTAACACCTGCCCCTACACCCCTACACACAGTCTGCATTCTGTAACTTGTAATTAACACCTGTCCCTACACACAGTCTGCATTCTGTAACTTGTAATTAACACCTGTCCCTACACCCCTACACACAGTCTGCATTCTGTAACTGGTAATTAACACCTGCCCCTACACACAGTCTGCATTCTGTAACTTGTAATTAACACCTGCCCCTACACACAGTCTGCATTCTGTAACTTGTAATTAACACCTGCCCCTACACCCCTACACACAGTCTGTATTCTGTAACTTTAATTAACACCTCCCCTACACCCCTACACACAGTCTGCATTCTGTAACTTGTAATTAACACCTGCCCCTACACCCCTACACACAGTCTGTATTCTGTGAATTGTAATTAACACCTCCCCTACACCCCTACACACAGTCTGCATTCTGTAACTTGTAATTAACCATGCCCCTACACCCCTACACACAGTCTGCATTCTGTAACTTGTAATTAACACCTGCCCTACACCCCTACACACAGTCTGCATTCTGTAACTTGTAATTAACACCTGCCCCTACACCCCTACACACAGTCTGCATTCTGTAACTTGTAATTAACACCTGTCCCTACACCCCTACACACAATCTGCATTCTGTAACTTGTAATTAACACCTTCCCCTACACCCCTACACACAGTCTGCATTCTGTAACTTGTAATTAACACCGCCCCTACACCCCTACACACAGTCTGCATTCTGTAATTTGTAATTAACACCTGCCCCTACACCCCTACACACAGTCTGCATTCTGTAATTTGTAATTAACACCTGCCCCTACACCCCTACACACAGTCTGCATTCTGTAACTTGTAATTAACACCTGCCCTACACCCCTACACACAGTCTGCATTCTGTAACTTGTAATTAACACCTGCCCCTACACACAGTCTGCATTCTGTAACTTGTAATTAACACCTGCCCCTACACCCCTACACACAGTCTGTATTCTGTAACTTTAATTAACACCTCCCCTACACCCCTACACACAGTCTGCATTCTGTAACTTGTAATTAACACCTGCCCCTACACCCCTACACACAGTCTGTATTCTGTGACTTGTAATAAACACCTCCCCTACACCCCTACACACAGTCTGCATTCTGTAACTTGTAATTAACACCGCCCCTACACCCCTACACACAGTCTGCATTCTGTAACTTGTAATTAACACCTGCCCTACACCCCTACACACAGTCTGCATTCTGTAACTTGTAATTAACACCTGCCCCTACACCCCTACACACAGTCTGCATTCTGTAACTTGTAATTAACACCGCCCCTACACCCCTACACACAGTCTGCATTCTGTAACTTGTAATTAACACCTGCCCCTACACCCCTACACACAGTCTGCATTCTGTAACTTGTAATTAACACCTGCCCCTACACCCCTACACACAGTCTGCATTCTGTAACTTTTAATTAACACCTACCCTACACCCCTACACACAGTCTGCATTCTGTAACTTGTAATTAACACCTGCCCCTACACACAGTCTGCATTCTGTAACTTGTAATTAACACCTGCCCCTACACCCCTACACACAATCTGCATTCTGTAACTTGTAATTAACACCTGCCCCTACACCCCTACACACAGTCTGCATTCTGTAACTTGTAATTAACACCTGCCCCTACACCACTACACACAATCTGCATTCTGTAACTTGTAATTAACACCTGCCCCTACACCCCTACACACAGTCTGCATTCTGTAACTTGTAATTAACACCTGCCCCTACACCCCTACACACAGTCTGAATTCTGTAACTTGTAATTAACACCTGCCCCTACACCCCTACACACAGTCTGCATTCTGTAACTTGTAATTAACACCTGCCCTACACCCCTACACACAGTCTGCATTCTGTAACTTGTAATTAACACCTGCCCCTACACCCCTACACACAGTCTGCATTCTGTAACTTGTAATTAACACCTGTCCCTACACACAGTCTGCATTCTGTAACTTGTAATTAACACCTGTCCCTACACCCCTACACACAGTCTGCATTCTGTAACTGGTAATTAACACCTTCCCCTACACCCCTACACACAGTCTGCATTCTGTAACTTGTAATTAACACCTGTCCCTACACCCCTACACACAGTCTGCATTCTGTAACTTGTAATTAACACCTGTCCTACACCCCTACACACAGTCTGCATTCTGTAACTTGTAATTAACACCTGCCCCTACACCCCTACACACAGTCTGCATTCTGTAACTTGTAATTAACACCTGTCCTACACCCCTACACACAGTCTGCATTCTGTAACTTGTAATTAACACCTGCCCCTACACCCCTACACACAGTCTGCATTCTGTAACTTGTAATTAACACCGCCCCTACACCCCTACACACAGTCTGCATTCTGTAACTTGTAATTAACACCTGCCCCTACACACAGTCTGCATTCTGTAACTTGTAATTAACACCTGCCCCTACACCCCTACACACAGTCTGTATTCTGTAACTTGTAATTAACACCTCCCCTACACCCCTACACACAGTCTGCATTCTGTAACTTGTAATTAACACCTGCCCCTACACCCCTACACACAGTCTGTATTCTGTGACTTGTAATTAACACCTCCCCTACACCCCTACACACAGTCTGCATTCTGTAACTTGTAATTAACACCGCCCCTACACCCCTACACACAGTCTGCATTCTGTAACTTGTAATTAACACCTGCCCCTACACCCCTACACACAGTCTGTATTCTGTAACTTGTAATTAACACCTGCCCCTACACCCCTACACACAGTCTGCATTCCGTAACTTGTAATTAACACCTGCCCCTACACCCCTACACACAGTCTGCATTCTGTAACTTGTAATTAACACCTCCCCTACACCCCTACACACAGTCTGCATTCTGTAACTTGTAATTAACACCTGCCCTTACACCCCTACACACAGTCTGCATTCTGTAACTTGTAATTAACACCGCCCCTACACCCCTACACACAGTCTGCATTCTGTAACTTGTAATTAACACCTGCCCCTACACCCCTACACACAGTCTGCATTCTGTAACTTGTAATTTACACCTGCCCCTACACCCCTACACACAGTCTGCATTCTGTAACTTGTAATTAACACCTACCCTACACCCCTACACACAGTCTGCATTCTGTAACTTGTAATTAACACCTGCCCCTACACCCCTACACACAATCTGCATTCTGTAACTTGTAATTAACACCTGCCCCTACACCCCTACACACAGTCTGCATTCTGTAACTTGTAATTAACACCTGCCCCTACACCCCTACACACAGTCTGCATTCTGTAACTTGTAATTAACACCTGTCCCTACACGCCTACACACAGTCTGCATTCTGTAACTTGTAATTAACACCTTCCCCTACACCCCTACACACAGTCTGCATTCTTTAACTTGTAATTAACACCGCCCCTACACCCCTACACACAGTCTGCATTCTGTAATTTGTAATTAGCACCTGCCCCTACACCCCTACACACAGTCTGCATTCTGTTACTTGTAATTAACACCTGCCCCTACACCCCTACACACAGTCTGCATTCTGTAACTTGTAATTAACACCTGCCCTACACCCCTACACACAGTCTGCATTCTGTAACTTGTAATTAACACCTGCCCCTACACCCCTACACACAGTCTGCATTCTGTAACTTGTAATTAACACCTGTCCCTACACACAGTCTGCATTCTGTAACTTGTAATTAACACCTGTCCCTACACCCCTACACACAGTCTGCATTCTGTAACTGGTAATTAACACCTGCCCCTACACACAGTCTGCATTCTGTAACTTGTAATTAACACCTGCCCCTACACACAGTCTGCATTCTGTAACTTGTAATTAACACCTGCCCCTACACCCCTACACACAGTCTGTATTCTGTAACTTTAATTAACACCTCCCCTACACCCCTACACACAGTCTGCATTCTGTAACTTGTAATTAACACCTGCCCCTACACCCCTACACACAGTCTGTATTCTGTGACTTGTAATTAACACCTCCCCTACACCCCTACACACAGTCTGCATTCTGTAACTTGTAATTAACCATGCCCCTACACCCCTACACACAGTCTGCATTCTGTAACTTGTAATTAACACCTGCCCTACACCCCTACACACAGTCTGCATTCTGTAACTTGTAATTAACACCTGCCCCTACACCCCTACACACAGTCTGCATTCTGTAACTTGTAATTAACACCTGTCCCTACACCCCTACACACAATCTGCATTCTGTAACTTGTAATTAACACCTTCCCCTACACCCCTACACACAGTCTGCATTCTGTAACTTGTAATTAACACCGCCCCTACACCCCTACACACAGTCTGCATTCTGTAATTTGTAATTAACACCTGCCCCTACACCCCTACACACAGTCTGCATTCTGTAACTTGTAATTAACACCTGCCCCTACACCCCTACACACAGTCTGCATTCTGTAACTTGTAATTAACACCTGCCCTACACCCCTACACACAGTCTGCATTCTGTAACTTGTAATTAACACCTGCCCCTACACACAGTCTGCATTCTGTAACTTGTAATTAACACCTGCCCCTACACCCCTACACACAGTCTGCATTCTGTAACTTGTAATTAACACCGCCCCTACACCCCTACACACAGTCTGCATTCTGTAACTTGTAATTAACACCTGCCCTACACCCCTACACACAGTCTGCATTCTGTAACTTGTAATTAACACCTGCCCCTACACCCCTACACACAGTCTGCATTCTGTAACTTGTAATTAACACCGCCCCTACACCCCTACACACAGTCTGCATTCTGTAACTTGTAATTAACACCTGCCCCTACACCCCTACACACAGTCTGCATTCTGTAACTTGTAATTAACACCTGCCCCTACACCCCTACACACAGTCTGCATTCTGTAACTTTTAATTAACACCTACCCTACACCCCTACACACAGTCTGCATTCTGTAACTTGTAATTAACACCTGCCCCTACACACAGTCTGCATTCTGTAACTTGTAATTAACACCTGCCCCTACACCCCTACACACAGTCTGTATTCTGTAACTTGTAATTAACACCTGCCCCTACACCCCTACACACAGTCTGCATTCCGTAACTTGTAATTAACACCTGCCCCTACACCCCTACACACAGTCTGCATTCTGTAACTTGTAATTAACACCTCCCCTACACCCCTACACACAGTCTGCATTCTGTAACTTGTAATTAACACCTGCCCTTACACCCCTACACACAGTCTGCATTCTGTAACTTGTAATTAACACCGCCCCTACACCCCTACACACAGTCTGCATTCTGTAACTTGTAATTAACACCTGCCCCTACACCCCTACACACAGTCTGCATTCTGTAACTTGTAATTTACACCTGCCCCTACACCCCTACACACAGTCTGCATTCTGTAACTTGTAATTAACACCTACCCTACACCCCTACACACAGTCTGCATTCTGTAACTTGTAATTAACACCTGCCCCTACACCCCTACACACAATCTGCATTCTGTAACTTGTAATTAACACCTGCCCCTACACCCCTACACACAGTCTGCATTCTGTAACTTGTAATTAACACCTGCCCCTACACCCCTACACACAGTCTGCATTCTGTAACTTGTAATTAACACCTGTCCCTACACGCCTACACACAGTCTGCATTCTGTAACTTGTAATTAACACCTTCCCCTACACCCCTACACACAGTCTGCATTCTTTAACTTGTAATTAACACCGCCCCTACACCCCTACACACAGTCTGCATTCTGTAATTTGTAATTAGCACCTGCCCCTACACCCCTACACACAGTCTGCATTCTGTTACTTGTAATTAACACCTGCCCCTACACCCCTACACACAGTCTGCATTCTGTAACTTGTAATTAACACCTGCCCTACACCCCTACACACAGTCTGCATTCTGTAACTTGTAATTAACACCTGCCCCTACACCCCTACACACAGTCTGCATTCTGTAACTTGTAATTAACACCTGTCCCTACACACAGTCTGCATTCTGTAACTTGTAATTAACACCTGTCCCTACACCCCTACACACAGTCTGCATTCTGTAACTGGTAATTAACACCTGCCCCTACACACAGTCTGCATTCTGTAACTTGTAATTAACACCTGCCCCTACACACAGTCTGCATTCTGTAACTTGTAATTAACACCTGCCCCTACACCCCTACACACAGTCTGTATTCTGTAACTTTAATTAACACCTCCCCTACACCCCTACACACAGTCTGCATTCTGTAACTTGTAATTAACACCTGCCCCTACACCCCTACACACAGTCTGTATTCTGTGACTTGTAATTAACACCTCCCCTACACCCCTACACACAGTCTGCATTCTGTAACTTGTAATTAACCATGCCCCTACACCCCTACACACAGTCTGCATTCTGTAACTTGTAATTAACACCTGCCCTACACCCCTACACACAGTCTGCATTCTGTAACTTGTAATTAACACCTGCCCCTACACCCCTACACACAGTCTGCATTCTGTAACTTGTAATTAACACCTGTCCCTACACCCCTACACACAATCTGCATTCTGTAACTTGTAATTAACACCTTCCCCTACACCCCTACACACAGTCTGCATTCTGTAACTTGTAATTAACACCGCCCCTACACCCCTACACACAGTCTGCATTCTGTAATTTGTAATTAACACCTGCCCCTACACCCCTACACACAGTCTGCATTCTGTAACTTGTAATTAACACCTGCCCCTACACCCCTACACACAGTCTGCATTCTGTAACTTGTAATTAACACCTGCCCTACACCCCTACACACAGTCTGCATTCTGTAACTTGTAATTAACACCTGCCCCTACACACAGTCTGCATTCTGTAACTTGTAATTAACACCTGCCCCTACACCCCTACACACAGTCTGCATTCTGTAACTTGTAATTAACACCGCCCCTACACCCCTACACACAGTCTGCATTCTGTAACTTGTAATTAACACCTGCCCTACACCCCTACACACAGTCTGCATTCTGTAACTTGTAATTAACACCTGCCCCTACACCCCTACACACAGTCTGCATTCTGTAACTTGTAATTAACACCGCCCCTACACCCCTACACACAGTCTGCATTCTGTAACTTGTAATTAACACCTGCCCCTACACCCCTACACACAGTCTGCATTCTGTAACTTGTAATTAACACCTGCCCCTACACCCCTACACACAGTCTGCATTCTGTAACTTTTAATTAACACCTACCCTACACCCCTACACACAGTCTGCATTCTGTAACTTGTAATTAACACCTGCCCCTACACACAGTCTGCATTCTGTAACTTGTAATTAACACCTGCCCCTACACCCCTACACACAATCTGCATTCTGTAACTTGTAATTAACACCTGCCCCTACACCCCTACACACAGTCTGCATTCTGTAACTTGTAATTAACACCTGCCCCTACACCACTACACACAATCTGCATTCTGTAACTTGTAATTAACACCTGCCCCTACACCCCTACACACAGTCTGCATTCTGTAACTTGTAATTAACACCTGCCCCTACACCCCTACACACAGTCTGAATTCTGTAACTTGTAATTAACACCTGCCCCTACACCCCTACACACAGTCTGCATTCTGTAACTTGTAATTAACACCTGCCCTACACCCCTACACACAGTCTGCATTCTGTAACTTGTAATTAACACCTGCCCCTACACCCCTACACACAGTCTGCATTCTGTAACTTGTAATTAACACCTGTCCCTACACACAGTCTGCATTCTGTAACTTGTAATTAACACCTGTCCCTACACCCCTACACACAGTCTGCATTCTGTAACTGGTAATTAACACCTACCCCTACACACAGTCTGCATTCTGTAACTTGTAATTAACACCTGCCCCTACACACAGTCTGCATTCTGTAACTTGTAATTAACACCTCCCCTACACCCCTACACACAGTCTGTATTCTGTAACTTGTAATTAACACCTCCCCTACACCCCTACACACAGTCTGCATTCTGTAACTTGTAATTAACACCTGCCCCTACACCCCTACACACAGTCTGTATTCTGTAACTTGTAATTAACACCTCCCCTACACCCCTACACACAGTCTGCATTCTGTAACTTGTAATTAACACCTGCCCCTACACCCCTACACACAGTCTGTATTCTGTGACTTGTAATTAACACCTCCCCTACACCCCTACACACAGTCTGCATTCTGTAACTTGTAATTAACACCGCCCCTACACCCCTACACACAGTCTGCATTCTGTAACTTGTAATTAACACCTGCCCCTACACCCCTACACACAGTCTGTATTCTGTAACTTGTAATTAACACCTGCCCCTACACCCCTACACACAGTCTGCATTCCGTAACTTGTAATTAACACCTGCCCCTACACCCCTACACACAGTCTGCATTCTGTAACTTGTAATTAACACCTCCCCTACACCCCTACACACAGTCTGCATTCTGTAACTTGTAATTAACACCTGCCCTTACACCCCTACACACAGTCTGCATTCTGTAACTTGTAATTAACACCGCCCCTACACCCCTACACACAGTCTGCATTCTGTAACTTGTAATTAACACCTGCCCCTACACCCCTACACACAGTCTGCATTCTGTAACTTGTAATTTACACCTGCCCCTACACCCCTACACACAGTCTGCATTCTGTAACTTGTAATTAACACCTACCCTACACCCCTACACACAGTCTGCATTCTGTAACTTGTAATTAACACCGCCCCTACACCCCTACACACAGTCTGCATTCTGTAACTTGTAATTAACACCTGTCCCTACACCCCTACACACAGTCTGCATTCTGTAACTTGTAATTAACACCTGCCCCTACACCCCTACACAAAGTCTGCATTCTGTAACTTGTAATTAACACCTGCCCCTACACCCCTACACACAGTCTGCATTCTGTAACTTGTAATTAACACCTGTCCTTACACCCCTACACACAGTCTGTATTCTGTAACTTGTAATTAACACCTACCCCTACACACAGTCTGCATTCTGTAACTTGTAATTAACACCTGCCCCTACACACAATCTGCATTCTGTAACTTGTAATTAACACCTGCCCCTACACCCCTACACACAGTCTGCATTCTGTAACTTGTAATTAACATATGTCCCTACACACAGTCTGCATTCTGTAACTTGTAATTAACACCTGCCCCTACACCCCTACACACAGTCTGCATTCTGTAACTTGTAATTAACACCTGCCCCTACACACAGTCTGCATTCTGTAACTTGTAATTAACACCTGCCCCTACACACAGTCTGCATTCTGTAACTTGTAATTAACACCTGTCCCTACACACAGTCTGCATTCTGTAACTTGTAATTAACACCTGTCCCTACACCCCTACACACAGTCTGCATTCTGTAACTGGTAATTAACACCTGCCCCTACACACAGTCTGCATTCTGTAACTTGTAATTAACACCTGCCCCTACACACAGTCTGCATTCTGTAACTTGTAATTAACACCTGCCCCTACACCCCTACACACAGTCTGTATTCTGTAACTTTAATTAACACCTCCCCTACACCCCTACACACAGTCTGCATTCTGTAACTTGTAATTAACACCTGCCCCTACACCCCTACACACAGTCTGCATTCTGTAACTTGTAATTAACACCGCCCCTACACCCCTACACACAGTCTGCATTCTGTAACTTGTAATTAACACCTGCCCCTACACCCCTACACACAGTCTGCATTCTGTAACTTGTAATTAACACCTGCCCCTACACCCCTACACACAGTCTGCATTCTGTAACTTTTAATTAACACCTACCCTACACCCCTACACACAGTCTGCATTCTGTAACTTGTAATTAACACCTGCCCCTACACACAGTCTGCATTCTGTAACTTGTAATTAACACCTGCCCCTACACCCCTACACACAATCTGCATTCTGTAACTTGTAATTAACACCTGCCCCTACACCCCTACACACAGTCTGCATTCTGTAACTTGTAATTAACACCTGCCCCTACACCACTACACACAATCTGCATTCTGTAACTTGTAATTAACACCTGCCCCTACACCCCTACACACAGTCTGCATTCTGTAACTTGTAATTAACACCTGCCCCTACACCCCTACACACAGTCTGAATTCTGTAACTTGTAATTAACACCTGCCCCTACACCCCTACACACAGTCTGCATTCTGTAACTTGTAATTAACACCTGCCCTACACCCCTACACACAGTCTGCATTCTGTAACTTGTAATTAACACCTGCCCCTACACCCCTACACACAGTCTGCATTCTGTAACTTGTAATTAACACCTGTCCCTACACACAGTCTGCATTCTGTAACTTGTAATTAACACCTGTCCCTACACCCCTACACACAGTCTGCATTCTGTAACTGGTAATTAACACCTACCCCTACACACAGTCTGCATTCTGTAACTTGTAATTAACACCTGCCCCTACACACAGTCTGCATTCTGTAACTTGTAATTAACACCTGCCCCTACACCCCTACACACAGTCTGTATTCTGTAACTTGTAATTAACACCTCCCCTACACCCCTACACACAGTCTGCATTCTGTAACTTGTAATTAACACCTGCCCCTACACCCCTACACACAGTCTGTATTCTGTGACTTGTAATTAACATCTCCCCTACACCCCTACACACAGTCTGCATTCTGTAACTTGTAATTAACACCGCCCCTACACCCCTACACACAGTCTGCATTCTGTAACTTGTAATTAACACCTGCCCCTACACCCCTACACACAGTCTGTATTCTGTAACTTGTAATTAACACCTGCCCCTACACCCCTACACACAGTCTGCATTCCGTAACTTGTAATTAACACCTGCCCCTACACCCCTACACACAGTCTGCATTCTGTAACTTGTAATTAACACCTCCCCTACACCCCTACACACAGTCTGCATTCTGTAACTTGTAATTAACACCTGCCCTTACACCCCTACACACAGTCTGCATTCTGTAACTTGTAATTAACACCGCCCCTACACCCCTACACACAGTCTGCATTCTGTAACTTGTAATTAACACCTGCCCCTACACCCCTACACACAGTCTGCATTCTGTAACTTGTAATTTACACCTGCCCCTACACCCCTACACACAGTCTGCATTCTGTAACTTGTAATTAACACCTACCCTACACCCCTACACACAGTCTGCATTCTGTAACTTGTAATTAACACCGCCCCTACACCCCTACACACAGTCTGCATTCTGTAACTTGTAATTAACACCTGTCCCTACACCCCTACACACAGTCTGCATTCTGTAACTTGTAATTAACACCTGCCCCTACACCCCTACACAAAGTCTGCATTCTGTAACTTGTAATTAACACCTGCCCCTACACCCCTACACACAGTCTGCATTCTGTAACTTGTAATTAACACCTGTCCCTACACCCCTACACACAGTCTGTATTCTGTAACTTGTAATTAACACCTACCCCTACACACAGTCTGCATTCTGTAACTTGTAATTAACACCTGCCCCTACACACAATCTGCATTCTGTAACTTGTAATTAACACCTGCCCCTACACCCCTACACACAGTCTGCATTCTGTAACTTGTAATTAACACCTGTCCCTACACACAGTCTGCATTCTGTAACTTGTAATTAACACCTGCCCCTACACCCCTACACACAGTCTGCATTCTGTAACTTGTAATTAACACCTGCCCCTACACACAGTCTGCATTCTGTAACTTGTAATTAACACCTGCCCCTACACACAGTCTGCATTCTGTAACTTGTAATTAACACCTGTCCCTACACACAGTCTGCATTCTGTAACTTGTAATTAACACCTGTCCCTACACCACTACACACAGTCTGCATTCTGTAACTGGTAATTAACACCTGCCCCTACACACAGTCTGCATTCTGTAACTTGTAATTAACACCTGCCCCTACACACAGTCTGCATTCTGTAACTTGTAATTAACACCTGCCCCTACACCCCTACACACAGTCTGTATTCTGTAACTTTAATTAACACCTCCCCTACACCCCTACACACAGTCTGCATTCTGTAACTTGTAATTAACACCTGCCCCTACACCCCTACACACAGTCTGTATTCTGTGACTTGTAATTAACACCTCCCCTACACCCCTACACACAGTCTGCATTCTGTAACTTGTAATTAACACCGCCCCTACACCCCTACACACAGTCTGCATTCTGTAACTTGTAATTAACACCTGCCCTACACCCCTACACACAGTCTGCATTCTGTAACTTGTAATTAACACCTGCCCTACACCCCTACACACAGTCTGCATTCTGTAACTTGTAATTAACACCTGCCCCTACACCACTACACACAATCTGCATTCTGTAACTTGTAATTAACACCTGCCCCTACACCCCTACACACAGTCTGCATTCTGTAACTTGTAATTAACACCTGCCCCTACACCCCTACACACAGTCTGCATTCTGTAACTTGTAATTAACACCTGTCCCTACACCCCTACACACAATCTGCATTCTGTAACTTGTAATTAACACCTTCCCCTACACCCCTACACACAGTCTGCATTCTTTAACTTGTAATTGACACCGCCCCTACACCCCTACACACAGTCTGCATTCTGTAATTTGTAATTAACACCTGCCCCTACACCCCTACACACAGTCTGCATTCTGTAACTTGTAATTAACACCTGCCCCTACACCCCTACACACAGTCTGCATTCTGTAACTTGTAATTAACACCTGCCCTACACCCCTACACACAGTCTGCATTCTGTAACTTGTAATTAACACCTGCCCCTACACCCCTACACACAGTCTGCATTCTGTAACTTGTAATTAACACCTGCCCCTACACCCCTACACACAGTCTGCATTCTGTAACTTGTAATTAACACCTGTCCCTACACACAGTCTGCATTCTGTAACTTGTAATTAACACCTGTCCCTACACCCCTACACACAGTCTGCATTCTGTAACTGGTAATTAACACCTACCCCTACACACAGTCTGCATTCTGTAACTTGTAATTAACACCTGCCCCTACACACAGTCTGCATTCTGTAACTTGTAATTAACACCTGCCCCTACACCCCTACACACAGTCTGTATTCTGTAACTTGTAATTAACACCTCCCCTACACCCCTACACACAGTCTGCATTCTGTAACTTGTAATTAACACCTGTCCCTACACCCCTACACACAGTCTGTATTCTGTGACTTGTAATTAACACCTCCCCTACACCCCTACACACAGTCTGCATTCTGTAACTTGTAATTAACACCGCCCCTACACCCCTACACACAGTCTGCATTCTGTAACTTGTAATTAACACCTGCCCTACACCCCTACACACAGTCTGCATTCTGTAACTTGTAATTAACACCTGCCCCTACACCCCTACACACAGTCTGCATTCTGTAACTTGTAATTAACACCGCCCCTACACCCCTACACACAGTCTGCATTCTGTAACTTGTAATTAACACCTGCCCCTACACCCCTACACACAGTCTGCATTCTGTACCTTGTAATTTACACCTGCCCCTACACCCCTACACACAATCTGCATTCTGTAACTTGTAATTAACACCTGCCCTACACCCCTACACACAGTCTGCATTCTGTAACTTGTAATTTACACCTGCCCCTACACCCCTACACACAGTCTGCATTCTGTAACTTGTAATTAACACCTACCCTACACCCCTACACACAGTCTGCATTCTGTAACTTGTAATTAACACCGCCCCTACACCCCTACACACAGTCTGCATTCTGTAACTTGTAATTAACACCTGTCCCTACACCCCTACACACAGTCTGCATTCTGTAACTTGTAATTAACACCTGCCCCTACACCCCTACACAAAGTCTGCATTCTGTAACTTGTAATTAACACCTGCCCCTACACCCCTACACACAGTCTGCATTCTGTAACTTGTAATTAACACCTGTCCCTACACCCCTACACACAGTCTGTATTCTGTAACTTGTAATTAACACCTGTCCCTACACCCCTACACACAGTCTGCATTCTGTAACTTGTAATTAACACCTGCCCTACACCCCTACACACAGTCTGCATTCTGTAACTTGTAATTAACACCTGCCCCTACACACAATCTGCATTCTGTAACTTGTAATTAACACCTGCCCCTACACCCCTACACACAGTCTGCATTCTGTAACTTGTAATTAACACCTGTCCCTACACACAGTCTGCATTCTGTAACTTGTAATTAACACCTGCCCCTACACCCCTACACACAGTCTGCATTCTGTAACTTGTAATTAACACCTGCCCCTACACACAGTCTGCATTCTGTAACTTGTAATTAACACCTGCCCCTACACACAGTCTGCATTCTGTAACTTGTAATTAACACCGCCCCTACACCCCTACACACAGTCTGCATTCTGTAACTTGTAATTAACACCTGCCCTACACCCCTACACACAGTCTGCATTCTGTAACTTGTAATTAACACCTGTCCCTACACCCCTACACACAGTCTGTATTCTGTAACTTGTAATTAACACCGCCCCTACACCCCTACACACAGTCTGCATTCTGTAACTTGTAATTAACACCGCCCCTACACCCCTACACACAGTCTGCATTCTGTAACTTGTAATTAACACCGCCCCTACACCCCTACACACAGTCTGCATTCTGTAACTTGTAATTAACACCTCCCCTACACCCCTACACACAGTCTGCATTCTGTAACTTGTAATTAACACCTGTCCCTACACCCCTACACACAGTCTGCATTCTGTAACTGGTAATTAACACCTGTCCCTACACACAGTCTGCATTCTGTAACTTGTAATTAACACCTGTCCCTACACCCCTACACACAGTCTGCATTCTGTAACTTGTAATTAACACCTGCCCCTACACCCCTACACACAGTCTGCATTCTGTAACTTGTAATTAACACCGCCCCTACACCCCTACACACAGTCTGCATTCTGTAACTTGTAATTAACACCTGCCCCTACACCCCTACACACAGTCTGCATTCTGTACCTTGTAATTTACACCTGCCCCTACACCCCTACACACAATCTGCATTCTGTAACTTGTAATTAACACCTGCCCTACACCCCTACACACAGTCTGCATTCTGTAACTTGTAATTTACACCTGCCCCTACACCCCTACACACAGTCTGCATTCTGTAACTTGTAATTAACACCTACCCTACACCCCTACACACAGTCTGCATTCTGTAACTTGTAATTAACACCGCCCCTACACCCCTACACACAGTCTGCATTCTGTAACTTGTAATTAACACCTGTCCCTACACCCCTACACACAGTCTGCATTCTGTAACTTGTAATTAACACCTGCCCCTACACCCCTACACAAAGTCTGCATTCTGTAACTTGTAATTAACACCTGCCCCTACACCCCTACACACAGTCTGCATTCTGTAACTTGTAATTAACACCTGTCCCTACACCCCTACACACAGTCTGTGTTCTGTAACTTGTAATTAACACCTGTCCCTACACCCCTACACACAGTCTGCATTCTGTAACTTGTAATTAACACCTGCCCTACACCCCTACACACAGTCTGCATTCTGTAACTTGTAATTAACACCTGCCCCTACACACAATCTGCATTCTGTAACTTGTAATTAACACCTGCCCCTACACCCCTACACACAGTCTGCATTCTGTAACTTGTAATTAACACCTGTCCCTACACACAGTCTGCATTCTGTAACTTGTAATTAACACCTGCCCCTACACCCCTACACACAGTCTGCATTCTGTAACTTGTAATTAACACCTGCCCCTACACACAGTCTGCATTCTGTAACTTGTAATTAACACCTGCCCCTACACACAGTCTGCATTCTGTAACTTGTAATTAACACCGCCCCTACACCCCTACACACAGTCTGCATTCTGTAACTTGTAATTAACACCTGCCCTACACCCCTACACACAGTCTGCATTCTGTAACTTGTAATTAACACCTGTCCCTACACCCCTACACACAGTCTGTATTCTGTAACTTGTAATTAACACCGCCCCTACACCCCTACACACAGTCTGCATTCTGTAACTTGTAATTAACACCGCCCCTACACCCCTACACACAGTCTGCATTCTGTAACTTGTAATTAACACCGCCCCTACACCCCTACACACAGTCTGCATTCTGTAACTTGTAATTAACACCTCCCCTACACCCCTACACACAGTCTGCATTCTGTAACTTGTAATTAACACCTGTCCCTACACCCCTACACACAGTCTGCATTCTGTAACTGGTAATTAACACCTGTCCCTACACACAGTCTGCATTCTGTAACTTGTAATTAACACCTGTCCCTACACCCCTACACACAGTCTGCATTCTGTAACTTGTAATTAACACCTGTCCCTACACCCCTACACACAGTCTGCATTCTGTACCTTGTAATTAACACCTGTCCCTACACCCCTACACACATTCTGCATTCTGTAACTTGTAATTAACACCTGCCCCTACACACAGTCTGCATTCTGTAACTTGTAATTAACACCTGCCCCTACACCCCTACACACATTCTGCATTCTGTAACTTGTAATTAACACCTGTCCCTACACCCCTACACACAGTCTGCATTCTGTAACTTGTAATTAACACCTGTCCCTACACCCCTACACACAGTCTGCATTCTGTAACTTGTAATTAACGCTTTAAGGCAGACTGATGCAGGAGTGCATCAGGAGTGCACCATTGGTTGGCATGATGCACTAATGAAGTCCTCACCAGCACTTCGTTAGTGCATCATGCCAACCAATGGTCATGATGCACTAATGAAGTCCTCACCAGCACTTCGTTAGTGCATCATGCCAACCAATGGTCATGATGCACTAATGAAGTCCTCACCAGCACTTCGTTAGTGCATCATGCCAACCAATGGTCATGATGCACTAATGAAGTCCTCACCAGCACTTCGTTAGTGCATCATGCCAACCAATGGTCATGATGCACTAATGAAGTCCTCACCAGCACTTCGTTAGGGGTTGGTGGATCACCCTCAGCATCAGCCACATAGGGTCGTCCTGATGCATGAATGCTGCCGTGGCGATTGACTCACCAGGGCTACATTCATGCATCATATCGACCAATGGACATGGTGCATTACCATAAATTCCCGGTCATAAGCCGGATTTTTTCCTCATTTTTAACAAAACCGGCTTCTGAATTTCTCCCAAAGTCTACCCTGGGAAAGTGGGCAATATGTAAATGGAAAATGGAAAAGGCAGGTATATACAGCCTTGTGTAAGGTATATACAGCCCTCTGCTTTGTTGTGCCAAGTTAGATACACCGGAATACGTCATTTCAAGCCCACAACATTAACGTCTCACATGTAGCCTCCCCCCTCCTTTATAATCCTGGATCCACCACTGCCCCGAGGACCGGCCGGAGGAGCATACCGGGGGTCAGGAAGACTTGGGAGTAGAGTCCATTATACTTCAACACTATACCAAGGTAGTGGATTGTCCAGTGAGTGCGGCCATTGCCCGGTCCCCACACTCACAGTGCAAACATGACACCATCCTCGTTAAAACTTTCCAAATATGACCCTTTTCCACTGATTTTTGAGTAAAAAAACAACCCTTTTTACAGTGAAATCACTGATTTTGGGGTCCCTAGAATAACCCCTTTTTTCTTGAAAACGCTGACATGTTTGTGAACACCACCCTTTTGATGATGAAATGTACATGTCTTATGTTTCACTATACATATAGATGTATATCAAATCATCATTATAAGAATGTAGCATACACCTTAGTTGTCACACATGGACACATAGCCTGTATTTTCTGCATTAAGGGCTGTTGACACTTTCCTCTTCTCCACCACAAAGGCTGCACGGAATAAATACCCTTTTCTCCAGATTCCACTAATTTTACAAGGCAAAAACTACCCCTTTTTTGAAAAATCGCAGACATGCAAACTTACTGAAATTTGACCCTAAATTCGCGATTTTTCTAACGAGGATGGTGTCTGAATGTACAGTAAGTGCGGGAACTGGGGGCCATTGTAATACCTAGCATATGAGGTGCACCTTATACATGGGGATAAGCTCAGAATGGAAGAAAGACTAGGAGAGGCTGGGAATGTACAGAAAATTCACTTCATTCAGTGCAGACATTTTACTATGTGCAAGACTGAATGGCCTGCAAGGGGAAAAACTTTTTATATAGTCTGCAGTCTGGCACACATTGGTTGGTGGTTCATCCCCGGGGTTCATCCCAGTAAAGGTTACGATAGATCTCTGTGGTTTGAGAGTAGTGGGAGTGGAATTCAGGGGTAGGCTTCCAGCCTCGGTAAAGGTACAGATGTCCCAATAGCTATAATATCCAACACCAGGGGGTGCCTCTGTACTCGAACCTACACTATGGGTGTGGACCACTAAAATCGACATGGTGACATTGGCTATTTTAGGCTTAGTGACATGGGACATGAACAATTTATTAAAATTGACATGGTGACATGACCATTTCTTAAAATTGATATGGGGACATGACATAGAAGACCCCCATGCACACCTCCTACACTGATACTGCGTGTATTAGTCAAGGTTCCCTTACACTGTAGACCTACCGTATTGTGGGCGTAAGGAACACACATAGGTCTACAGCGTAAGGTTCCCTGGTTGTGAAGGTGACATACAGGGGGCGCCCCTGACCTGCCACACCCTCTATGTAGACTCACAGTGACGGTACCAGGTGGCGCCCCTGTATGCTCCTACAACTGTCCTATGGTCCTACTGCTATCATGACCACCCTCACTCCTTTAATAATTCATGCTTATTTCTTGGTGATTGAGTTACATGAAATATCCATTGTAGGGTGTATGACATCCCTGTATAGGTAAACATGAGAGGACAAGAAACTGGGAGTGCGCAATTGAACAATTTCAATTTGAATACTAGGAGGACTAGGAGAGGCAGGGAATGTCATAGGAGAAAAGGAAATAGATATAAGAAAACATCGATGGACCCATTTGAAGAAAAGGGATAAAGTTTGGAGGGAAGAGAGAGCAATTTGTGAACACTGAGGGAGAAGGTGTAAACACTGAGGGAGAAGATGTGATCACTAGAATGAAAGAAACTAATATTAAAAGTAGCAAAGTCCTAGTAGTAGAGAAAGGAAAGAAATAGGGAAAAGAAGGAAAAAATGATCATCAAAGAAAGAAAGAAAGAAAGAAAGAAAAAAAAAAGAAAGAAAGAAAGAAAGACGGGGAAGGAGACTAGTGGCAACAGTAGCAGAGGAAAGTGGAAAGATATTGAAGTCTGGACAGAATGAAAGAGAATACAAATTCCAAAGACCACAAATATTCAGTCTGTACGATTACAAGAAAGGGGAGAAAAACACCAAGCGAATCGCAAGAAGAACAAAAGTATAAAGCCTTCTCAATTTGAAGATGAAGAACCGGACTAAATGAGGTCGGGACTGAGCGTGGGAATATGAACAGGTCCACCCCATTCAGGGTTGGGCAACTGTCGCGATGTAGCCAAAAAGTGGCGACAATTACAAAGGGAACAATGTCCAGATTCTGGGCTTTCCAACAGTGAAAGAATTTTTCAAATACTCCCAGTAGAACCAAAGTTATGAAGTTATTCCCAAAGTCACCAGAATTCATGTTTTGGCTTCACATTTTTCAAAATGTTCTAAGGGAAATGAACCCTTCCCCTCCTCCACATTCTTATCAAGCAGCTGCCTGCTGGTCTGTTTTGTATTTTTCCTTTTCTTTTTCTTTTTTTTTTTTGGGGGGGGGGGGGTGATGGGGGGCTAGGAGTGTCGTATCTTGGCTATCTCTATGGTTTCCTCCTCCCTCACACCCTTTCCAATCCCAGCATTATTTAACTATTTGTACACAGGGTTCTACCTCAAGTCTGAGTATCTGATACCTAGATACCAGTACATAGATTAGAGCAACCTCTCAACTATTGTAGACTTGGCAAGAGAGTGTAGGTGTCAGGAGAAAGTGTGTTGTCCTTCTCAAATGCATAATAGCAACCCCTAAGGAGTGGCTGGAAAAGTATGAGTCAGTTTAGCTCTCAAGATGCACCAGAATGCACCAAATGCCCTCCAGTATCCAAAATCTTTTGGAAAGCTATGCCTCTAGACCCCCATTGCCAAAGTTTCAATGTCACACTTAAAAATTCACTTTGCCTTGCTTGCCAATCCCATGAACCTATTGAGATAGGGCTAGTTAAAGTTGCCAAAATAGCTGTTTTGGACAAGCAGCTTTTAGATACCTGTCCAAACTGTGAAAGAAAGGATTGTCATTGTGTTTCCCACCTTTGCTCTGTCCACTAGTAATTTTTGTTATAAATGGTTTAGGGCATAGGCGGGGGAAAAGGGGTGGGGGCCTAATATACTGTTTTTCTGAAAATTCTGCATTCACTCAGTCCTCGGCTACAGCCGCACTAGCATTGGCTCCAGGACTTCCAGATATGCCCAGCCCTGATGGGGCTGTATGTGATAATGATAAGAGGAATAATGGAACCTTGAAACATGGAACAGGCAACCTGGGGCTGTACAAAGGAACTAAACAAATTTCTCAACTTCAACAACTAATGACATTTAGGATAGAACAGCGAAAGAAAGTTGTTAAAAGAAGACACAAAAGAAAGATAGAGATAATGTATGTAAATTAAGACAGAGTTGTAAGAGTGAGAAAGTAGTGCTGCCAGAGGAACATGGAACCTGCTTTTTTACAAAGGAACTAAACCAAGTTTACACACAATAAACTTTAGAAACGACTAAGACAAGAAAGTTATCCAAAGATCCAAAAGGAAAAAAAAGATAAGTGTAAATGAATAGAGATTGAGTATTAGGGGAGTAATGTACCTGAGTTGCCAGGCGGCTAAATCCTCCAGCAGCTTGTATGGTTCCTGGTTCCTCCTGTAGGTACAGTAGTTATCTCCCACTAGGTCCGCACCTGGTGCTTCCTGACTGACGACTGCCACCTGTAGCACATGCTCCTAGCCAACCCCTTCTACCCACCCACCCATCCCTCCCCCTGGTACACCCGTCCCCCTCCTACTCTGGTATCTCTGCTACCCCCCAACCCCATACACAGGTAATTCTGCTACCCCCCCCCCTACCACCACACACACACATGGGGGGGGGGGTAGTTAGCGGAAGGGGAGGGGTGCAGGGGGGGGGTAGCTTTCAGTTGCATTTATATCATATGGAAACACACACACACACCTATCTCTGCCGGAGAAGCTGAGAACTTTGGGGGAGGGTTGTCTTATAGAATATAAGCAGGAAACCATAAGCAGGAGATCTGAACTGCTGTAATGCCTCACATATAAGGCGCAACTCATGTATGAGGCGCACATGTACAGAGTTGTAAGGCGCAGTTAGGGCTTTACTTTGAGAATATTTAGTACTAACGTGATATAACATTCCCCTGGCTATAAGACACATTCATTGAGTCCATTGCAATTCCACAAGGTGCAGCCCACACGCCCCGCCATATATACATGTATAGGTATTGTAAGAGTTACTGTGCTGGACAAGGACAGGGAGTGGGAGAGGGGTGTTGGGTGTAGGGAGGGAGAAGGCCACAGGTCATGGTACTGTGCTGGACAAGGACAGGGGGTGGGAGAGGGGTGTTGGGTGTAGGGAGGGAGATGGCCACAGCTCATGGTACCGTGCTTGACAAGGACAGGGTGTGGGAGAGGGGTGTTGGATGGCCACAGTTCATGGTACTGTGCTGGAAAAGGACAGGGTGTGGGAGAGGGGTGTTGGATGGCCACAGATCATGGTACTGTGCTTGACAAGGACAAGGGGTGGGAGAGGGGTGTTGGATGGGCACAGGTCATGGTACTGTGCTGGACAAGGACAGGGTGTGGGAGAGGGGTGTTGGATGTCCACAGTTCATTGTACTGTGCTGGACAAGGACAGGGGGTGGGAGAGGGGTGTTGGATGGGCACAGGTCATGGTACTGTGCTGGACAAGGACAGGGTGTGGGAGAGGGGTGTTAGATGGCCACAGTTCATGGTACTGTGCTGGACAAGGACAGGGTGTGGGAGAGGGGTGTTGGATGGCCACAGTTCATGGTACTGTGCTGGACAAGGACAGGGAGTGGGAGAGGGGTGTTGGGTGTAGGGAGAGAGATGGCCACAGCTCATGGTACTGTGCTGGACAAGGACAGGGGTGGGATAGGGGTGTTGGATGGCCACAGGTCATGGTACTGTGCTGGACAAGGACAGGAAGTGGGAGAGGGGTGTTGGGTGTAGGGAGGGAGAAGGCCACAGTTCATGGTACTATGCTGGACAAGGACAGGGTGTGGGAGAGGGGTGTTGGATGGCCACAGTTCATGGTACTGTGCTAGACAAGGACAGGGTGTGGGAGAGGGGCGTTGGATGAGCACAGCTCATGGTACTGTGCTGGACAAGGACAGGGTGTGGGAGAGGGGTGTTGGATGGCCACAGCTCATGGTACTGTGCTGGACAAGGACAGGGTGTGGGAGAGGGGTGTTGGATGGCCACAGTTCATGGTACTGTGCTGGACAAGGACAGGGTGTGGGAGAGGGGCGTTGGATGTCCACAGGTCATGGTACTGTGCTGGACAAGGACAGGGTGTGGGAGAGGGGTGTTGGATGGCCACAGGTCATGGTACTGTGCTGGACAAGGACAGGGGGTGGGAGAGGGGTGTTGGATGGCCACAGTTCATGGTACTGTGCTGGACAAGGACAAGGGGTGGGAGAGGGGTGTTGGGTGTAGGGAGGGAGAAGGCCACAGCTCATGGTACTGTGCTTGACAAGGACAAGGGGTGGGAGAGGGGTGTTGGGTGTAGGGAGGGAGAAGGCCACAGGTCATGGTACTGTGCTGGACAAGGACAGGGGGTGGGAGAGGGGTGTTGGGTGTAGGGAGGGAGAAGGCCACAGGTCATGGTACTGTGCTGGACAAGGACAGGGGGTGGGAGAGGGGTGTTGGGTGTAGGGAGGGAGAAGGCCACAGGTCATGGTACTGTGCTGGACAAGGACAGGTGTGGGAGAGGGGTGTTGGATGTCCACAGTTCATGGTACTGTGCTGGACAAGGACAAGGGGTGGGAGGGGGGTGTTGGATGTAGGGAGGGAGAAGGCCACAGGTCATGGTACTGTGCTTGACAAGGACAGGGAGTGGGAGAGGGATGTTGGGTGTAGGGAGGGAGAAGGCCACAGTTCATGGTACTGTGCTTGACAAGGACAAGGGGTGGGAGGGGGGTGTTGGATGTAGGGAGGGAGAAGGCCACAGGTCATGGTACTGTGCTGGACAAGGACAGGGTGTGGGAGAGGGGTGTTGGATGTCCACAGTTCATAGTACTGTGCTGGACAAGGACAGGGGGTGGGAGAGGGGTGTTGGATGGCCACAGGTCATGGTACTGTGCTGGACAAGGACAGGGGGTGGGAGAGGGGTGTTGGATGGCCACAGTTCATGGTACTGTGCTGGACAAGGACAGGTTGTGGGAGAGGGGTGTTGGATGGCCACAGGTTATGGTACTGTGCTGGACAAGGACAGGGTGTGGGAGAGGGGTGTTGGATGGCCACAGGTCATGGTACTGTGCTGGACAAGGACAGGGGGTGGGAGAGGGGTGTTGGATGGCCACAGTTCATGGTACTGTGCTGGACAAGGACAAGGGGTGGGAGAGGGGTGTTGGGTGTAGGGAGGGAGAAGGCCACAGCTCATGGTACTGTGCTTGACAAGGACAAGGGGTGGGAGAGGGGTGTTGGGTGTAGGGAGGGAGAAGGCCACAGGTCATGGTACTGTGCTGGACAAGGTCAGGGGGTGGGAGAGGGGTGTTGGGTGTAGGGAGGGAGAAGGCCACAGGTAATGGTACTGTGCTGGACAAGGACAGGGGGTGGGAGAGGGGTGTTGGGTGTAGGGAGGGAGAAGGCCACAGGTCATGGTACTGTGCTGGACAAGGACAGGTGTGGGAGAGGGGTGTTGGATGTCCACAGTTCATGGTACTGTGCTGGACAAGGACAAGGGGTGGGAGGGGGGTGTTGGATGTAGGGAGGGAGAAGGCCACAGGTCATGGTACTGTGCTTGACAAGGACAGGGAGTGGGAGAGGGATGTTGGGTGTAGGGAGGGAGAAGGCCACAGTTCATGGTACTGTGCTTGACAAGGACAAGGGGTGGGAGGGGGGTGTTGGATGTAGGGAGGGAGAAGGCCACAGGTCATGGTACTGTGCTGGACAAGGACAGGGTGTGGGAGAGGGGTGTTGGATGTCCACAGTTCATAGTACTGTGCTGGACAAGGACAGGGGGTGGGAGAGGGGTGTTGGATGGCCACAGGTCATGGTACTGTGCTGGACAAGGACAGGGGGTGGGAGAGGGGTGTTGGATGGCCACAGTTCATGGTACTGTGCTGGACAAGGACAGGTTGTGGGAGAGGGGTGTTGGATGGCCACAGGTTATGGTACTGTGCTTGACAAGGACAGGGTGTGGGAGAGGGGTGTTGGATGGCCACAGGTCATGGTACTGTGCTGGACAAGGACAGGGGGTGGGAGAGGGGTGTTGGATGGCCACAGGTCATGGTACTGTGCTTGACGAGGACAGGGTGTGGGAGAGGGGTGTTGGATGGCCACAGGTCATGGTACTGTGCTTGACAAGGACAGGGTGTGGGAGAGGGGTGTTGGATGTCCACAGTTCATGGTACTGTGCTGGACAAGGACAGGGTGTGGGAGAGGGGTGTTGGATGTCCACAGGACATGGTACTGTGCTGGACAAGGACAGGGTGCGGGAGAGGGGTGTTGGATGGCCACAGTTCATGGTACTGTGCTTGACAAGGACAGGGTGTGGGAGAGGGGTGTTGGATGGCCACAGGTCATGGTACTGTGCTTGACAAGGACAAGGGGTGGGAGAGGGGTGTTGGATGGGCACAGGTCATGGTACTGTGCTTGACAAGGACAAGGGGTGGGAGAGGGGTGTTGGATGTCCACAGATCATGGTACTGTGCTGGACAAGGACAGGGTGTGGGAGAGGGGTGTTGGATGTAGGGAGGGAGAAGGCCACAGCTCATGCTACTGTGCTGGACAAGGACAGGGAGTGGGAGAGGGGTGTTGGATGTAGGGAGGGAGAAGGCCACAGCTCATGGTACTGTGCTGGACAAGGACAGGGGTGGGAGAGGGGTGTTGGATGTAGGGAGGGAGAAGGCCACAGCTCATGGTACTGTGCTGGACAAGGACAGGGGTTGGAGAGGGGTGTTGGATGTAGGGAGGGAGAAGGCCACAGATCATGGTACTGTGCTGGACAAGGACAGGGAGTGGGAGAGGGGTGTTGGATGTAGGGAGGGAGAAGGCCACAGCTCATGGTACTGTGCTTGACAAGGACAGGGTGTGGGAGAGGGGTGTTGGATGGCCACAGGTCATGGTACTGTGCTTGACAAGGACAAGGGGTGGGAGAGGGGTGTTGGATGTCCACAGATCATGGTACTGTGCTGGACAAGGACAGGGTGTGGGAGAGGGGTGTTGGATGTCCACAGTTCATGGTACTGTGCTGGACAAGGACAGGGTGTGGGAGAGGGGTGTTGGATGGCCACAGTTCATGGTACTGTGCTGGACAAGGACAGGGTGTGGGAGAGGGGTGTTGGATGGGCACAGCTCATGGTACTGTGCTGGACAAGGACAGGGGGTGGGAGAGGGGTGTTGGATGGCCACAGTTCATGGTACTGTGCTGGACAAGGACAGGGTGTGGGAGAGGGGTGTTGGATGTCCACAGTTCATGGTACTGTGCTGGACAAGGACAAGGGGTGGGAGAGGGGTGTTGGATGGCCACAGTTCATGGTACTGTGCTGGACAAGGACAGGGTGTGGGAGAGGGGTGTTGGATGGGCACAGCTCATGGTACTGTGCTGGACAAGGACAGGGGGTGGGAGAGGGGTGTTGGATGGCCACAGTTCATGGTACTGTGCTGGACAAGGACAGGGTGTGGGAGAGGGGTGTTGGATGTCCACAGTTCATGGTACTGTGCTGGACAAGGACAAGGGGTGGGAGAGGGGTGTTGGATGTCCACAGGTCATGGTACTGTGCTTGACAAGGACAGGGTGTGGGAGAGGGGTGTTGGATGTCCACAGTTCATGGTACTGTGCTTGACAAGGACAAGGGGTGGGAGAGGGGTGTTGGATTTCCACAGTTCAAGGTGGCACGATGGTGGCGGTATAGCAGTGATAAAATTAGATGGCACATTGAGGGCATAGTATTAGGCTGTATATAACATTAAGGACACATTGACATGATCTAATCTAAGAATGACCCACTATATGAAACCTGTACAGTACCATGCCCATACTGCCATTCTCGGGAGCAGAACTCTGGTTGTTGGGGACCTTGAAAAGGGTCAAATTATATAGGAAATGTACTAGAAAAAGTAACATTTTTGCTATGTTCTTCCCTGATGTTGGAAGTAGGAAATAGTACATCAGGTTTTAACACCTATTTCTACTTTATTTCCTATCTAAAATAACACTTCATGAGGATTCTTATCAGGAGGCAGATAACGCTGATAAGGGCCGCACTGGTTGCTATGACGTCACTGCTCCTCCCAATAATGTAATGAGATGAGGGACTGATTGGTGAAGAAGACATCTTGATCCCATATTAATTTTCAACAGCCTCATAGGTTAAAGGATTCTTATTAGGCAACATTCATTATCTAAGACATACTTGTCTAGACTATATGTATTATATATCAGCATGGCTACACTTTATGGCTCTTTCAAATAAATTTCATTTTTGGGGTCTTGAGGGCTCATTGAGGGTGAGTCTTCATATTTAGCTTCTTTTTATTTGAACAGCATCATGGGAAGGATATTCGACATAAACCTTGGTTTGAGTCAGTGGAGGGTATTTTTTAAGTCAATATCTGGGGACCTTTTATCTATTGTTGAAATTCCAATTATTAAGGTTGGTCGCTACTCTTTAGCTAAAGTCATCAGAAAATCTTCAATTTTGGTCCATAGGCAGCTTAAATCATATATAATTGAGTAATGAAAAGAAAACATTTGAAAAATAAAGTATTTCATTTATTTTCTTTAAAAATGAGAAAAAATAGTCAAAACTTTTTTGATTTAACTTAACATGAACCATAATCACAGAAATCTTGAAGTTTGCATATATTGTAATTTGTTTATTTTGCCAATAAATCATTACAAACAGGTGATGCTTTTCATATAATGGCAGACATCAATGTACAAAGCAAAAAAAAAGAAGTCAAAATGGTCCAAAAAGATATAGAGATCTATTGGCCAATTGACACTAGACACTACACTACCACCATCTGGTGTAGAACAGTTCCCCTATACACTCTCCTCCCACAGTTGGGTTAACAGCATTCAGCAAGCAGCAGCCATGCATGGCAGACAGACATATATATATACTGATTACCAATAAATCACCATCTATCCTTCAGTGCTCTAACTCAGGTCAAGTAGAAAATAAAAAAAAATGCAACCTTTTCTATAGTATCAATACCATGCCTATGCTCACTAAAAAAAAAATGGAATGATAATGGTAAACTCCAATCTGTCCTCTATTCAGAATATCACATTAAATCCTATCGCCTGAGTGCCCATTGATTTGCCACTGTGGCGACATTTTGGAAACCCGCCAGCCAATGTTTCTGGTGTAACCATAGCAACCACTCCCCCCACATCCCAACGCGACGGGTGTTTTTTCGATCCTTAGGGTCCCCTGAACAAGATTCAAGATGTTAACATTGATTATCTTGGGATGCACTATCGGTTTTGGCTCATTATCCATGCACTGAAAAAAGTCTTCCTGACAAAATGACATGTATATCCATGTCAACTTGATTTGACACAGAGAGCACATGTCATTGGGACATGGCACATATGTCACCATGACAACTTTCTTCATTACACTTGTCAAGTGGAGTTGACAAACCAAATTTGAGAGTGTCAACCTCATTCAACATGCCTTTCACGCATGTCATGTGGGAGACAATCGTGACCTGTGTGTGTGGGTTCAGACCACTTTTGGGTCAATTTTGGTACCATGTTATTCAAGGGGTATGCTCGATCCCCAAGCTCTAAGACTATCTTGCCTTGTCTGGATCCTAAAGCTATTGGTGTTGTTGGAAAGAAGACATAATAAGCTTTTCATTAAGCCCTAATACATGTTTTTAAGTTCAGATTTGAGTGTACCAGACAGTACCCGCACATGGATAGTGAGCCAAAACCGGTAGTGTATCCCAAGATAATCAATGTTAACATCTTGAATATTGTTCAGGGGACCCTAAGGATCGAAAAAACACCTGTTGTGTTGGGATGTGGCGGGGGGTGCATGGTGGGCCCTATCAGCCCCCGGCCTAATATGTCTGAGTGGACATTTTACCATTAATCTGTGTAAGGTACATGGCAAAATTTCACTTTAAATTCAAATTATGACTAATTAATTGATCTCAATTGTGTTCCCACACCATGCCCAGGCTTCTATTTGGGACCCAGCTTCTATTGGAGCCAGTGGCCCTTATGACCAGGCTTATAAACGGGGCAGGCTTCCATTTGTGGCCAGGCTTATATCCGTGGAAATACAGTACATATGCCATATGCTACATAAATACAATTCACACTCCTTGTAGATCTCTCATTTGTAGTCAGTTTTAAAGCAAAAGAGAGGGGAAAAACCTTTTTAAATGATAAGTTTGCTAGTTATAAAGGGAAACCTATCTCAAAGACTCAAAGACTTTCCAGCTGAAAATGTTACGCCTTGTGGGATTTGCAGGTGCCTTAAATGTGACGTGCTTATGAAAGAAGTTATATGAAACAGCGTAAATACCATAGAGAAGACACTATGTTACAATGAGTAGGTATGTGTGTCACTTCATCTTCATACCACCGTACAGTGATTAGTGTACGGTCATTAGATATGGCAGCATACAGCGGGGTAGGGGACAGACTTCCGCCTGACCTGATTATAGTGCTAAGGACATGGCTTCCTGTATCTCAATAATGATATAGAGACAGACATAGGGACAGGGACACACAGACAGACAGAGGGACAGAGGGACAGGGACACACAGACAAACAGAGGGACAGGGACACAGACAGACAGATGGACAGGCAGACACAGGTACAGGCAGACACAGGTACAGGCAGACAGATGGACAGGCAGACACAGGGACGGGCAGACACAGGGACAGGCAGGCATAGGGACAAGCAGACACAGGGACAGGCAGACACAGGGACAGGCAGACAGAGGGACAGGCAGACAGAGGGGGACAGGCAGACACAGGTACAGGCAGACAGATGGACAGGCAGACACAGGGACAGGCAGACACAGGGACGGGCAGACACAGGGACGGGCAGACACAGGGACAGGCAGACACAGGGACGGGCAGACACAGGGACAGACAGAGGGACAGGCAGACAAAGGGACAGGCAGACAGATGGACGGGCAGACAGATTGACAGGCAGACACAGCGACGGGCAGACACAGGGACAGGCAGACACAGGGACAGACAGAGGGACAGGCAGACAAAGGGACAGGCAGAGGGACAGACAGACAAAGGGACAGACAGACACAGGGACAGGCAGACACAGGGACAAGCAGACACAGGGACAGACAGAGGAACAGACAGACGGACAGATGGAAGGAGACAGATGGACAGAGTGACAGACAGAGAGGGGGACAGACAGGGACAGAGGCAGACAGAGGGATGGACAGAGATAGAGGGACAGGCAGAGGGACACCAAGAGACAGAGACAAAGGCAGACAGAGGGACAGGCAGAAAGACAGAAAGACAGACCGAGGGACAGACAGAAAAACAGACAGACAGAAAGACAGACAGAGGGACAGACAGAAAAACAGACAGAAAAACAGACAGAGGGACAGACAGAAAGACAGATAGAGGGACAGACAGGGGACAGACAGAGGGACAGACAGAGGGACAGACAGAAAGACAGACAGATAGATAGAGGGATAGACAGAGGGACAGGCAGACAGAGGTACAGAGACAAAGACAGAAAGAGGATCAGACAGAAAGACAGAGGGACAGATAGAGGGACATACGGAGGGACAGATATGGGGATGAACATGCCATGAGAGATGGTGCTTGGTAAATGTGACAAAGGGGCTACCTAACCTTCAGTAATTACACAGAGAGCTCATACTCATTCTCATAGGGGGGTGGGGTCAAAACTAAATTTGGCCAATCCAAATACTCATTGCGTCGTGTCATTCCACATGCCTATCCGATTTTTTCTTTTTTTTTTTGGGGGGGGGGGCATTTTGCAAAATCAGTTCTTAGTAGGGGGCGCCATCATTTTTGTCATAGTGGTGGGGGGTCGAAAAAGAATCTGCCAATTGGCAAAAATCCATCTAGCCCCCCCCCCCATTTGCCAATAAATTACTCGTCCCTTACAGGGTAAAAGTACATAAATCATTCACACAATCCTTTGATTTAGGTTATGTAATGTGTAGGTTCTCTCGTATGTTATTCTGCAGCTCTATGATTCATTGGACCTAACCCAAGCATGACCACAAGACAAACTCATGACAGGGCCAATGTCAAAAGTCTGAGAGAGAGAAGGTATATTCACCTAATTTACTATGCCTATGATCTAAAAATTAATGTTGACCTCATTGACAATAGGGATTTACCAACCAGGCATTTCGACGGTACGAGGTACCGTTACACTCATATCAAACATTCTGTATATGGTAAATCAGCCAGATTTAGAGCAATAAACTGCTGGAATACACTAATATTCTGGAGAAAGAATTATTCAAAAACACAATCCAAAAAGATTTTCCAAATTGTTTTATTATACCAATTGATACAGACTGGTTCAGCTAAGTCGAGTAGCTGGTATTACCACTTCTAGTCAATAATCTTATAATTTGCCACTGTAGCAGCTGGTATTTACCACTGCTCATTGTGTCATTATCTATGTCTTTTCATGCTGTATTATCTATGGTATTATCACTGTTTCTCCATATCTATGTCCTTAATATTGCATTCTATTTTCATCTTAGGGTATGACATGTGGTATTATTATTATTATGGTGAACTGACATTTATGCTTGAGATTGATATGGGCGTTTCTCCTCTGACATCCCTTACCCGTGCTTTAGAGGGATTTTCTTGAAAAGTGACCTTTGCCGAGAGGTATTTTTGTGAGAAAGAACCTCTATGTGGGGAAGATTTGCTTACATTTTTTCCCCAAAAAAGCAGGCCCTTGGTTGGAGGGATTTTGGTCAAAAAGTGGCCATTTTTGGAGTGAATTAGTCAAAGATTGACATGCGAGACGATTTTTGTTGAAAGATGACCAGTGCTTAGAAGGATTTTTTTTGCCCAAAAGGGACCCTTGCTTAGAGTGAGTTTGCTCAAAAAGTGCCCTTGCCAGCCGCACACATGAAGTCCCCCCCCCCCCCACCAGGGGTAGTGTCTATGTGGCACATACATGTGCAGAAACAGATTGCTGCATGATGTACCTCAATCAGGACCTGCCTGTGTCCTTATACATGAGGTCTACCAGCCCCCCCCCCCCCACCAAACCCCCCTAGCTCCTCCCCCCCCCCATGATGTACGGTCTGTTACCACCCCACCCCCACCAAACCCCCCCCCCCCCCAGCTCCTCCTCCCCCCCCCCCCCACACTGATGTACCCTGTCCTGAGTCAGGGCAGGGTCATGTCCATGCGTGCATGACGATTCTTCTCTTTTTAACATCATTTTTCTTCAAGAAAAATAATTATGATTACCAAGCTGTTTATCAGACCAGATGCTCCCACATTCAATACCTAAACGATGAATTGTAATAACTCATGATTTTCTCCCCAAGCTGTAGCAGTAGATCTGGCGTGGACAGAAGGAATGGGAGCGAGTACTTTGATAAAGGACATTCATTAGTGATGACGTATGTCAAGTTCTTTGGAACTTAAGATCTTAAGTTCCAAAGAACTTGACATTCCCTAAAGACTTCCAACCTGGCATAATCAATTACTAACTCATGTAATGGAATATGGTTTCATAGTAATCTATAACCCTTCTGTGTTGAGGGAGTTGTCAGGACGGGTACCCAGGGTGAAGGCTTAGAATAAGGTGTGGCGCAGAGTAGGGTGTGGCTTCACTAAGACAAGGGAAACAAGTACTCCGTGCACTGACGCCATAAAGCACTTAGTTCATGGTGAATTTGTCACCTCACTTCTTCTGGTATATACGTATGTGTGTGTGTGGGTGTGTGTGTGTGGGGGGGGGGCTGAACATGAACTAAGGCTAAAAGGCACAGAACATGCACATTATGTACTAGTCGATCTGCTAGTGAAAAAAACAAACATGTTGAATGGTCTTGGCGAAATTCTTGTGGGCACAAAAGGTGTTGTGTCTTGGGGTTGTCTCAGACCTTTTACAATTCACTGTTGTGTTGTTGTATATCCAAAACAGTGGAAAAGGGGAAAGAAGAGGGTTTGGGGGCAGCCCCGGATTTCTGAAATGTTTGGAGTGTGAAAAGGCCGTTTTGTTGTTGTTTTTTATGTTGATTGATACAAAAAATAACCACTTCCGACGTTTCTTGCGATAAACTAAAACTAAAATGTGTGTATGAGGAAAGGGAAGGGGGCTTTGGAAATAATCCCAATGATATTTCTTTTAGACAATTTTTACAAAGTTCACAATCTTATCAATCCTGTCTTATCTATAATGGATGTCAAAGCGGGTTCCTTATAAATGAGTGCAGGGGGGCGGGGCAGGGAGAAGGTCAGACAAGAAAAATAATAACCCACAATACATGTATTTTTCTTCTTTTTTTTTTACCCTAGTTTATTTATCATACCTTGTATATGCGAACATAGAGCACCGGTGTGTGCGATAAGTCTTGTAGGAAATATAGAATATTGTACACTCAATCATAGATAATTATGGTGGACTTGGTGACCTTGTTACATGGAATCATATATAATAGAGAAATCTCATCATTTCACTTTCTTCTGATAATTAAGATGATAGACAAATTAAATGATGATAAATAGATAGTACAGAATTCAGAATTCCTAACAATACCCCTATACCGGGCGCTTATTTGAGACCGGTGTCTATTTGAGAGCCCGGCGCTTAAACTGGCCACCATGGTATATGTAATACACCACTACCTTCATTTAACACAACGGGTGTATCGTGATTGTTGGCTTCCACCTAATAACACAATATTGTTTTATATAATCTTTAGGGATGTGTCATTTATTGCCAGGTGGGGGGCTTGTTAGATATGGGGGGGTCATTTTGAAAAAGAGCCCAATAAACCTTCACACTAGAGTAACGAAGACCATATGGATGTGGAGGTATATCAGTATCTAGTCTATATTACTAGTCATATAGAACACATCTATTGTAGTACTTATGATGTCGACGCACTATGTAATGTCCTGTGATGTCCTTTGATGTCCGTATATCAAAATCACAAAAAAATGTAGCGAAGACCTGTATAGATATAGAGATGTGTCTTGAATAAAGAATGAGCGCTGCTCTATTATAAAAAAAAAAACAAAAAAAAAACCTTCACACTGGAGGGGGGGGGGGGTTAAAACTAAATATGGGCAATTTAAATACCCAACGTGACGTGTCATTCCATGCGCATATCCGATTTTTTGGGGGTCATTTTGCAAAATCAGTTCTTAGTGGGGGGGGGGGGGGTCGCGATCATTTTTGCCATAGTGGTGGGGGGTCTGAAAAAAATCTGGCAATCCGCCAAAATCCATCAATCCCCCCCCCCAACCTAGCAATAAATGACTCGTCCCATATATAGATAATATAACATGGCCTCATACAGGCGAACGCCTGAATTCAACCAGCAGCAGTTGTTGTTCTGCAATAATTGACATGAGTATTATCTACATATTTACTACAACACCCAACATTCCATAGCCTACATTGGCATAGTTTTTTCCTTTTTCAGTGGTAGATTTGGATTTGGAAAAGGAGGGGGTGCGGCCCAAAAGGAGGGCGCACTCCTTACTTTTGAGCATATTTTGGGGTAAAAAAGCTAGTAAACTCTTAAGTAATGACAAAAATTAGGGAGCTTGCCTCACCATCTAAATCTGCCACTGATTTTGATGATTTTCTGAAAATAATTTATTCGTTTAACACTTGGACGGACATTATTCATTAGTCCATCATTATGAAAAATATAACAGAATCATGTAACAGATGAACTATGGCCAGGATACTTATAAACATTTCTCCTCTAAGGGGGAACAATAGGGTGGTTAGAGCAGAACACTTTAGTGTTAATGGTTTACAAGAAATGTTTCATACCCGTGCATATCATACACCATTATGACTGTCTAAAATAGTTTTGTAAATTTTTTCCCATATTGATGTGTTTCCATGGTTACAGAGCCAGAATGGAACAAAAATGTTCTTTTTTTGGCCTCTTTAGCTTTGAACGGCATTATGAGATGGAATTTCTATATTTTTCTAAGATTTGATGAATTAGAATTGAAAAAGAAGTCATTTTCTAGGGTGCTTTTTTTTCATTAGCTGATACTTCAATTATTAAGGGCTACAGAGCCATTTGAATTTCTATAGTTACCAAAAAGACAGTGATTTTTTTAATTTTTTCCAATTTTTCGGTAACTATGGATGAATGATATGCATGGGTATGAAACATTTCTTCTGAACCATTCGGGCTAAAGTGTTCTGTTTGAACCACCCTATTGTTCCCCCTTAAGCAACTCTTCAAATTCTGGCCTGTTGGCCAATATTCCTATACCTATATATATATATATATATATATATATATATATATATATATATATATATATATATATATATATATATATATATATTGTGAGCCAGCAAGCTAAATGAACCGTCCAAGGGGGATTACCGGTAGTACCAATTCTGACCACCAGGGGGACACCACTAAGGCTTAAAAAGGGGAAACTAGACCGATAATTCTATCATACTAGTTTTTTATGAGGATTTCAATTGATAGTCCTAAAAGGAAATTTCCGATTTTAGTCCAAACCTTCCAAATTTGGAATGCACGTAGAACGTTTTTAGGAAATTTCAGGGCATAAATCAGTGTATTTGTTGATATGTGTTGCCATGGAAACAAGATTTCCACTAAAAATAGAGGAATAAAAAAGCCCATTGATAGCCCCACTCACAGGGATGAATGTACTCAAAAAATGGTAAAAATCCTATTTCTATGTCAAATTCTATGAGAAAATGATTTTAAAGAATATGATAATTTTCCTTATTTGCAAAATTATGCATACTTATACTAATCTTGAGTTAACTTGGGAAATATGCAAGTTAGAGCTTATTTGGGATAGCGATAGGTCAGTGATCACCCAAATTCATAGACCCATAACTCAAAAACTAGGAGAGATATTTTCTTATGTAATACATCATTGAAAAGCTCATGACCTGAATTTAGAAATTGACTTTTCCCCTCGGGGGACCCTTTTGCCTTGGCTGGACATATATAATATAATATAATATAATATAATATAATATATATATATATATATATATATATATATATATATATATATATATATATATATATATATATATATATATACATACAAAATACATACAGGGTAATACAAGTTGGAATGCACGATACCCATCTATGTTATTATACAAGCTTGAATATATTTATATATACATGTATACATAGACAGTAGCACACACTAATATATTTATATATACATGTATACATAGACAGTAGCACACACTAATATATTTATATATACATGTATACATAGACAGTAGCACACACTAATATATTTATATATACATGTATACATAGACAGTAGCACACACTAATATATTTATATATACATGTATACATAGACAGTAGCACACACTAATATATTTATATATACATGTATACATAGACAGTAGCACACACTAATATATTTATATATACATGTATACATAGACAGTAGCACACACTAATATATATATATATATATATATATATATATATATATATATATATACATGTATACATAGACAGTAGCACACACTAATATATTTATATATACATGTATACATAGACAGTACCACACACTAATATATTGCACATCATGTAGTGAGAATGGAGGGAAATACCTGCATAAATATGATACAAGCTTTAAGCCTATACAATGATGAATGTACTCTGAGATATTATGAATTTTACATAGCCAGGAGCACTTAGTCTCAAAGCCAGAGGTTAAACATGTATATAAAATATATAAACTGTTGTTCCTATTTCACCATTTGGTTCCACTGATGTCCACCTTGAAGATATAACCCCCCCCCGCCCCAGCCCCCACCATGGACGTCGGAGGACAAGGTTCGCTATACACACATACGGTGAAAATGCATGTTAAACTTCATAAGTTTAAGCCATAATCATCATTAAAGTGACATAGTCCGATTTTTTTCATTTTTCAAATCCTATTCAAATGTGTTTCATACACAAGATTAACATCATATTTAGGTATGAGTGGACCCTCTGTTGATAACTTTAGCTCATATAAGCTTAGAAAGGGGTCCCATGAACCCATCCATAGGCATTTTACAGTATGTTCCTAATGGATGGAGTTTGGGCATGCACTCCAAAACTAGGAAACCGGATAGAAATCTAACGATTCCTTTAACTATGAGCTTAATCATGGAGAAGGAGAGCAACTAAAATAGGAACCATATTAAGTACGATCTATGTGAACATCCTGGTTCATTTTATGCCACTTTAATAGTGTTTGTTAGACTAACAGAAATGGTTAAATGTGGACATTATTGACTTTGGTACATTACTGTATCGACACAACCGACTAGCTCCGCAGTTCTATTAATTTATTTATAAATCAATATTTTGTTCTGTATCAATCATTCAGAGTTTAGTAAAATGTTTCTACATTATGATAAAACAGACCTTTTTTTCTTCATCATACTAAGATATTAGTAACACATTGATAATATTAGACATTTCCATAACCCTGCTACCATTGCTAACTGTAAGTGACTTATATAAAGGGAGACTAAGCCAGGTCATGTGACCCCCGTATTGGGCTGACGCTGTTATAACCCGCAAGCCTGAAGGGTCAAGAATTTTTTTCATGCATTAAATATCTTTGGAAAGATTGTGAGTTAAGCAATAAATTTCATATATGGTAGCTAGGGGTGTCAATGAAAATACTGGTAATTTTAGTTCCAATGCAGAAATCACTTTGTGATATTCTTTATCACGAGACTAAGGCTTCCTATTCCTGTAATTATCATTGAGGGTAAAACATTTATTTCTATCATCCAGAGAATGAGTATCAGATTTATACATTGTTATTATAACCATCACTAGGCCTCTATACTGACAGTGTCAGATAGTTCCACTGCCCGGCCGCTGTTGGTCTCGTTCCTCTTGATGGCGTCAGAGAGTTTTTCCTCCATACTGAATCCCATGAGGTCCTTCCGTGTTATAACGCCCACCACACAGTTATCTGTATCGACCACGGTGAGGTGGCGCAGTCCTAGCGTGCGGAATACGACATACGTACGGTGTAACGAGAACTTGTCTGGTATACTGACTGCTGATTGGTTCACATACGGCTCCTGGAACATGTGAAAAGATGAGACTTGATCTGCATATTAACAAACATTATTAAGAGAGTAATGAATGGGCACCTCATTCAGTGTATTGTAGGATATTGTAACGAGTGGGCACCTCATTCAGTGTATCGTAGGATTTCGTAACGAGTGGCCACTGTCTTTATTACATGATTAATCAATAAAAAATCAATAAATAATCAATAGAATATCAATAAATAAAGTTGAAAACAAAAATTCCCCCTCCCTGGGACTGGAAGCCTGCTATAGTGTGTGTACACGGTCGGTACACACAGCTCGGCGCCCCACAGCCTTTTGGTCTGAACACGTCCCGCAGTCCTCTATAATTATATTACTATTGAAAAAGCCTATTCTATCCTTATTCTAACCACTAACCACCGGGCGACACACATTTCGGCTTGGTTTGCTTTGAATGCGTCTCGCGGTTATGGCAGAGGACACACGGCAAAAAAAGATGCGGCCGGACCGGGACTCATCCCGCCTACCTGTAGAAGCTGAGTGCAATGCGCTAACCACTAGACCACCGGGTCTCACACCTCGGCACCCGGCTTGGCTTGCTTTGGTTTGAACGCTTCCCGCGTCTCGCAGTTATGGCCCGCAGTTGTCGCTGTTATGCGAGCAGTAGCGACAAAGCTGCTAGGGATTTTCACACTGTGAATGTATAATAGTTATATGTGAGTGACCTCCCCGGGCTTTGTATCATATCAAGAACTGGTTCTAGCCAACCACTTCTCGTCAGTCCCTGTGGCACAATGCATAGGGAGTGGAATTTGGGATCTGAGACTGCAGGTTTGACCCCTACCCTGGCCATGAAAATTTCGTGGGTTTTAACATGAAACATATGACATATGTTAGTACATGTGACATGTGACATGTTGGGAGTGCCGATATCCTGGATATCAGTACTCCTAGGAGTGCCAATATCAAGGATATCAGCACTCCTATGACCTGCAAAATCGACAGGTATCAGAATGGGAATATCCAGAAAAAGCACCCAAAATCACAGAGGTTGTGTTATAAATATATATATATATATATGTATATATATATATGTATATATATGTATATATGTATATATGTATATATATATGTATATATATATATATATGTATATATATATGTATATATATATGTATGTATATATGTATGTATATATATATGTATATATATATATGTATATATATGTATATATATGTATATATATATATATATATATATATATATATATATATATATATATATATACGTCATTGTGATGCATGAATGCAGCCTTGGTGAGTAGCTCACATTGACTGCATTCATGTATCATGGTGAGTAGCTCACATTGTGCTGCATCCATGTATCATGGTGAGTAGCTCACATTGTGCTGCATTCATGTATCATGGTGAGTATCTCACTGTGCTGCATTCATGTATCATGGTGAGTAGCTCACATTGACTGCATTCATGTATCATGGTGAGTAGCTCACATTGACTGCATTCATGTATCATGGTGAGTATCTCACATTGACTGCATTCATGTATCATGGTGAGTAGCTCACATTGTGCTGCATCCATGTATCATGGTGAGTAGCTCACATTGTGCTGCATTCATGTATCATGGTGAGTATCTCACTGTGCTGCATTCATGTATCATGGTGAGTAGCTCACATTGTGCTGCATCCATGTATCATGGTGAGTATCTCACTGTGCTGCATTCATGTATCATGGTGAGTAGCTCACATTGACTGCATTCATGTATCATGGTGAGTAGCTCACATTGTGCTGCATCCATGTATCATGGTGAGTAGCTCACATTGTGCTGCATTCATGTATCATGGTGAGTATCTCACTGTGCTGCATTCATGTATCATGGTGAGTAGCTCACATTGACTGCATTCATGTATCATGGTGAGTAGCTCACATTGACTGCATTCATGTATCATGGTGAGTATCTCACATTGACTGCATTCATGTATCATGGTGAGTAGCTCACATTGACTGCATTCATGTATCATGGTGAGTAGCTCACACTGTGCTGCATTCATGTATCATGGTGAATAGCTCACATTGTGCTGCATTCATGTATCATGGTGAGTAGCTCACATTGTGCTGCATCCATGTATCATGGTGAGTAGCTCACATTGTGCTGCATTCATGTATCATGGTGAGTATCTCACTGTGCTGCATTCATGTATCATGGTGAGTAGCTCACATTGACTGCATTCATGTATCATGGTGAGTAGCTCACATTGACTGCATTCATGTATCATGGTGAGTATCTCACATTGACTGCATTCATGTATCATGGTGAGTAGCTCACATTGACTGCATTCATGTATCATGGTGAGTAGCTCACACTGTGCTGCATTCATGTATCATGGTGAGTAGCTCACATTGACTGCATTCATGTATCATGGTGAGTAGCTCACATTGACTGCATCCATGTATCATGGTGAGTAGCTCACATTGTGCTGCATTCATGTATCATGGTGAGTAGCTCACACTGACTGCATTCATGTATCATGGTGAGTAGCTCACATTGTGCTGCATTCATGTATCATGGTGAGTAGCTCACACTGTGCTGCATTCATGTATCATGGTGAGCAGCTCACATTGACTGCATTCATGTATCATGGTGAGTAGCTCACATTGACTGCATTCATGTATCATGGTGAGTAGCTCACATTGACTGCATTCATGTATCATGGTGAGTAGCTCACATTGTGCTGCATTCATGTATCATGGTGAGTAGCTCACACTGTGCTGCATTCATGTATCATGGTGAGTAGCTCACACTGTGCTGCATTCATGTATCATGGTGAGTAGCTCACATTGTGCTGCATTCATGTATCATGGTGAGTAGCTCACATTGTGCTGCATTCATGTATCATGGTGAGTAGCTCACTTTGACTGCATTCATGTATCATGGTGAGTAGCTCACATTGTGCTGCATTCATGTATCATGGTGAGTAGCTCACTGTGCTGCATTCATGTATCATGGTGAGTAGCTCACATTGTGCTGCATTCATGTATCATGGTGAGTAGCTCACATTGTGCTGCATTCATGTATCATGGTGAGTAGCTCACACTGTGCTGCATTCATGTATCATGGTGAGTAGCTCACACTGTGCTGCATTCATGTATCATGGTGAGTAGCTCACATTGTGCTGCATTCATGTATCATGGTGAGTAGCTCACAATGACTGCATTCATGTATCATGGTGAGTAGCTCACACTGTGCTGCATTCATGTATCATGGTGAGCAGCTCACACTGTGCTGCATTCATGTATCATGGTGAGTAGCTCACATTGTGCTGCATTCATGTATCATGGTGAGTAGCTCACATTGACTGCATTCATGTATCATGGTGAGTAGCTCACACTGTGCTGCATTCATGTATCATGGTGAGTAGATCACATTGTGCTGCATTCATGTATCATGGTGAGCAGCTCACATTGACTGCATTCATGTATCATGGTGAGTAGCTCACATTGACTGCATCCATGTATCATGGTGAGTAGATCACATTGTGCTGCATTCATGTATCATGGTGAGCAGCTCACATTGACTGCATTCATGTATCATGGTGAGTAGCTCACATTGACTGCATCCATGTATCATGGTGAGTAGCTCACACTGTGCTGCATTCATGTATCATGGTGAGTAGCTCACATTGTGCTGCATTCATGTATCATGGTGAGTAGCTCACATTGTGCTGCATTCATGTATCATGGTGAGTAGCTCACATTATGCTGCATTCATGTATCATGGTGAGTAGCTCACATTGTGCTGCATTCATGTATCATGGTGAGTAGCTCACATTGTGCTGCATTCATGTATCATGGTGAGTAGCTCACATTGTGCTGCATTCATGTATCATGGTGAGTAGCTCACATTGTGCTGCATTCATGTATCATAGTGAGTAGCTCACACTGTGCTGCATTCACGTATCATGGTGAGTAGCTCACATTGACTGCATTCATGTATCATGGTGAGTAGCTCACATTGTGCTGCATTCATGTATCATGGTGAGTAGCTCACACTGTGCTGCATTCATGTATCATGGTGAGTAGCTCACACTGTGCTGCATTCATGTATCATGGTGAGTAGCTCACATTGTGCTGCATTCATGTATCATGGTGAGTAGCTCACAGAATTTACCAGAATGACTCCCCGTGCGCATTGTTTACATCGCCATCTTGGAGCTATGACGTCACTAAATGGTCACGTGACCTCGGCGTGTGATATTTTCGCGGGTTATTGCACGGGGGGTGTGAGATACGGCCCTCGAGTGCTAGAGCTATGGGCTGTCATTATCTCGGGCATATCAACATGAAATAAAGGAGCATACCTGCAGTAGTGGTGGAGCAGCCAAAGCAGGGGGGGGGAATGAACTAAATTTAGGTAATTTTGAGAATAATCTATAACCCACACCTGGGTTAGTGTCTGGGATGCATCCCCCACATCTCCACCACAGTATAACACATTACACAGCACAGCAGCATCTGTAGGGTCATGAGGACATGAGAGGAAGAAACTCCAGACAAGGAAGGCAGGAATTTAACAGGAGAGGGAGACGAGACATCAAAGACAGCCAATAGATCAGGGAGTATAGAGTTGGGGATTAAGGACAGATTAAGATGGGTGAGGTACAGATTGCCCTCTAAGGATTAAGTCCTACTAACTATGGGGTGGATGTGTTTGGTGTAAATAGGGCAGCAGGATGTCATTAAGGTCATTACACATGCTGCATTAGGTGTATTAACTATGAGGGAATGTGGAAGGTGTAAATAGGACAGCAGGATGTCATTAAGATCATGACAAATGCTGCATTATGTGTATTAACTATGAGGGAATGTGGGGGGGGGTGTAAATAGGACAGCAGGATGTCATTAAGATCATTATACATGCTGCATTAGGTTATTAACTATGAGGGAATGTGGGGGGTGTAAATAGGACAGCAGGATGTCATTAAGGTCATGACACATGCTGCATTAGGTGTATTAACTATGAGGGAATGTGGGGGGGGGTGTAAATAGGACAGCAGGATGTCATTAAGATCATTACACATGCTGCATTAGGCGTATTAACTATGAGGGAATGTGGAAGGTGTAAATAGGACAGCAGGATGTCATTAAGGTCGTTACACATGCTGCATTAGGTGTATTAACTATGAGGGAATGTGGAAGGTGTAAATAGGACAGCAGGATGTCATTAAGGTCATTATACATGCTGCATTAGGTTATTAACTATGAGGGAATGTGGGGGGGGGTGTAAATAGGACAGCAGGATGTCATTAAGATCATTACACATGCTGCATTAGGTGTATTAACTATGAGGGAATGTGGGGGGGGGTGTAAATAGGACAGCAGGATGTCATTAAGATCATTACACATGCTGCATTAGGTGTATTAACTATGAGGGAATGTGGAAGGTGTAAATAGGACAGCAGGATGTCATTAAGGTCATTATACATGCTGCATTAGGTTATTAACTATGAGGGAATGTGGGGGGGGGTGTAAATAGGACAGCAGGATGTCATTAAGATAATTACACATGCTGCATTAGGTGTATTAACTATGAGGGAATGTGGGGGGTGTAAATAGGACAGCAGGATGTCATTAAGATCATGACACATGCTGCATTAGGTTATTAACTATGAGGGAATGTGGGAGGTGTAAATAGGACAGCAGGATGTCATTAAGATCATTATACATGCTGCATTAGGTGTATTAACTATGAGGGAATGTGGGAGGTGTAAATAGGACAGCAGGATGTCATTAAGATCATTATACATGCTGCATTAGGTGTATTAACTATGAGGGAATGTGGGAGGTGTAAATAGGACAGCAGGATGTCATTAAGATCATTATACATGCTGCATTAGGTGTATTAACTATGAGGGAATGTGGGAGGTGTAAACAGGACAGCAGGATGTCATTAAGATCATTATACATGCTGCATTAGGTGTATTAACTATGAGGGAATATGGGGGGGGGGTAAATAGGACAGCAGGATGTCATCAAGGTCATTATACATGCTGCATTAGGTGTATTAACTATGAGGGAATGTGGGAGGTGTAAATAGGACAGCAGGATGTCATTAAGATCATGACACATGCTGCATTAGGTTATTAACTATGAGGGAATGTGGGAGGTGTAAATAGGACAGCAGGATGTCATTAAGATCATTATACATGCTGCATTAGGTGTATTAACTATAAGGGAATATGGGGGGGGGGTAAATAGGACAGCAGGATGTCATTAAGATCATTACACATGCTGCATTAGGTGTATTAACTATGAGGGAATGTGGGAGGTGTAAATAGGACAGCAGGATGTCATTAAGATCATTATACATGCTGCATTAGGTGTATTAACTATGAGGGAATGTGGGGGGGGTGTAAATAGGACAGCAGGATGTCATTAAAATCATTATACATGATGCATTAGGTTATTAACTATGAGGGAATGTGGGAGGTGTAAATAGGACAGCAGGATGTCATTAAGATCATTACACATGCTGCATTAGGTGTATTAACTATGAGGGAATGTGGGGGGGGGTGTAAATAGGACAGCAGGATGTCATTAAGATCATTATACATGCTGCATTAGGTGTATTAACTATGAGGGAATGTGGGAGGTGTAAATAGGACAGCGCGATGTCATTAAGGTCATTACACATGCTGCATTAGGTGTATTAACTATGAGGGAATGTGGGAGGTGTAAATAGGACAGCAGGATGTCATTAAGATCATGACACATGCTGCATTAGGTGTATTAACTATGAGGGAATGTGGGGGGGTGTAAAAAGGACAGCAGGATGTCATTAAGATCATAACACATGCTGCATTAGGCGTATTAACTATGAGGGAATGTGGAAGGTGTAAATAGGACAGCAGGATGTCATTAAGATCATTATACATGCTGCATTAGGTTATTAACTATGAGGGAATGTGGGAGGTGTAAATAGGACAGCAGGATGTCATTAAGATCATTACACATGCTGCATTAGGTGTATTAACTATGAGGGAATGTGGGGGGGGGGTGTAAACAGGACAGCAGGATGTCATTAAGGTCATTACACATGCTGCATTAGGTGTATTAACTATGAGGGAATGTGGAAGGTGTAAATAGGACAGCAGGATGTCATTAAGGTCATTATACATGCTGCATTAGGTTATTAACTATGAGGGACTGTGGGGGGGGGTGTAAATAGGACAGCAGGATGTCATTAAGGTCATGACACATGCTGCATTAGGTGTATTAACTATGAGGGAATGTGGGGGGGTGTAAATAGGACAGCAGGATGTCATTAAGGTCGTTACACATGCTGCATTAGGTGTATTAACTATGAGGGAATGTGGGGGGTGTAAATAGGACAGCAGGATGTCATTAAGATCATGACACATGCTGCATTAGGTTATTAACTATGAGGGAATGTGGAAGGTGTAAATAGGGCAGCAGGATGTCATAAAGATCATTATACATGCTGCATTAGGTGTATTAACTATGAGGGAATGTGGGAGGTGTAAATAGGACAGCAGGATGTCATTAAGATCATTACACATGCTGCATTAGGTTATTAACTATGAGGGAATGTGGGGGGTGTAAATAGGACAGCAGGATGTCATTAAGATCATTATACATGCTGCATTGGGTGTATTAACTATGAGGGAATGTGGGAGGTGTAAATAGGACAGCAGGATGTCATTAAGATCATTACACATGCTGCATTAGGTGTATTAACTATGAGGGAATGTGGGGGGGTGTAAATAGGACAGCAGGATGTCATTAAGGTCATTACACATGCTGCATTAGGTGTATTAACTATGAGGGAATGTGGGGGTTGTAAATAGGACAGCAGGATGTCATTAAGATCATGACACATGCTGCATTAGGTGCTGTATTACCACCCTCTCCCCTACCTCACCCTATCATATCCACTCACCCAATAACTACAGATCTACTTTGGCCAATCCCAATCCTGTACAGTCTGAGCACATACCACAGTAGTATGCAAGGGTAACTTATTAATGTATTATCTCACGATTCTGGCCTCTACAGTGCCTTTTTGGTTATAACCCCCGTGCCTTATCAAGCTATAACCCTACTCTGAGACCTTTTGTTTGTCTTCAAGAAGGTGCTGGTTTCAACCTGGACATGTTAATAAATAGGCGAGGGAACAGATCCCCGGGCGCTGTGGCAGGAGGCGAGCTCACTGTCCACTATACCAAGCCGACCGGTGGTAGAAACCACTGCACATGGAGAATTTGAAAAAGTTGTCCGACATACCTGATGTTTACAGACCTCGTTTGCATAGAATTCAATGGTGCCAGGTGGAGTTATTAACAGAGAAACATACTTAGATATCCTATATTAACATGCCATGCCTAGTTTTGCCATTTTGTTCGAAATAAATAAGAATCCATTGATTTTCCATAGCAATACGGGTCGGGACCCACCCCGTCGTCCTGCGGCAGGCTGACCGGCTGACCAACATACGGGACCTTTTCACGCTGTCAACACAAAGCCGACCATGGTGGAGGCGGGTAGTGAAAATGTTTCACTGTAGAAAATCAATGGATTCTTATTTATTTCGAACAAAATGGATACAAAATGTAGGCGAACACCAACTAGAGATCGTATAGTTGGCAGTGCTAGAAGTACAAGACTTGACATGCTTGGATTCTACCCGAAAAGACTTTGGAAAGATGAGGGTATGACGGGTGGAGTAAAAACAATGGCTACGGTGGCTTGGCAAACCGTGCGGATCGCATGCACTTACAAAATGTCTTCTCATGGATTAATTCTGGGGTTATAAGGTAAGAAATTCATACATAATGGATGAATACGTTAGATAAATGCATTAATCCATGTTATGAGACAGCAGTCGTGGGTTTATAGTTCAATATTGAACCATAAACCCACTAGTGCTGTCTCATAACATGGATTAAACGCTACCTAATTACCACCACATTGATTTACCGCTCTCACTGCACACCTTGCCATCTTTGTATAAAGGTGTAGGTTACTTTTGGCAATGTTGGATGTTGATCTGGTCACCTTACCAAGTTGATGCACAGATCATTGTATTTAATGTCATCACAATAAAACTACTGTATTTGATGTAGTTAGTGCATAGTGCAATTGAAGAATATCTCAGTTTGATTACTTTAAATATGGTAGGTTATAGGCTACTTACCAAGTTGATGTAGAGATCGTTGTAATATGGTAGGTTACAGGCTACTTACCAAGTTGATGTAGAGATCGTTGTAATATGGTAGGTTATAGGCTACTTACCAAGTTGATGTAGAGGTCGTTGTAATATGGCAGGTTATAGGCTACTTACCAAGTTGATGTAGAGATCGTTGTTATATGGCAGGTTATAGGCTACTTACCAAGTTGATGTAGAGGTCGTTGTAATATGGCAGGTTATAGGCTACTTACCAAGTTGATGTAGAGGTCGTTGTAATATGGTAGGTTATAGGCTACTTACCAAGTTGATGTAGAGGTCGTTGTAATATGGCAGGTTATAGGCTACTTACCAAGTTGATGTAGAGATCGTTGTAATATGGCAGGTTATAGGCTACTTACCAAGTTGATGTAGAGGTCGTTGTATTTGACATCATCACAATATGACTGCAGCATCAATTGGACTCCTGCGGGGTCACTCAGTTTGTCCAACGTCATCTGAAAAACACACACATAATTCACCTTAGATCACCACTGCTATTGAATTGGTTAATGGCAATAGGTGCTATGGAGGAATGATAACAGGTGTGAAGGAGGGAACAAGGGGAATGGTTGCTATGTCAAATGCAACAAGGTGGAAGGACAGATGAGGCGATGGTTCATAAAGTGGATAGAAAAGGTAATGGTTGCTATGGAGGATAGAAAAGGTGATGGTTGCTATGGAGGATAGAAAAGGTGATGGTTGCTATGGAGGATAGAAAAGGTGATGTTTGCTATGGAGGATAGAAAAGGTGATGGTTGCTATGGAGGATAGAAAAGGTGATGGTTGCTATGGAGGATAGAAAAGGTGATGTTTGCTATGGAGGATAGAAAAGGTAATGTTTGCTATGGAGGATAGAAAAGGTGATGCTTGCTATGAAGATTAGAAAAGGTGATGGTTGCTATGGAGGATAGAAAAGGTGATGGTTGCTATGAAGATTAGAAAAGGTGATGGTTGCTATGGAGGATAGAAAAGGTGATGCTTGCTATGAAGATTAGAAAAGGTGATGGTTACTATGGAGAATAGAAAAGGTAATGGTTGCTTTGGAGAATAGAAAAGGTGATGGTTGCTATGGAGGATAGAAAAGGTGATGCTTGCTATGAAGATTAGAAAAGGTGATGGTTGCTATGGAGGATAGAAAAGGTGATGGTTGCTATGGAGAATAGAAAATGCGATGGTTACTATGGAGAATAGAAAAGGTAATGGTTGCTTTGGAGAATAGAAAAGGTGATGGTTGCTATGGAGGGTAGAAAAGGCGATGGTTGCTATGGAGAATAGAAACGGTGATGGTTGCTATGGGGGATAGAAAAGGCGATGGTTGCTTTGAAGAATAGAAAAGGTGATGGTTGCTATGGAGAATAGAAAAGGTGACTGTTGCTATGGGGGATAGAAAAGGTGATGGTTGCTATGGAGGATAGAAATGGCAAAAAGAGGCAAAGACAATTATTGCCATGGAAGATATTAAGTTTGTGATTTATAAATCTAAACATGGCAATGTTCCATGGTGGCGGTATACATCAACTGTTAATATCTGTATTAAGCACTGGCCCAAGATGCCAAATATGGCCACATTAAAACCACATCAAGGGGCCTCTTCAAACTGAGCACCATCTGAGGACAAGCTTAGCATGAACTCGGCCCGCGGTACGTTAGTAACCTTAACAAGGGGAAAAGTGAAGGGAGGCGTAATGCCTAACTAACCTCAACATGGAAGGGGGACCGGTTAGAACAAGGACTGAGGGCTGAGGGAGAAAGGTGTATGATTGGGGGGGGGGGTGGGTACCCTAAATAACCTTAGTGTGGAGAGGTAAGACTTAGGGAGAAAGTTGTATGATTGTAGGGAGATATGAGGAGGGGGAGGAAGTCGGGACCTGTCCCCCTTTAACTGGGTTAACCATGCAAGCCACTATCTGTGGCGGGAGTCAGGGCCATGACGGGGACTTGGCACAGAAAGGGGGAAGTGAGGGTAGGGGAATTAAGGGGAAACTCTCAGGTCTTCATAAATGTATCGTGTACCTGTTATTCTATAGCTATAACACCTTACTTCAACGTACATTATTTACACACAAAAGATATTTACAGCAGCAGGAGGAAAACCTCTTTCTTAAAAGAATTAATGCAATGTAATCTAAACAATACCCCCCTCCCCTCATGGTTTCTATTCCATATATCCAGTAATTCTGCTTTATCCATCAACCTTTGTTCCAATACCTCTAGCAATGACTTCATGTCTGGGTACTTGGAAACAGATCATGAAGGATATAAGGGAATTGACACTACTGTGGACAGCTTGGCATTGCTGGTCAAAACGGGACAAGAGAACCCATGTAATGTAATGACTGCTGCGGCAATCGTGCATCAAAACGCCACTTGTAAACTTGAAGCATTACGGCATCATGCCATACTTAAAGCATTAGCACACTAACTGTCCTATTGTAGAGTGGGGTCTTTGACCACTGACACTAAGCCTCGCCCAGCGGCTACTGATACCAGTGAGAGGTTGGAGAGGGTGAGCCTGTATTGTATAGTCAGGACATTGACCACTGACACTGAGTACTAAATGCCATGTGAAGTCTAACAGGTACTAAAGGTACCAGCTTTACTGCTGGTAGCTGCAGGTATAGTCACCCCATAGGGTGGTGGCTTACAGGTACTAAAGGTACCAGCCTTACTGCTGGTAGCTGCAGGTATAGTCACCCCATAGGGTGGTGGCCAACAGGTACTAAAGGTACCAGCCTTACTGCTGGTAGCTGCAGGTATAGTCACCCCATAGGGTGGTGGCTAACAGGTACTAAAGGTACCAGCCTTACTGCTGGTAGCTGCAGGTATAGTCACCCCATAGGGTGGTGGCTTACAGGTACTAAAGGTACCAGCCTTACTGCTGGTAGCTGCAGGTATAGTCACCCCATAGGGTGGTGGCCAACAGGTACTAAAGGTACCAGCCTTACTGCTGGTAGCTGCAGGTATAGTCACCCCATAGGGTGGTGGCCAACAGGTACTAAAGGTACCAGCCTTACTGCTGGTAGCTGCAGGTATAGTCACCCCATAGGGTGGTGGCTTACAGGTACTAAAGGTACCAGCCTTACTGCTGGTAGCTGCAGGTATAGTCACCCCATAGGGTGGTGGCTAACAGGTACTAAAGGTACCAGCCTTACTGCTGGTAGCTGCAGGTATAGTCACCCCATAGGGTGGTGGCTTACAGGTACTAAAGGTACCAGCCTTACTGCTGGTAGCTGCAGGTATAGTCACCCCATAGGGTGGTGGCTTACAGGTGCCATGAGCAGGCCCTTGTTGTGGTTTTCTTTTATCTTGGAATGTCTCACCATACCCCACTAACCCCAACCACCATGCACACTATGAAACCACCTCTCATCCTACACTAACTCTGTTAGACAAGGTTACACTATATCACCTTGTGAACCCGAGCGAAAGACTATGCTGTATATTTCTTTTTTTCTAATCTGATTGATTTCTTATAATTTAGCTATCTAAATACATAAGTTTCCCTAATCTCCCCCCCCCCTTTCTCATTTCTCTTATAACTTAATATAATGTGTCAACTGTATTGTAAACCATTGAACAGAAGAAAGGTAGAACCAGAAGAATCAACCCTTACACAGAACACTGTGGGGATGAGGTTCTCTTCCTTCATTGTTATCTCGATGTAATATATACCATTTTTCTTATACTATGTTTTTTGGTTACTGAATGGCATTGATTACCTTAACGGTATATGCTATGTTTCCTGGAGAAATCTAAATATAAGTTATTACGTACTTATCAATGTACTTTATGCTTATGAAACTCTTATATATTACCAGTAACATAAGCATGCAAATATATCCCATCAATGTACCAAACAACCAAATGACTTTCTAAAATGTATAGAAACTTTGATATAATAAAGTAAATTCAAACTAAAAAAAGGTGTAAGGTGACATTCAACAATTATGTCACCCGTATTCAGGTATTTTTCACTACCCACCCACCGCCTTGTCACTGTTTTTGTATGGAACATATATAAGAACCCAAAGACCCCCCCACCCCCTAAGCAGTGACGTACTTGTTGAACGCTCCCTAAAGTTAAATTCTTTACACCTCAATGGCACTTCTATCCTAACCCCAGTCTGTTAAACAAGGTGTAATTCCTCACACCTCAATGGCACTGTGATGCTGCTCCCAGTCTCTGAGACAAGGTTTAATTCCTTATACCTCAATGGCACTGTGATGCTGCCCCCAGTCTGTGAGACAAGGTGTAATTCCTTATACCTCAATAACACTGTGATGCTGCTCCCAGTCTGTTAGACAAGGTGTAATTCCTTATACCTCAATGGCACTGTGATGCTGCCCCCAGTCTGTTAGACAAGGTTTAATGTGAAGCGGATGTGCGACTGCACGCTCCAATGCACTACCACGAAATGCCAAGAAGGCTTGTTATGCTCCACTCTGTGAACCATGGCAACAAGGGCAATCGACCAATCAGATTGCAGGAGCCTCGGTTTGAGTGTGTGGGTAGCCTCAAAGCAAGTCATTCAATCTCCTAACATAGTTTAGGTGATTGTGATTTTGCTGTGTTCTCCCAGCAGAGTCTGGGTGATTTTGAGAGGGTTACCCTGTTCATACTGACTGTGTCTCCATGTAAGGAGTATGGTGTGGTTTCAAACTGAGTGTCTCATCAGGTGCGATTATGATAATTAACAGACATGAAGGAAATTATGTGCAGTTGTTAATTATTAAGGTAGCGTGTTTTTATGATATTATAGATTTTGGACATATAAAAAATAATATGTCCAAAATTTAATTAAGTGTTAGATATCAAAAAACAGTTGTGTCAGTATCCGTTAAAATTTTAACAGCATGGTAAACAGCGACCCAAAAAGGTAGTTGTTTTGAATACTTGGTGATTCTGGTCATTAGGGAACTAGGATCATCTTGAGGTTGAGGTGGCCATTTAAGTATATGGGGGCCTCTGACCTTTCTGGTGGAGTGCTGAGAAAGGTGTGACTTTTTATTCTAAGTCATTCTCATTATAGAGACAAGTATTCCGCGTCATGGAGATAAAGGCGGTAGGACAATGTCCATACATTAATAGAAATGTGTAATCCCAGGCAAAGAGGCGGACCTAGCGGGGTGTGTATCTGTTTTTGAAAGCGGATTTTATTTCTAGGTTGGCCTATTTTGGATTAGTCCAGTAAATTTAGCCCATGAGGGGTGATAGTGCACAAATGGTGCATCCATCTCCTCTCCTCCTGATTTCTTTCATCAATGCCCTCCCTGGATTTGGCAGAGTGTTTGATGAAGCTCAGGACTGTTATTTCAACACCGCTCCAGCCTGCTGGAGCATTTGGGGGGCACGCTCTAAAGTGTCGTGCGACAGTAGTGTCTTGTTTGATGTTGCCAATGTCGGTCATGTGACCTTTGAACCTCGTTAGTATCTCATTTTCGGTTTGGCCGACGTATTGTATTTGGCAAGATTTGCAAGTTATTACGTAAATGATATTGGACGACTGGCAGTTCACTTTCTTGAGAGTGGGGTATTTTACTCCAGTGACGGTAGATATTATATGGCCGGATTTGTTAAATTTCGGGCAATAATTGCATGAGAGTGGCCTTTTGCACGGGTGTCTCAGATAATGTGGTAGTCGTTTTTTGTCTGAGGGGGTGCTGGTTGAGGCTCTGACCAGTTCATCACCCAGTGATTTGTTCCTTCTTTTGCCAAAAATGAGTTTGGCATCATGGTAGACTCTGGTGCTTTTAGTTTTTAGCATTAAGTCCCAGTTGCTCCGCACTATTTTCTCTAGAGGAGGGTTGGCAGGGTTGTGGGTGATGATGCAGTAGAAGGACTTGGTGGAGTCCGTTATTTTCTCCTTGGTTTTTAGGAGCTCTGGTCTGGGTTGGATTTCCGCTCTGATTAGTGATTTGAGGACCAGGTTCAAGCATGAGGGCGTTTGCCCTGAAGTCGGATAATTCCGAACAGATCCTGTGCACTCTCAGGAATTGTGAGTATGGAATTCCTCGTAGGACGTGTCTGGGGTGTTCCGACGAGTACAGTAAGTAATTGTGACTGTCTGTGGGTTTGCAATATAGGGTGGTAGTCAGTTTACCATTCGTATTGAGCAAGACTTTCACATCTAGGAAATTAATTTCCTCTGTTGAGTATTCTAGAGTGAACTTGATTGTATCGTGGCAGTTGTTCAGGTACTCCACGAATTGTAGTAGTTCATACTCACCGTGTGTCCAGATGATAAAAATATCATCGATGTATCGTTTCCACATAAAAGGTTTAAGTTTGTATGTGTATACGAGTTGGTCTTCGAAAGCGCCCATGAAGATGTTGGCGTATGCCGGGGCTAGCTTGGTGCCCATGGCGGTGCCACTGATTTGTAGGAAGTGTTTGTTGTCGAATTCGAAGTTATTCGATGTCAATACAATCTTGAGTAGGTTGCAGATCGAATAATTTGTGGGGTTGTCGTTTGGGTGCCTATTGATGGACAGTGCCTTTCTGACAGCAGCTATACCTTCATCCGTAGGGATATTGGTATAGAGGCTCGTCACATCAAGGCTGGCAATGATGGCATTGGAGGGGAGGGATAAGTCTTTGATTTGATTAAGGAAATCTGTGCTATCCCGTAAGAAGGAGGGGAGTTTAGGGATGATTGGTTGGAGGAAATGGTCTACAAACTGTGATATTCTCTCCGTGGGGCATTCATTAGCTGAAACTATGGGTCTGCCGGGAGGTGGTATTTTGTTTTTATGTATTTTGGGCAGCAAGTATAGTTTTGCTGTTCGGGGAGAAGGGATTATTAGGTAGTTGGCTGCTTCCTCGCTAATTTCTCCATGTCGCTGCATTTCGGAAACAGTGCTTTTGACCAACTCGTTGTGGAAGTGGGTCAGGTCGTATTCTTGTAACCTGTAGAATTTTCTATCGTTAAGTTGGCTGAGGCCTTCCTTAATATAGTCTGTTCGGTTTTGAATAATGACTGCAGAACCTTTGTCAGCCTTTTTGATGATGATGTCATTATTCTTAGAGAGTGTGATTTTGGCCTCCTTTTCGGACCTGGTTATGTTGGACCTTAAATAGGGTGTGATTATTTCATTCTCTAATTGGGCATTGTTAAGCATGCTCATATGTTCTACTATAGCGGGACCAGGGGGCTTCCAGACGGAGGGTCTTTTGAATTTCTGGTGCTTGAACGGGGGCTGTATCTTGGACCAGTCTACGTAAGTGGTTGTAGTTGGGAATTTAGTAATGCAGAGCTCTCTCTTAATACTAAGGTGAAATTTTGAGAGGTCTTCAAAAAGGATCCCAGGGTCCGGGGGTGGGGGTGTGCACACAAATGTGAGTCCCTTTTGTAGGAGGCTAAATTCACCATCTGTAAGTTGATGATTGGATAGATTGACAACACCTGAATAACAGTTAAGAATTTTATTATTCTGGTCTTCAGTTACATTAGAGTTACCGTTGAGATTCTGAGTGTGGTAGATTGATGGTAAGTAGTCTACGCAATATTCTGCAAAAGCAGATACAAAGTCAACATCTAAGAATGCTGAGCTATGTTTTACTAATTTTTGAGAGTTTTGTGAGTCATTGTATAGGTTTGGTGTAATGGTCAACAATTGAGAGTCAGTGTGTTGGCCTATTTTCGTTTCTGGTTCTGGCAGTACCAGCAGCAGCAGCAGCAGCAGCAGCATCACTACTAGCATCAGCACCATCACTACCAGCAGTAGCAGTAGCAGCAGTAGTATCAGGAGTAGCACCATCATTACCGTCATCACCAGCAGCAGCAGCTTTCAACCATTCATACGCATCGATAGAAAAGTCCTCGTTAGCGTGAGCACCAGTAGTACCATCATCACCACCAGTTATGGTACCTAAATCAGCAAGATTTAACCATTCAGAAGACAGGTCCACGTCATCTTCGGAGGCGTCAGCAGCGTAATCTGTCATCATAATATCGTCCACATCCATTACCATGGGGGATATGGTGATGATGTAACAGTTGTTGGGTTCTCAAAAAAGTCGACAGACTGTAGAGCAACACCCCCAGTAGTACCATCATCACCACCAGCAATAGTACCTATATCAGAAAGATTAAACCATTCAGACGGGTCCATATAATCTTCGGCAGCGGCAGTAGCGTAATCTGTCAACAGAAAATCATCCACATCCATTACCGTGGAGGGATATAATGATGATGTAAGAGTTGTTGGGTTCTCAAAGTTGACAGTCTGTAGAGTGGTGAAGGAGGTAGTAGCACCACCGTCATCATCATCATCACCAACACCACCACCATGGGTGAGAAAACGAATCCCGACGACCGAATAAGCATAGTGGACTTACTGAACCACGCCACCAGGATGAGGAAAACGGTGACGACAAGACCCAAGGGGTGGACACCATTCAAGCAAGTCCTGACGGTGGAAGATCCCACCGGTTCCTTGATCGGAAACCAGCTCTATAAAACAACCAGTAGTGCCAAAGCTTTGCACAGTACAACTCTCGGCAGAGGGAGGAAGCAACCGAGCACCAACGAGGAAGACGACGACTTCGAAAACTATTATGACGGGGACGACAGTCTCCTCATAGGTGCCTCCTCCTTTTCTCCCCGTTTTTCCCGTCGTAAGGGGGGCAACGATGAAGAGGAGGATGAAATTTACGAAACTCCGACTACCTTTAAAAGAACGCCTGGACCTGACTCCTTCAGGAAAAGGATATCGCCCAATTGTGCCACCCCGCCATGGCTAGGTCTAAAAGACTGACCAAAAGGAGAAAAAGAAAAGAGATGCGTGGTTGCTAAATACACCGACGTGAAAGCACCCTCCAGTTTCACCAGCGTCACATCATGGCACCTTCCATAAACCCTGCCCAACACCCCCTTAGTGACATCATGGCACCTTCCATAAACCCTGCCCAACACTCCCTTATAGTGACATCATGGCACCTTCCATAAACCCTGCCCAACACTCCCTTATAGTTGATTGATTGATTGATTTGTGTTTTACAGCACTTTAGCGGCACTAAGTGGCTATCCCGTGCTTCACAGGTTGATAATTTAACAAAGGAATGTGTCAGTGCCCGCGCATATGTGCACCAGACACATTCTGAGGGGATAGGAAAGAGGAGATATAGACCCTTTTAAGTGGGCTAGGGAAGCCGGACTCCCTTATAGTAACATCATGGCACCTTCCATAAACCCTGCCCAACACTCCCTTATAGTAACATCATGGCACCTTCCATGAACCCTGCCCAACACCCCCTTAGTGACATCATGGCACCTTCCATAAACCCTGCCCAACACTCCCTTATAGTAACATCATGGCACCTTCCATAAACCCTGCCCAACACTCCCTTATAGTAACATCATGGCACCTTCCATAAACCCTGCCCAACACTCCCTTATAATAACATCATGGCACCTTCCATAAACCCTGCCCAACACTCCCTTATAGTAACATCATGGCACCTTCCATAAACCCTGCTCACTACCCCCTTAGTGACATCATGGCACCTTCCATAAACCCTGCCCAACACTCCCTTATAGTGACATCATGGCACCTTTCATAAAAACCTGCTCAACACTCCCTTATAGTGACATCATGGCACCTTCCATAAACCCTGCCCAACACTCCCTTATAGTAACATCATGGCACCTTCCATAAACCCTGCTCACTACCCCCTTAGTGACATCATGCCACCTTCCATAAACCCTGCTCACTACCCCCTTAGTGACATCATGCCACCTTCCATAAAAACCTGCTCACTACCCCCTTAGTGACATCATGGCACCTTCCATAAAAAACCTGCTCACTACCCCCTTAGTGACATCATGGCACCTTCCATAAACCCTGCCCAACACCCCCTCAGTGACATCATGCCACCTTCCATAAACCTTGCTCACTACCCCCTAAGTGACATCATGCCACCTTCCATAAACCCTGCCCAACACTCCCTTATAGTAACATCATGGCACCTTCCATAAACCCTGCCCAACACCCCCTTATAATAACATCATGCCACCTTCCATAAACCCTGCTCACTACCCCCTTAGTGACATCATGGCACCTTTCATAAAAACCTGCTCAACACTCCCTTATAGTGACATCATGCCACCTTCCATAAACCCTGCTCACTACCCCCTTAGTGACATCATGGCACCTTCCATAAACCCTGCCCAACACTCCCTTATATTGACATCATGGCACCTTTCATAAAAACCTGCCCAACACCCCCTTATAATAACATCATGCCACCTTCCATAAACCCTGCTCAATACCCCCTTAGTGACATCATGGCACCTTCCATAAAAACCTGCTCACTACCCCCTAAGTGACATCATGCCACCTTCCATAAAAACCTGCTCACTACCCCCTAAGTGACATCATGCCACCTTCCATAAACCCTGCTCACTACCCCCTAAGTGACATCATGGCACCTTCCATAAAAACCTGCTCAATACCCCCTTAGTGAAATCATGCCACCTTCCATAAACCCTGCCCAACACCCCCTCAGTGACATCACGGCACCTTCCATAAACCCTGCCCAACACCCCCTCAGTGACATCATGGCACCTTCCATAAACCCTGCCCAACACTCCCTTATAGTAACATCATGGCACCTTCCATGAACCCTGCTCACTACCCCCTAAGTGACATCATGGCACCTTCCATAAAAACCTGCTCACTACCCCCTTAGTGACATCATGCCACCTTCCATAAAAACCTGCTCACTACCCCCTAAGTGACATCATGCCACCTTCCATAAAAACCTGCTCACTACCCCCTAAGTGACATCATGCCACCTTCCATAAAAACCTGCTCACTACCCCCTTAGTGACATCATGCCACCTTCCATAAAAACCTGCTCACTACCCCCTTAGTGACATCATGCCACCTTCCATAAAAACCTGCTCACTACCCCCTTAGTGACATCATGGCACCTTCCATAAAAACCTGCTCACTACCCCCTTAGTGACATCATGGCACCTTCCATAAAAACCTGCTCACTACCCCCTAAGTGACATCATGGCACCTTCCATAAAAACCTGCTCACTACCCCCTAAGTGACATCATGCCACCTTCCATAAACCCTGCGTATAAACTTACATAAGTTTTACATAATATATAGACCACAGTATGGAATGGGAAACTTTTCACACTGGTTTAAAGCAAAGCCACCAACTTACGGTTTATTCATGGGCATGGCTTATATGCGAGTTTTTTTTACAGTATCTACAAGTAACAATGAACACTACAAAACAATAGAAATTAAAGCATTTGCTGCTTTTGGTTGCCATGGCAAGCTAATAATCACCATATGTGTAGAATTCAGTCTTGTGAGTTGATAAGTACACCACTTTACCTGCTGGTATTCTATAGGTACAATGTCAGGATTAAAGCTGTGTGCGTCTTCCACGGTCTGGAACTGGTCCTCCGCCTTCAGTAAAACCGTCAGCTCCAACCTAACAATGGACACACAGTTAGGAACATGGCAAGACAAGCTGGTATGATAAAATCACTTAATATTCCCAAAATTCCATTCAGATTTTGACCAAGTGTTTCCCTGTTCTTTATTGAAGCTGTTGAATCTGGACCACCGGGTATAATACAAGGTAAAAACCATGTGCAATCTAATTGTGTGTGATAGATGCTAAAGAAGTGTCACTAAGAAAATGAAAAAAGGGGAGGGGAAATTGTAATGTGCACTTCATCAACTTAGCCCTCTCAAGAATTGCACAGATGATTGCACAGATGATTGCACCTATTTCCATGAAAATGACAATACGACTATTCCTAGAAATGAAACCTCTAACTTTATTAATGAATATTTTTCCAACATTGGACCCAAATTAGGCACTAACATGTACACGCCATGGAAAAGTTATGATCCACCTACTGTTAACACCCTTAAAAATCTCCAAACCAATACCCAAGAAGTTATTAAACTAGTCCATGACATTAACCCACTTAAATCCTCAGCTATTGATCAGATATCATCGAAAATCCTAAAAAAACTTTTCTCTCATGATCCCGATAAATTAGTCAAAATTTTTAATTTATCTTTCACAACAGCCTCGGTACCTGCTAAATGGAAGATTTCACAAGTTACTCCTATACTGAAATCTGGTAATTTAAAAATGGTAAATAATTATAGGCCTATCTCATTAATTCCTTTACCCTGTAAACTAATTGAAAAAATTGTCCATAATAGATTATATGGTTTCTTAAAAGATGAAAACATCTTAACAAATTTTCAAGGTGGTTTTCGCCCTGGCTTCAGCACTGTGGATACACTAGCTAAATTCACTGATGATATTAAAAGAGACCTTAATGTTAGTAATTCTACTGTTGCTGCTTTCATAGACTTGAGGAAGGCTTTTGATACTGTTGACCATTCTGTACTCCTTACTAAACTTCATAATTATGGTATAAGATCGAACACATATCATTGGTTTAAAAATTACCTGGTCGATAGGAATCAAATTGTTAAAGCTAATGGTATTACTTCTAGAATGTGTAGAGTGGTATGTGGTGTCCCTCAAGGTTCAATATTAGGACCTTTACTCTTTCTGGTGTATGTTAATGACGTAATTAAATGTATAAAAAATTGTAAAATTCGATTATATGCTGATGATACTGTGATTTATACTTCTCATAATAATTTTGAAACTGCTAAAGTGTGTTTGCAGGAGGATCTAGAAACTTATAATACCTGGTGCAAGCAGAATAAGTTGTCGGTTAATATTGCTAAAACTAAAATAATGATTTTCTCATCATGTACCATGAAACTTAACACTTTGTCAGCTAATATTACCATGAACAATTTGATGTTACAAGTTGTACCTAGTTATAAATATCTTGGGGTCATTTTGGATCCACTACTGAATTATAGTTTACATATCAAAAATCAGGTAAAAACAATTGCTCATAAAACATACCTGTTATGCAACTTAAGGAAGTATATTGACACTAAGTTATCCCTAAGAATTTTTAAAACCACTATTCTACCATATATGGATTATGCTGATATTATTTTGCATACCACCTATGAAAAATACCTGGAAATGCTTCAATACGCACAAAATCGTTGTCTAAAAATCTGTCTTAAGTTACCACATCTCACAAACACTTGTTATGTTCACAACATATCAAACTGTAATTTCTTATCTGATAGAAGACAAATACATCTACTGAACTACATGTATACAAGATCTAGATGTAATGATTATGTCGACCATAGGCTGATAAGAACAAGACAACATTTGGCCCCTACATGTAAGGTATTATTTCCCAACACTGTATCATATATGAAAAGCATTGAGTACTTTGGTGCCATAAGTTGGAATGCTCTCCCGGTAATAAGAAGGAACACTGAAACTTTATCAATTTTTAAATCAAATAATAAAAAATTATTAAGGGAACTAAGTTCCTGGGATTGGGTGAGCGTCCCAACTTTTGAATCCCTTTTTTCCTAATCTTGTCATGCTATCTAATCAAATTATACTCTGCCCTCTCTCTCATTCTTCCTATTAATTACACTAAATCCGAAATTGAATTAGTCCCTTTATACTTTGCTATTTCTTACTATGTTGGTACATATTTTTCTCTCTATTATCTGATACGTGTGTCAACGTTATACAAATATAACTACAGTGCAGGTTGGACCAGAAGTATCAACCCATACACCCTACGAGGTGGGGATGAGGTCCTTTGCCTTCTTTAGTCTCAGATTTGTTTCTATTTTCTTATTTAAACCTATATGTGTTAACGTGATGTACACTCTATACCTTTGTAATTGTAACTTCACTTCGAATCTGAGACAATAAAGAAAACTTAACTTAATAGAGACTACCTTCCAATTAATTGCCATCAATCTGTTCATGATAGATTGTTACATTTCATGACAAATTCGCCTGCTGGTTCAGATTGTAGGAGCTCCGTTCTTTATCAAAATTTGATTGAGAAATTCACTACCTTATTTAGATGCATTATGGACGGTTCTGCCATCATGCCCACACCGATGGTTTTAAACAATATGTGTATAGCATTAGGATCTTGGGCAATCTAGAAATGTCTTATTCATTTGTCTATCTGGTCTATCTTTTGAATAGACCACTTTGTGACCACCCATTTTTCACTAAAAGTATCAATAGAAGACTGATGTAAACACAGTGATATTACCTGTTGATAAAGCCGTGGAAGGTTTGGTTCCCGGAGGCAGAGGATTGTTTGATGACAGGAAACCCGCCATGGTTAACGTCTAGCAGGAGCTGGGACAGTTTGGACACAGACTCACATGTAGTTAGTGTAATAGGGTTGGTCGACATAACGTCCCGTGCCGCATACAGCTCCAAGTTAACCCTAAAAATGATAAGATGATACAAATAATTATTACACCTTATATGATACTACAGATTGACAAGTAGTCAGTGTAATAGGGTGAGTCAACATGATGTCCCACGCCGTGTACAGCTCCATGTAAAATGTTATAGGATGGGATAACACCTGCACCATGATGGCCAAGCTTTGATCTCAGCTTTGCAACAGTGAAAGAATTGCTCAGATACATGTAATTCTTACTGAAACTATATACTTTCAAATCACTATCATTCAGTGATTTTAAGTGCTTTTTAAACTAGCTTGTAAAGATAGACCCATATTTTCATTCATTGATAAATATACACTGATCCATTGTTCCAATGGATTAAACGTGGTGGCGGAGAATGCCTGCAGTAGACAGCTTGGGCGGGACCTTCCCCTGCATTTTCCGTCAACACCTTTCAGCGTCAACACCTTTCAGTGCCTCCCCGGGGAACAAGAGTGTTCGTGTATGCTTGTGATTTTGAAATTTTCTCCCCATGGCTGGCACAAAATCCAAAGCTGATTTAAATCTGCTTTATACTAATAATTGGGTTTATATCTCATTTTCAACACCTGTTCATATCTTTTACAGAATATAATTGCTAAGTGTTGGCAGAGAATCAAGGTGTTAGGGTAGATGTGGCATTTATTAAGGCCATCACCAGGTGAGGTTCACACAGTGAGAGGGGGGCAGGAGGAGACAGGCCCCAGTAACGGCTAACCCCCATCCGCTCTATGTAACAGGTGACTGGTGTTATCAGTGCCATAGTACTAGTACATCCGCTCTATGTAACAGAGGTGACTGGTGTTATCAGTGCCATAGTACTAGTACATCCGCTCTATGTAACAGGTGACTGGTGTTATCAGTGCCTTGGTGCTAGTACATCCACTCTATGTAACAGAGGTGACTGGTGTTATCAGTGCCTTGGTACTAGTACATCCGCTCTATGTAACAGAGGTGACTGGTGTTATCAGTGCCTTGGTACTAGTACATCCGCTCTATGTAACAGGTGACTGGTGTTATCAGTGCCTTGGTACTAGTACATCCGCTCTATGTAACAGAGGTGACTGGTGTTATCAGTGCCATAGTACTAGTACATCCGCTCTATGTAACAGGTGACTGGTGTTATCAGTGTCTTGGTACTAGTACATCCACTCTATGTAACAGAGGTGACTGGTGTTATCAGTGCCATAGTACTAGTACATCCGCTCTATGTAACAGAGGTGACTGGTGTTATCAGTGCCATAGTACTAGTACATCCGCTCTGTAACAGAGGTGACTGGTGTTATCAGTGTCTTGATACTAGTACATCCGCTCTATGTAACAGAGGTGACTGGTGTTATCAGTGCCATAGTACTAGTACATCCGCTCTTTGTAACAGAGGTGACTGTTGTTATCAGTGCCATAGTACTAGTACATCTGCTCTATGTAACAGGTGACTGGTGTTATCAGTGCCTTAGTACTAGTACATCTGCTCTATGTAACAGAGGTGACTGGTGTTATCAGTGCCATAGTACTAGTACATCTGCTCTATGTAACAGGTGACTGGTGTTATCAGTGCCTTGGTACTAGTACATCCGCTCTATGTAACAGGTGACTGGTGTTATCAGTGCCTTAGTACTAGTACATCCGCTCTATGTAACAGAGGTGACTGGTGTTATCAGTGCCTTGGTGCTAGACAGAGGTGACTAGTGTTATCAGTGCCTTGGTGCTAGACAGAGGTGACTGGTGTTATCAGTGCCATAGTACTAGTACATCCGCTCTATGTAACAGGTGACTGGTGTTATCAGTGCCTTAGTACTAGTACATCCGCTCTATGTAACAGAGGTGACTGGTGTTATCAGTGCCTTGGTACTAGTACATCCGCTCTATGTAACAGAGGTGACTGGTGACATCAGTGCCATAGTACTAGTACATCCGCTCTATGTAACAGGTGACTGGTGTTATCAGTGCCATAGTTCTAGTACATCCGCTCTATGTAACAGAGGTGACTGGTGTTATCAGTGCCTTGGTACTAGTACATCCGCTCTATGTAACAGAGGTGACTGGTGTTATCAGTGCCTTGGTACTAGTACATCCGCTCTATGTAACAGAGGTGACTGGTGTCATCAGTGCCATAGTACTAGTACATCCGCTCTATGTAACAGAGGTGACTGGTGTTATCAGTGCCTTGGTACTAGTACATCCGCTCTATGTAACAGAGGTGACTGGTGTCATCAGTGCCATAGTACTAGTACATCCGCTCTATGTAACAGGTGACTGGTGTTATCAGTGCCATAGTACTAGTACATCCGCTCTATGTAACAGAGGTGACTGGTGTTATCAGTGCCATAGTACTAGTACATCCGCTCTATGTAACAGGTGACTGGTGTTATCAGTGCCATAGTACTAGTACATCCGCTCTATGTAACAGGTGACTGGTGTTATCAGTGCCTTGGTACTAGTACAATTTGAGACCCCCGGCCCTTATTTGAGACTGGTGCTCATGTGAATTCTGTCTTAGTGAAGAAGATGGATTTTAATATCCCTTACATCAAATCACTATCATTAAGTGATTTTAGTGACCGTGTGGCCATGTAGAGGGCAGTATGACATGTGTCTTATATCAGTACATGATAGTGACCGTGTGGCCATGTAGAGGGCAGTATGACATGTGTCTTATATCAGTACATGATAGTGACCGTGTGGCCATGTAGAGGGCAGTATGACATGTGTCTTATATCAGTACATGATAGTGACCGTGTGGCCATGTAGAGGGCAGTATGACATGTGTCCTATATCAGCACATGATAGTGACCGTGTGGCCATGTAGAGGGCAGTATGACATATGTCTTATATCAGTACATGATAGTGACCGTGTGGCCATGTAGAGGGCAGTATGACATGTTCTATATCAGTACATGATAGTGACCGTGTGGCCATGTAGAGGGCAGTATGACATGTTCTATATCAGTACATGATAGTGACCGTGTGGCCATGTAGAGGGCAGTATGACATGTTTTATATCAGTACATGATAGTGACTGTGTGGCCATGTAGAGGGCAGTATGACATGTCCTATATCAGCACATGATAGTGACTGTGTGGCCATGTAGAGGGCAGTATGACATGTCCTATATCAGCACATGATAGTGACTGTGTGGCCATGTAGAGGGCAGTATGACATATGTTCTATATCAGTACATGATAGTGACCGTGTGGCCATGTAGAGGGCAGTATGACATGTGTCTTATATCAGTACATGATAGTGACCGTGTGGCCATGTAGAGGGCAGTATGACATGTCCTATATCAGCACATGATAGTGACTGTGTGGCCATGTAGAGGGCAGTATGACATATGTTCTATATCAGTACATGATAGTGACCGTGTGGCCATGTAGAGGGCAGTATGACATGTCCTATATCAGCACATGATAGTGACCGTGTGGCCATGTAGAGGGCAGTATGACATATGTCTTATATCAGTACATGATAGTGACTGTGTGGCCATGTAGAGGGCAGTATGACATATGTCTTATATCAGTACATGATAGTGACCGTGTGGCCATGTAGAGGGCAGTATGACATGTCCTATATCAGCACATGATAGTGACCGTGTGGCCATGTAGAGGGCAGTATGACACATGTCTTATATCAGTACATGATAGTGACCGTGTGGCCATGTAGAGGGCAGTATGACATGTCCTATATCAGTACATGATAGTGACCGTGTGGCCATGTAGAGGGCAGCATGACATATGTCTTATATCAGTACATGATAGTGACCGTGTGGCCATGTAGAGGGCAGTATGACATATGTCCTATATCAGTACATGATAGTGACTGTGTGGCCATGTAGAGGGCAGTATGACATATGTCCTATATCAGTACATGATAGTGACTGTGTGGCCATGTAGAGGGCAGTATGACATATGTCCTATATCAGTACATGATAGTGACTGTGTGGCCATGTAGAGGGCAGTATGACATGTTTTATATCAGCACATGATAGTGACCGTGTGGCCATGTAGAGGGCAGTATGACATGTCTTATATCAGTACATGATAGTGACCGTGTGGCCATGTAGAGGGCAGTATGACATATGTCCTATATCAGCACATGATAGTGACCGTGTGGCCATGTAGAGGGCAGTATGACATGTCCTATATCAGCACATGATAGTGACCGTGTGGCCATGTAGAAGGCAGTATGACATATGTCCTATATCAGCACATGATAGTGACTGTGTGGCCATGAAGAGGGCAGTATGACATGTCCTATATCAGTACATGATAGTGACCGTGTGGCCATGTAGAGGGCAGTTTGACATGTGTCCTATATCAGCACATGGTAGTGACCGTGTGGCCATGTAGAGGGCAGTATGACATATGTCCTATATCAGTACATGATAGTGACCGTGTGGCCATGTAGAGGGCAGTATGACATATGTCCTATATCAGCACATGATAGTGACCGTGTGGCCATGTAGAGGGCAGTATGACATATGTCCTATATCAGTACATGGTAGTGACTGTGTGGCCATGTAGAGGGCAGTATGACATGTCTTATATCAGCACATGATAGTGACTGTGTGGCCATGTAGAGGGCAGTATGACATGTCCTATATCAGCACATGATAGTGACCATGTGGCCATGTAGAGGGCAGTATGACACATGTCCTATATCAGTACATGATAGTGACCGTGTGGCCATGTAGAGGGCAGTATGACATGTCTTATATCAGCACATGATAGTGACCGTGTGGCCATGTAGAGGGCAGTATGACATGTGTCTTATATCAGTACATGATAGTGACCGTGTGGCCATGTAGAGGGCAGTATGACATGTCTTATATCAGCACATGATAGTGACCGTGTGGCCATGTAGAGGGCAGTATGACATGTCCTATATCAGCACATGATAGTGACTGTGTGGCCATGTAGAGGGCATTATGACTAGTCCTATATCAGCACATGATAGTGACCGTGTGGCCATGTAGAGGGCAGTATGACATGTCTTATATCAGCACATGATAGTGACCGTGTGGCCATGTAGAGGGCAGTATGACATGTCCTATATCAGCACATGATAGTGACTGTGTGGCCATGTAGAGGGCATTATGACATGTCCTATATCAGCACATGATAGTGACCGTGTGGCCATGTAGAGGGCAGTATGACATGTCTTATATCAGCACATGATAGTGACCGTGTGGCCATGTAGAGGGCAGTATGACATGTCCTATATCAGCACATGATAGTGACTGTGTGGCCATGTAGAGGGCATTATGACATGTCCTATATCAGCACATGATAGTGACCGTGTGGCCAGGTAGAGGGCAGTATGACATATGTCTTATATCAGCACATGATAGTGACTGTGTGGCCATGTAGAGGGCAGTATGACATGTCTTATATCAGTACATGATAGTGACCGTGTGGCCATGTAGAGGGCAGTATGACATGTCCTATATCAGCACATGATAGTGACTGTGTGGCCATGTAGAGGGCATTATGACATGTCCTATATCAGCACATGATAGTGACCGTGTGGCCATGTAGAGGGCAGTATGACATGTGTCTTATATCAGCACATGGTAGTGACTGTGTGGCCATGTAGAGGGCAGTATGACATGTGTCTTATATCAGCACATGGTAGTGACTGTGTGGCCATGTAGAGGGCAGTATGACATATGTCCTATATCAGTACATGGTAGTGACTGTGTGGCCATGTAGAGGGCAGTATGACATGTGTCTTATATCAGCACATGATAGTGACCGTGTGGCCATGTAGAGGGCAGTATGACATGTGTCCTATATCAGTACATGATAGTGACTGTGTGGCCATGTAGAGGGCAGTATGACATGTGTCTTATATCAGCACATGGTAGTGACTGTGTGGCCATGTAGAGGGCAGTATGACATGTTCTATATCAGTACATGATATTGACCGTGTGGCCATGTAGAGGGCAGTATGACACATGTCTTATATCAGTACATGATAGTGACCGTGTGGCCATGTAGAGGGCAGTATGACATATGTCCTATATCAGTACATGATAGTGACCGTGTGGCCATGTAGAGGGCAGTTTGACATGTGTCCCATATCAGCACATGGTAGTGACTGTGTGGCCATGTAGAGGGTAACCTTCTGCAGTCTGGATGGCAGAAGTACTAACGTGGTTAATGGGGGCGAGGCGGGGGGTCATACAGAGACACTGATGTACAGATTAGGAGAAGACAGGAACAGGATCATGAAATGGGGCTACTGTTGGTACATTAGGGCCACTTAAAGTATGAATGACAAGTTGAAGATTGTATTGGACAAAAAGTCCAACACCCCCTTGTTGGGAGAATTCTACACTTACCACAAATTCGCACCCTCATATAAGCCGCAACCCTGGACTTTGGGAGAAGCTATATAAGCCGCTACTAAGGCTTGAAAATTGGCAATTCAGTACTGTTATAAAGTGTCAAATACCCTCCTATAAGCCGCACCCTCACTTTGGACAGATCCTATAAGCCACATTTTGATTTAGGTTCTGGTACAAGGCACGGCTTATATGAGAGAATTTACAGTAGAATGATATGAAAACTTGAGTCAAGACCCCATCCTACTTCTGACCTAAGCCTTAGCTACCATCTTCCAGTTAAGCTTTCCTTCTGTTCTCTAAGCCATGGCAATTAGTTTGACACCTTAATGATACCTTGTGTATAAGGTGCACCCTGAGTTTGACACCTTAATGATGCCTTGTGTATAAGGTGCACCCTGAGTTTGACACCTTAATGATGCCTTGTGTATAAGGTGCACCCTGAGTTTGACACCTTAATGATGCCTTGTGTATAAGGTGCACCTGAGTTTGACACCTTAATGATGCCTTGTGTATAAGGTGCACCCTGAGTTTGACACCTTAATGATGCCTTGTGTATAAGGTGCACCCTGAGTTTGACACCTTAATGATGCCTTGTGTATAAGGTGCACCCTGAGTTTGACACCTTAATGATGCCTTGTGTATAAGGTGCACCCTGAGTTTGACACCTTAATGATGCCTTGTGTATAAGGTGCACCCTGAGTTTGACACCTTAATGATGCCTTGTGTATAAGGTGCACCCTGAGTTTGACACCTTAATGATACATTCTGTATAAGGTGCACCCTGAGTTTGACACCTTAATGATACATTCTGTATAAGGTGCACCCTGAGTTTGACACCTTAATGATACATTCTGTATAAGGTGCACCCTGAGTTTGACACCTTAATGATGCCTTGTGTATAAGGTGCACCCTGAGTTTGACACCTTAATGATGCCTTGTGTATAAGGTGCACCCTGAGTTTGACACCTTAATGATGCCTTGTGTATAAGGTGCACCCTGAGTTTGACACCTTAATGATACATTCTGTATAAGGTGCACCCTGAGTTTGACACCTTAATGATACATTCTGTATAAGGTGCACCCTGAGTTTGACACCTTAATGATGCCTTGTGTATAAGGTGCACCCTGAGTTTGACACCTTAATGATGCCTTGTGTATAAGGTGCACCCTGAGTTTGACATCTTAATGATGCCTTGTGTATAAGGTGCACCCTGAGTTTGACACCTTAATGATGCCTTGTGTATAAGGTGCACCCTGAGTTTGACACCTTAATGATGCCTTGTGTATAAGGTGCACCCTGAGTTTGACACCTTAATGATGCCTTGTGTATAAGGTGCACCCTGAGTTTGACACCTTAATGATGCCTTGTGTATAAGGTGCACCCTGAGTTTGACACCTTAATGATGCCTTGTGTATAAGGTGCACCCTGAGTTTGACACCTTAATGATGCCTTGTGTATAAGGTGCACCCTTAGTTTGACATCTTAATGATGCCTTGTGTATAAGGTGCACCCTGAGTTTGACACCTTAATGATGCCTTGTGTATAAGGTGCACCCTGAGTTTGACACCTTAATGATGCCTTGTGTATAAGGTGCACCCTGAGTTTGACACCTTAATGATGCCTTGTGTATAAGGTGCACCCTAAGTGGAAGCACACATTTTGTACACTTCAAGATAGCTCTATGGTAGAGAGTTTAGCCATCATCTATGAGGGACAGCTTGCATGAAAGTGACAAAATTACACATAGGGAAAAATGACACAAGGATTTAGAGTAGTTTGGGGCAGCCGCACATACGGCATGGCTGAGAGGTCTGACAGACACATTTTACTTTGTATGAATGAGGTGCCAAAGCCGTAGTAGTGTTAGCTAGTATTACCATACCCCACTTTGTTAAATAGTGAAAGAATGAAGTCTGTGCCAAATGTGTAGTAGTAACATGGTAGTTACCCAAGTTTCATTGAGAACTAAGACTGTGTGTGTAGAGGAGGAGAACCCCCCCCCCCGCCCGCCCGCTGGTAATTCACCCCTTACCTTCCTGTACTTCCCATGTACATGTTATCGGTAAGGTGAATTACTTAATTACCACCCCGCAACTCCTACAGCAGTTACAGCAAGGTGTGCCGTGGCCGCCATGTAAGGACTGCATCATGCCCCCATCAGGCTCCCTATGTCATCATGATGCACCATTGTAAACATAGTGAGTAACTCGCCAAGGCTCGCAATAGTGCATCATGCACACACTTTAGTTAATAACACACATATGAAATTACCGACTCTTAGCATGACTGTATGTCATGCCTCATGACAGTGAAAATGTAAAAAAGTGCACAGCCCTCACAGAGCCCTTAATGAGCGCTTGGTTAATTCATTTCCGCCCCAAACTGTAAATTATGTCAGCTTTGCTGGAATTCTGGTTCAACTATATACATTTATATGGGTCAGGTCGCCAGAAAGCAGTAGATTTTGTGTTTTTGGGTCATTTTGGACTCTTATGGCTCTAGAGAAAGAAGTTGCAAATCAATCTTGTTTTACATAGACTCATTTGATAGATAACACTTAGGGCTATCAGAAAGATGTAAATTTGTGGCCATCCATCAAAAACTCTCAGACTTATAGCTTGCCGAAGTGAGAAAAACAGTCAAATTTGTTCTTTTTTGATTTTTTTGTACTTTTTACAAATGTTCTGTATTGAATAAAGAACATCTGGAGTAACCCAAGGTTATTTTTTGTATTGTATATGATCATAGGTATCATTCCCATCAGGTTTGAACATGTTACTGAGTGAGGATTTCTCATTGTTTGTCTTTGAAAATGGAAATCTGTAATTTGTAACGTCCGATACCAAAATCTTAATCAGTTATAAAACATGGAAAAAATTAATCTTCATAATCTTTGTTATTACCCATATGAAGGGCTTTATTATCCCCTACATTGGCGAAAAAATTGTGTGTCCAGCAGCATTTGTCTCCATGTGAGAGCAGCTTATGTGAAATAATTCTGATAAAAGTACCGGACGTTATGTAACGTCCGGTACTTTTATCATCATGTAGGAGGCAGTCTACTGTACATGCATAACTCAAATTCTGTTCCATTCTGTAATTGAAGTCAATAATAGACATATTGGCCTTGTTAATTAATGTGTTTGTTATGCATAATGAGACATTCTTATATTACTGAGAGCAACTTCAATTACCTCTATATTTCATTATTTTGGTACCGGACGTTACATGACACAAAACAAGCAATAAAAATGGAACCGGATGGGCTAGATCGGTATTTTTTGGTTTTCTGAGTTGAGCGGAAGTCCCTTCACAGTTGTGTTAAGGTTATATAAAGGAATTAGAAAATTATTTTTAAAGGCCCTTCTAGGGCAGAATCTTACACTTTCTGACGACCTGATTCATATACATGTCTATCACACACAGCGATCCGGGTGAAGATATCTTTCACCTGAATTGAAGGCTGTTCTGCATGCTAATTTCTCATGGAAAAGTGTAGATAATAAGTTGGATCAACATAGGAAAAGGGACCTCCGTGAGGGTCCCCGTTCCTGTAGAATCATGTGACACAATGTCCTTCAGTAGATTTCCTACCAATACTAGGCTCTAGTCAAACTTTCATTCTATAAGGTGCATATGTAATCACATTTTGCTGGCTTTAATACTGTATTATGGTCTAAAACCTTCACCTATAAGCTGCACCCTAACTTGACCTAACTCTATATCCTTGCATATTTAAGCCACACCTCAAAACCATACGCAAGGTATAACAGTATAACTCATGTTGAAAAAAGTGGAATACGAATGCCCCATAGGTTTGTAGATTGAACCTAATGCCCCATAGGTTTATAAAATTAAACTAATGCCCCATAGCTTTATAGATTGAACCTAATGCCCCATAGGTTTATAGATTGAACCTATTGCCCCATAGGTTTATAGATTTAACCTAATGCCCCATAGGTTTATAGATTTAACCTAATGCCCCATAGGTTTATAGATTTAACCTAGGCGCTCTGTACCCCCCCCCCAGTCAATACGAAAACTGGTTGGTAAAATCAGCTGGCAAAAATTCCCACACTGCCAGACCTAATGTCTGACTGTAATTTTGGGACCTTTGGCTACTTTTTTTTACAAGGCTTGCAAATCGGACCATTACTAAGGTTTTTACACCCTAAGACAAAGGGCATTAGTGTTTGTTGAGGTTTACAGTTAAATAATTCAAATAGTGAGTCAATTCTTGTTTTTCATTATTCTTTCCTGACAATGATAATCTTGAGGTATTCGATCCTGCCAAAATCAATCCGGGCCTGCAGGACAATAAAACCTGCAGGACAATAAAACCTGCAGGACAATAAAACCTGCAGGACAATAAAACCTGCAGGACCAAGTGGCCTGGGAGGCGAAAAACTTTTAGTATAGACTGCCCCCATATCTCAAAGCCAGTAATTTACAGCACCCCAAATGATCTCAAGTCATCATCATGTTCTTTTGAATGTGTTTTTGACAAATCTTTTACCTGAAAGTACTTAGTCACTGTTGTAGTTTTAGATTCTTATATCAACATAACTAGTGCATGCTATGATTCTCTGCTAAAACCAAATTATGTGTCCATGCCATGCCGTGCCAATTTCCAGTTCACGGTGGGTGACTTTGTGCACTTTAGGCCACACCAAAAAAATAAGGTGGTCTACAGATCGCCCTCTCCATATTTTCGGAAATACAATTTTTTTTTCTCTGAAAAAAATCGTGTCTACGGATTTTGCTCGCTTCACTTTCTACAAGTTTTCTCTTTGTGATGTTTGGCAATTTTTTTTTTAAAATAAGTTTTTTCGTTCGTCTTACTTTTCCAGCAAGGAATCCATTGAACGCCAAACAAATTATTAAAAAAAAATCACTCACTCGCACCATCTTTTCAAAACAAAATCTGTAGACCAACTTATTTGTTTTTGGTGTGGCCTTACCTCGACCTGGCACCACCTGACACTAACCTACCATATATACTTCTATAGGGACTACGTGTATGTACCAGACTTTTAGATTCATCATTTCTGTTTTTGTTTTTTTCATCCCTGGTTGTAATATGATTAGCGCTGATTAACCGTTTGTGAGATGAATGATGTATCGATGATATCCTGAGGTGCTATATTACCACACGTGTGTCACTTATTGGTCTGATACACGGGCTATATGAAAAGTTTGTCCCTAGCAGGCCACAGGGTTCTGCAGATTTTATTATTCTGCAGGCCCCTATTGATTTTGGCAGCACCGAAAACCTCAAGATTATTGTTTTTCAAAAAAGAAATGATGAAAAACTAGAATTAACTCACTATTTTAATTATTTCTTTAAACCTTAACAAACAGTGATGTCCTTTGTTTTAGGCTGTAAAAACCAATGATCCGATTTTTAAGGCCTAAAAACCAAAATGTAGCCCAGGGTCCCAAACTACAGCCGGACATCCGGTCCTACACATAAACTACAGCCAGACATCCGGTCCTACACATAAACTACAGCCAGACATCCGGTCCTACACATAAACTACAGCCAGACATCCGGTCCTACACATAAACTACAGCCAGACATCCGGTCCTACACATAACCTACAGCCAGACATCCGGTCCTACACATAAACTACAGCCAGACATCCGGTCCTACACATAAACTACAGCCAGACATCCGGTCCTACACATAAACTACAGCCAGACATCCGGTCCTACACATGGTAATTTGTGCTGGCCCAGCAGTGACTTTTTCCAGCAAAAGCAGGAGTCCCACGAGTTTTCGTACCGTAAAACCCTGGTTACGAGTCGGCCCCGGTCATAAGCCGGGGTAGAGTTAAAGGAAAACCTATAAGCTGGTTTTCAGGGCAGTTTTTTTCAGGGTTTTCACAATAATCTATAGTAAAAAAATCGCTTCTATGAATTTCGTTCCCTTCACTTTCTACAAGTTTTCTCTTTGTGATGTTTGGCAAATTCTTTTTTTAAATAAATTTTTTCGCTCGCCTCACTTTTCCAGCAAGGACGCCAACAAATTCTCAAAAAAAAAAGAAATCTGTAGACCAACTTTTTTTTTTTTTGTGTGGCCTAATATACTGTTTCTGTCCTGATAATTGATATCAGATTAAGGGAAATGGTAAGTTATCATATATCCTCTCAATATTGTAACAAGCTGAGGGTAAAAATTCTGACTGAAACCGTCTGACAATTATTTGTCATAGAATACCAGAGTACAGCTGTAATTGGAATGTATATTATGAAGAGTTCAAGCTACATGATGGTATTTGGTGTGTCTCAATATATTCCCTCTCAAACTCAGGGTGCATCATTAAGGTGTCAAACTCAGGGTGCACCTTATACACAAGGCATCATTAAGGTGTCAAACTCAGGGTGCACCTTATACACAGTGCATCATTAAGGTGTCAAACTCAGGGTGCACCTTATACACAAGGCATCATTAAGGTGTCAAACTCAGGGTGCACCTTATACACAAGGCATCATTAAGGTGTCAAACTCAGGGTGCACCTTATACACAATGTATCATTAAGGTGTCAAACTCAGGGTGCACCTTATACACAAGGCATCATTAAGGTGTCAAACTCAGGGTGCACCTTATACACAAGGCATCATTAAGGTGTCAAACTCAGGGTGCACCTTATACACAAAGCATCATTAAGGTGTCAAACTCAGGGTGCACCTTATACACAAGGCATCATTAAGGTGTCAAACTCAGGGTGCACCTTAGACACAAGGCATCATTAAGGTGTCAAACTCAGGGTGCACCTTATACACAAGGCATCATTAAGGTGTCAAACTCAGGGTGCACCTTATACACAAGGCATCATTAAGGTGTCAAACTCAGGGTGCACCTTATACACAAGGCATCATTAAGGTGTCAAACTCAGGGTGCACCTTATACACAATGTATCATTAAGGTGTCAAACTCAGGGTGCACCTTATACACAAGGCATCATTAAGGTGTCAAACTCAGGGTGCACCTTATAAACAAGGCATCATTAAGGTGTCAAACTCAGGGTGCACCTTATACACAAGGCATCATTAAGGTGTCAAACTCAGGTGCACCTTATACACAAGGCATCATAAAGTATTGATAAAGTGATGACAGGCCCAACTGGGAGGATCAGGGACATCTGCACATATGTTCAATCGGGTCTGACAATATCAAACATGTTTCCGATTGGATCAGTACTCCCAAGTCACCAATTGAATCTGGTCTGTTTGCATTCATCTTTAAATGCTGCTTCCACAGGCATAAATCGACTGGATTAGCACGTAACTGGCTGTCTTTTCTATATTTTTGATTCACATTGATATATTGCGAATCAACGGATTAGTGAGAATTCGCCCAACGAACGGCAGTTGAAGCAAAGTGCCTGATATGAAGCTATCATATCGTGCAGTCTCCAACTCATATCTAAGTCACCACGAGAAACGAGTACATATTTTTGGCACGTTACCTGTTGCTCTTTTTTTGTTGAGTTATTTCCATGTTAACTACATGGGCAGTTATTGGCACCGCCCGTACCTGATGGCAAAGCACAGGGCATTTATAGCACAATCGTGTCTTTGTACCCAGGGCGTAAAACAACAACAATTGTACTGCGCAGTAATAAGTGCATACTAAATATCAGGGGTCGGCTAAATTGAATTTCTCTGAATAGCACTTTATGGCTTCGCGGCAAAGTACAGATAGTACTTGATAACAGAACGCAGTTATTGAAAGAGGTGAATTAATGTATCTCTAAGAAGCATACACCCCAGTAAATACCAGTTAGATTGTGCAATGTCATCTTACATGGTAAAACTGTCAAACACAGATTTAACAGACTCGTCAGAAGCTATTCCAGGAAGCCAGATGGTGGCCAAATCGTTTATATATCTTAGAAAGATGATTCACAAAAATAAATGATCGATCATGAAGATATGCAATAAAATTAAAAGATATGAAGAAAACTGTTTGCAATCATCATGCAAAATTCTTACTTATGAGGGTTTATTTTATAAGTACAGATTATTTCTATCCCTGAAAGCAGGAACTGTGAATGTCCTGAACTGGTCAGGGTGGGGCTAGTGGGTGGTGGGTGCCAGGCATTGACTCACAAGTCTTATAGAACTTGTAGAGAGGTCCACCCCCTCCCCCACCTATAATCTGAGAGCCTTAACCTCAGTATGTGCACCATGCATGTCCCTGTTCCCACCCTACTTATACATATCACACATATCATGTACAACACCTAATAATAATTTTACTACCTTGGTCTATCTCCAAACACAGGTTGTCACCTGATGTATGATTGTGAAGGAGTACACATAAAAGCTGTCTGAGAGGGGAAGGAACTGACTCTATGTGTGTGTGTGGGGAGGGGGTATTGAGTAGGGGTATATGGGAGGTATGGAGTGGGGGTATAAGGGGGGGTATGGACTGGGGGTATATGGGGGGTATGGAGTGGGGGTATATGGGGGGGTATGGAGTGGGGGTATATGGGGGGAGGTATGGAGTGGGGGTATATGGGGGGTATGGAGTGGGGGTATATGGGGGGGTATGGAGTGGGGGTATATGGGGGGTATGGAGTGGGGGTATATGAGGGGTATTGAGTGGGGGTATATGGGGGGAGGTATGGAGTGGGGGTATATGGGGGGTATGGAGTGGGGGTATATGGAGGGATATGGAGGGGGGTATATGGGGGAGGTATGGAGTGGGGGTATATGAGGGGTATGGAGTGGGGGTATATGGGGGGTATGGAGTGGGGGTATATGGGGAGGTATGGAGTGGGGGTAGATGGGGGGGTATGGAGTGGGGGTATATGGGGGGTATGGAGTGGGGGTATATGGGGGGTATGGAGTGGGGGTATATGGGGGGGTATGGAGGGGGGTATATGGGGGGAGGTATGGAGTGGGGGTATATGGGGAGTATGGAGTGGGGGTATATGGGGGGTATGGAGTGGGGGTATAAGGGGGGAGGTATGGAGTGGGGGTATATGGGGGGTATGAACTGGGGGTATATGGGGGGTATGGAGTGGGGGTATATGGGGGGTATGGAGTGGGGGTATATGGGGGGGTATGGAGGGGGGTATATGGGGGAGGTATGGAGTGGGGGTAGATGGGGGGGTATGGAGTGGGGCTATATGGGGGGTATGGAGTGGGGGTATATGGGGGGTATGGAGTGGGGGTATATGGGGGGTATGGAGTGGGGGTATATGGGGGGTATTGAGTGGGGGTATATGGGGGGAGGTATGGAGTGGGGGTATATGGGGGGTATGGAGTGGGGGTATATGGGGGGGTATGGAGTGGGGGTATATGGGGGGTATGGAGTGGGGGTATATGGGGGGGTATGGAGTGGGGGTATATGGGGGGTATGGAGTGGGGGTATATGGGGGGTATTGAGTAGGGGTATATGGGGGGTATGGAGTGGGGGTATATGGAGGTATGGAGTGGGGGTATATGGGGGGTATGGAGTGGGGTGTATATGGGGGGTATGGAGTGGGGGTATATGGGGGGGTATGGAGTGGGGGTATATGGGGGGAGGTATGGAGTGGGGGTATATGGGGGGAGGTATGGAGTGGGGGTATATGGGGGGTATGGTGTGGGGGTATATGGGGGGTATGGAGTGGGGGTATATGGGGGAGGTATGGAGTGGGGGTATATGGGGGAGGTATGGAGTGGGGTATATGGGGGGTATGAATTTGGGGTATATGGGAGGTATG